>OX359250.1:30197027-30680780 GCA_947179485.1 Allacma fusca
AGTTAGCCAACATTAGCTGGAATGACCAGAGATTTTTTAGCGGTTGCTGGAACTGCTAAAGAACAGATCTAAGATTGAGCGGGCCTTCACCTGTGGCCCAGATCTTCAGATGCACAAACGCTTATATAAGAGTGAAGTTACGGTAGGAAATGTTTTTGTCTCAAAGCTTGGCTGAAGTTAAAATCTGAGGAGTTTGAATCTAAAAAAATGTTTTCCTTTGCGAAACCAATTGCAGGGTGCAAAACAAATTCTTAATCGTCTAATTTCTCGCCATTATTGAACGTTTAGAATATATTACACTGCATTTGTATTGTTGGATTGAACTTATTCATGGGTTTGTTTTTTTCAAAGCGGACAGTGCAAGGTTGAATATTTTTTTAATATAAAGTACATGTAATGTACATACATATATTTCAAATATCGTGGTCAACCCTCACACCAATTTTGATTGGTGTAGGACCAATCATATAAAAAATATTACAAGAAATAAGTGGGACTATTTTGTGTGACGGAAGAACGAACGCGGAGCTGCGTCATGCGGTTGTTTGTGTACATGTAAGGGCTGCATACTCGTTACGCTGCACGACAGCGCGCCTCTCACCTCCACAAGACAATCCTGCGTGTGTACGTATAAATACACTTGCATGGCCCCTTATGTGTATATGTATATGAATTACCCGTTTCGGTTTTTCTCGATTTTGAAGACGGGCCCACTCTAATGTGACACATTTTTAAATTTTAAATTGTGGTACCAATGCAGTCTCGTCGTTTAAGCTTCTAAAAATGATCACATTAGAGTGGGCCCGCAGTGAAAAAAAATCTTGAATGTGAACAAATTTACATAGTAATTTTTCTGAAAAAACCGAAATATTAATGCCTTGATCCTGAAAACAATCGTGAGGTGACCTTCTTTTGCGACAAAAAATTTAAGATAGGCAGTTTGTCTTTGAATATTAAATTATGGGTGTAAAAAATTACTTTAGTTTTCGGGTTTTTTTCGGTTTTTTGACCTTCAAACTCGTTTTTACAAAAAAAAATTGGTGTAAAATTTTGTTCACATCGCTCTGCATTGAAGTACTTATACGAAAATATTGTTAAAAAAAGTGACTTTCGTCACTGTCCGCTTTGAAAAAAACAAACCCTCATATCGTAGATTTTGCTATCTATTATCCTTTTCAACCTTTATGTAATGTATACCTATTGATAATTCCAGTACGTAGTCATGCTTTCGAAGAATAAGTAATAAAAATAAATCTAATCTGCTAAATAAATTTATTAAGTCAAAATGTCTTGGTCGCAGATATTTTAATGTTTTATTTCGTGCAATGTATTTGGTAATCATTTAAATTATTACAATGGAAAATACCCGGGTAGGTTCAGGTACTTTCAAAATATACTCGGGTACAGGTACTTTTTTGGGTACTTTTTGGGTACAGGTACTTTTCAGGTACAGATACTCTTGATTTAGTTTGAGTACAGGTACACGTTCAAGAGAATTGAACGCAGGTATTCAGGTACAGGTTCAAGAGAATCGAACCCAGGTATTCAGGTACAGGTACGGGTATAGGTTCAAAAAATACATGTACCCATGATTCAGGTACAGGTTCAGGTACAACATTTTTGTACCCATGCGGGGCACTAGTGTCCGCCTATCCTACATATAGGCCTATTTGTAGACTATTTATAGGGTGCGAGGATTTTATTAAAGAGGCTTGTAGGCAAAATAGGGGGCAAGAATATACACTTAAAACCTAGCCTATAAAATAGGTAGGCTCAGTCATCATAGAATTGTAGGCATATATGTAGGCTATTGAAGCACATCATTTTCAATTAATGGTATATGGAACTGGTAAAATGGAAACTAAAAAATAATCCGCGACTGATAATTGCAGATTGTATACCACTGAAATTAATAATTGCGTTTGAACACAATTCAAATTTCAAACAGGATTTGCTGAGATATGCTGTCAGTCAGCATATAGACTTCCGTTGTCATAATAGTTTTATTGTTCAGCTAAGTTTGAAAATGTTTCTTTGTAGTATTTAATTTGTGAAATCTAAAGTAAGACATCGCTTTTGACCAGCGTTGCAAAATTTGGGCACTATTTATGCACAACATTTATAGTATAATTAAAACTGCTACTAAAATTATGTTGGAAACACTCTCGTACAATACACCGTACAAGCATTAGACTTTGAAAATTCTAAAAACTTCAAATTCTCACCATGTCCATACTTTAATTTCCAATCGCGTACCTATAGGTCAAAACTAAGTTCAGATTCGGATTCCCCGCATCAAACTCTAGCGTGTAAATGTATTTTCAGGTCACTCTGTGACTTTTCCCTGACCAGCTATAGACTTTGAAAATTCTCGAAATTTCAAATTCTGACCATGTCCATAGTTTAAATTCCAAACGCGTACCTATAGGTCAAAACTAAGTTCAGATTCGGATTCCCCGCATCAAACTCTAGCGTGTAAATGTATTTTCAGGTCACTCTGTAACTTTTCCCTGACCAGCTATAGACTGAAAATTCCCGAAATTTCAAATTCTGACCATGTCCATACTTTAATTTCCAAACGCGTACCTATAGGTCAAAACTAAGTTCAGATTCGGATCTTCCGCATCAAACTCTAGCGTGTAAATGTATTTTCAGGTCTCTCTGTGACTTTTCCCTGACCAGCTATAGACTTTGAAAATTCCCGAAATTTCAAATTCTCACCATGTCCATAGTTTAATTTCCAAACGCGTACCTATAAGTCAAAACTAAGTTCAGATTCGGATTCCCCGCATCAAACTCTAGCGTGTAAATGTATTTTCAGGTCTCTCTGTGACTTTTCCCTGACCAGCTATAGACTTTGAAAATTCCCGAAATTTCAAATTCTCACCATGTCCATAGTTTAATTTCCAAACGCGTACCTATAAGTCAAAACTAAGTTCAGATTCGGATTCCCCGCATCAAACTCTAGCGTGTAAATGTATTTTCAGGTCACTCTGTAACTTTTCCCTGACCAGCTATAGACTTTGAAAATTCCCGAAATTTCAAATTCTGACCATGTCCATACTTTAATTTCCAAACGCGTACCTATAGGTCAAAACTAAGTTCAGATTCGGATTCCCCGCATCAAACTCTAGCGTGTAAATGTATTTTCAGGTCTCTCTGTGACTTTTCCCTGACCAGCTATAGACTGAAAATTCCCGAAATTTCAAATTCTCACCATGTCCATAGTTTAATTTCCAAACGCGTACCTATAGGTCAAAACTAAGTTCAGATTCGGATTCCCCGCATCAAACTCTAGCGTGTAAATGTATTTTCAGGTCACTCTGTGACTTTTCCCTGACCAGCTATAGACTTTGAAAATTCCCGAAATTTCAAATTCTCACCATGTCCATAGTTTAATTTCCAAACGAGATGACATAGGTCAAAACTAAGTTTAGATTCGGATTTCCCGCATCAAACTCTAGCGTGTAAATGTATTTGAAGGTCAATCTGTAGCTTTTACTCCACCAGCTGGAGACTTTGAGAATTCCCAAATCATTATTGTAAATGCAAGTTATGTACATATTGTGTGGTGGGTTGGTTACGTGGCGACCTCCGGATTCATGCCATCTCCGGATATTTTGACGCTTATCCATCTATACACTATGGTAAGTCCCGCTGTAAGTATAGCTCACAGATACTAATTATTCCATGGAGAGCTCCGGGATTAACTCAGGATTGTGCAGGAGACAAATTATCCCTTTATATAAATCACCATTTTGGAGGTGGGATTGGACGTCGTGTCACTGAATTAATTTCAGCATCTTTAAAAGGAAGTTCTTCTGTAAATAGGATTAGCCTCCATTTGTAGAGGATAGTACTGCAATAAAATTATAGGAGACATTTTAGAATTTTGGAGCATTACTTTTCATAAAGGAGCTAGCTATGCACTAAATTATTGAATTGTCCCCATTTCATTTTTGTGACGTATGTAATTTAGTAGGCCAGGGGTTTGAACCCTGTATGTATGGTGTTTTGGGGGTACTCGGTATCAGCAGTAAAATCTTAATCTTTTTGTTGTTTATCTCGAAGTAGTGGTCGGAACAATTCAATTCAATTCAAAATTTACAATTCAATCCAGTTTGAATGCTGAACTGAATTAAATTTGGGGTTTCAATTCGGTTCAGTAAAAACAATTCAATTCAATTCAGTTCAGTCTACTAACTGAACTGAATTGTAAACCATTTGGTTCGCCGAGCATATTTACAAATAAATACGGCAAAGTGGCTAGGGTGGCGCTTCAGCTACGGCCATCTCTCCTTACCCATTTATAGTATTATGTTGAGCTCATTTAAAAAACAAAAAATTATATTTTGAAAAAATTATATTTTGAAAAAATTATATTTTGAAAAAATTATATTTTGATAATTTTTGAAAAATTTAAGCTAGTAGTACTGACTGGTAGGTGTAAAAAAAATTCCATTGAAATCGGTGGAACAGTTTGTCGTTTTTTACGTACGAAAACGCATGGCGATTTCAACCAATAACGAACTCCTCCTAGAGAGTGGTCCAAAGAATTTTCATAAAAAGTACAAGAATACGTCGGGACAAACAGTCCCAAGTATTCACGGACAACAGTATCTTATAAGGGGGCTGATGCCACCATAAAAATATTAACAAATACGTTTTAAATGATGGTTACATTGAAGCAAAGATGGTGCTAAACTTATCCTTACAATTTGATTCAGCCTGAAATTGTTTTGAATTGGAATTCAAAGAAAACAATTCAATTCGATTCAACAGGTGAATTGAATTATTCGGTTCAGTAAACGATCGAATTGAATGGAAAAATCCCTGAATTGAACTGAATTGAATTGTAAAATTGCAATTTAAGCTGAATTGGTCCGACCGCTATCTCGAAGTAGTGGATTTTTTTGAAAGTGTAACACCGTTTCCGGGTCAGCTTTAAAGGAATTCAGGGCCAATTTATTATATTAATTAATAATTAAACGCAGGTTTAAATACAACATTGGGTACGGGCTTTTCTAGCGCAATTTTTTAAAATCTTAATGAATATATTTAATTACAAGGATTTTTCATAATATTTGATAAAACTTTAGTAATTATTGCTCATTGATAAGACTCGTATAATAAACTTTATTACTATTTATACTTAATGCACTGTAACACAAATTGTATTTAATACTTTCTGTATTAAATGCACTGTGACATATTGTATTTTATGCACTTTGATTACAAATTGTATTTTATACACTTTTCTACAAATTATATTTTATGCACTTTAATACAAATTGTATTTTATGCACTTTAATACAAATTTTTTTATGCACTAATACAAATTGTATTTAATGCACTTTAATACAAACTGTATTTTATGCACTTTAATACAAATTGTATTTTATGCACTTTAATACAAATTGTATTTAATGCACTTTAATAAAAATTGTAATTAATGCACTTTTATACAAATTGTATTTAATGCACTTTAATAAATTTTTTTTTTGCACTTTAATACAAATTGTAATTTATGCACTTTAATACAAATTATATTTTTTGCACTTTAATACAAATTTTATTTTATGCACTTTAATACAAATTGTATTTTATGCACTTTAATACAAATTATATTTCATGCACTTTAATACAAATTGTAATTTATGCACTTTAATACAAATTGTATTTTATGCACTTTAATACAAATTGTATTTTATGCACTTTTATACAAATTGTAGTTTATGAACTTTAATACAAATTGTATTTTATGCACTTTTATACAAATTGTAGTTTATGAACTTTAATACAAATTGTATTTTATGCACTTTAATACAAATTGTATTTTATGCACTTTAATACAAATTGTATTTCATGCACTTTAATACAAAATGTATTTTATGCACTTTAATACAAATTGTATTTAATGCACTTTAATAAAAATTGTAATTAATGCACTTTTATACAAATTGTAATTTATGCACTTTAATACAAATTATATTTTTTGCACTTTAATACAAATTGTATTTTATGCACTTTAATACAAATTGTATTTTATGCACTTTAATACAAATTGTATTTCATGCACTTTTATACAAATTGTATTTTATACACTTTTCTACAAATTGTACTCTATGAACTTTTCTACAAATTGTATTTTATGCACTTTAATACAAATTGTATTTTATGCACTTTAATACAAATTTTTTTATGCACTAATACAAATTGTATTTAATGCACTTTAATACAAACTGTATTTTATGCACTTTAATACAAATTGTATTTTATGCACTTTAATACAAATTGTATTTAATGCACTTTAATAAAAATTGTAATTAATGCACTTTTATACAAATTGTATTTAATGCACTTTAATAATTTTTTTTTTGCACTTTAATACAAATTGTAATTTATGCACTTTAATACAAATTATATTTTTTGCACTTTAATACAAATTTTATTTTATGCACTTTAATACAAATTGTATTTTATGCACTTTAATACAAATTATATTTCATGCACTTTAATACAAATTGTAATTTATGCACTTTAATACAAATTGTATTTTATGCACTTTAATACAAATTGTATTTTATGCACTTTTATACAAATTGTAGTTTATGAACTTTAATACAAATTGTATCTTATGCACTTTAATACAAATTATATTTTATGCACTTTAATACAAATTGTAATTTATGCACTTTAATACAAATTGTATTTTATGCACTTTAATACAAATTGTATTTTATGCACTTTTATACAAATTGTTGTTTATGAACTTTAATACAAATTGTATTTTATGCACTTTTATACAAATTGTAGTTTATGAACTTTAATACAAATTGTATTTTATGCACTTTAATACAAATTGTATTTTATGCACTTTAATACAAATTGTATTTCATGCACTTTAATACAAAATGTATTTTATGCACTTTAATACAAATTGTATTTAATGCACTTTAATAAAAATTGTAATTAATGCACTTTTATACAAATTGTAATTTATGCACTTTAATACAAATTATATTTTTTGCACTTTAATACAAATTGTATTTTATGCACTTTAATACAAATTGTATTTTATGCACTTTAATACAAATTGTATTTCATGCACTTTTATACAAATTGTATTTTATACACTTTTCTACAAATTGTACTCTATGAACTTTTCTACAAATTGTATTTTATGCACTTTAATACAAATTGTATTTTATGCACTTTAATACAAATTTTTGTATGCACTAATACAAATTGTATTTAATGCACTTTAATACAAACTGTATTTTATGCACTTTAATACAAATTGTATTTTATGCACTTTAATACAAATTGTATTTAATGCACTTTAATAAAAATTGTAATTAATGCACTTTTATACAAATTGTATTTAATGCACTTTAATAATTTTTTTTGCACTTTAATACAAATTGTAATTTATGCACTTTAATACAAATTATATTTTTTGCACTTTAATACAAATTTTATTTTATGCACTTTAATACAAATTGTATTTTATGCACTTTAATACAAATTATATTTCATGCACTTTAATACAAATTGTAATTTATGCACTTTAATACAAATTGTATTTTATGCACTTTAATACAAATTGTATTTTATGCACTTTTATACAAATTGTAGTTTATGAACTTTAATACAAATTGTATTTTATGCACTTTAATACAAATTATATTTTATGCACTTTAATACAAATTGTATTTCATGCACTTTAATACAAATTGTATTTTATGCACTTTAATACAAATTGTATTTAATGCACTTTAATAAAATTGTAATTAATGCACTTTTATACAAATTGTAATTTATGCACTTTAATACAAATTATATTTTTTGCACTTTAATACAAATTGTATTTTATGCACTTTAATACAAATTGTATTTTATGCACTTTAATACAAATTGTATTTCATGCACTTTTATACAAATTGTATTTTATACACTTTTCTACAAATTGTACTCTATGAACTTTTCTACAAATTGTATTTTATGCACTTTAATACAAATTGTATTTTATGAACTTTTCTACCAATTGTATTTTATGCACTTTAATACAAATTGTATTTTATGCACTTTAATACAAATTGTAATTTATGCACTTTAATACAAATTGTATTTTATGCACTTTAATACAAATTGTATTTTATGCACTTTTATACAAATTGTATTTTATGCACTTTAATACACATTGTATTTTATGCACTTTTATACAAATTGTATTTTATGCACTTTAATACAAATTGTATTTTATGCACTTTAATACACATTGTATTTTATGCACTTTAATACAAATTGTATTTTATGCACTTTAATACAAATTGTATTTTATGCACTTTAATACAAATTGTATTTTATGCACTTTAATACAAATTTTTTTATGCACTAATACAAATTGTATTTTATGCACTTTAATACAAATTTTTTTATGCACTTTAATACAAATTTTTTTATGCACTAATACAAATTGTATTTAATGCACTTTTAAACAAATTGTATTTTATGCACTTTAAAACAAATTGTATTTCATGCACTTTAATACAAATTGTTTTTTATGCACTTTAAAACAAATTGTATTTCATGCACTTTTATACAAATTGTATTTTATACACTTTAATACAAATTGTATTTTATACACTTTTCTAAAAATTGTATTTTAGGCACTTTTCTACAAATTGTACTCTATGAACTTTTCTACAAATTGTATTTTATGCACTTTAATACAAATTGTATTTTATGAACTTTTCTACCAATTGTATTTTATGCACTTTAATACAAATTGTATTTTATGCACTTTAATACAAATTGTAATTTATGCACTTTAATACAAATTGTATTTTATGCACTTTAATACAAATTGTATTTTATGCACTTTTATACAAATTGTATTTTAGGCACTTTAATACACATTGTATTTTATGCTTTTTTATACAAATTGTATTTTATGCACTTTAATACAAATTGTATTTTATGCACTTTAATACACATTGTATTTTATGCACTTTAATACAAATTGTATTTTCTGCACTTTAATACAAATTGTATTTTATGCACTTTAATACAAATTTTTTTATGCACTAATACAAATTGTATTTTATGCACTTTAATACAAATTTTTTTATGCACTAATACAAATTGTATTTAATGCACTTTTATACAAATTGTATTTTATGCACTAATACAAATTGTATTTTATGCACTTTAATACAAATTGTATTTCATGCACTTTTATACAAATTGTATTTTATACACTTTTATACAAATTGTATTTTATGAACTTTTGTACAAATTGTATTTTATGCACTTTAATACAAATTGTATTTTATGCACTTTAATACAAATTGTATTTCATGCAATTTTATACAAATTGTATTTTATACACTTTTCTACAAATTGTACTCTATGAACTTTTCTACAAATTGTATTTTATGCATTTTAATACAAATTGTATTTTATGAACTTTTCTACCAATTGTATTTTATGCACTTTAATACAAATTGTAATTTATGCACTTTAATACAAATTGTATTTTATGCACTTTAATACAAATTGTATTTTATGCACTTTTATACAAATTGTATTTTATGCACTTTAATACACATTGTATTTTATGCACTTTAATACAAATTGTATTTTATGCACTTTAATACAAATTGTATTTTATGCACTTTAATACACATTGTATTTTCTGCACTTTAATACAAATTGTATTTTCTGCACTTTAATACAAATTGTATTTTATGCACTTTAATACAAATTTTTTTATGCACTAATACAAATTGTATTTAATGCACTTTTATACAAATTGTATTTTATGCACTTTAAAACAAATTGTATTTCATGCACTTTAATACAAATTGTTTTTTATGCACTTTAATACAAATTGTATTTCATGCACTTTTATACAAATTGTATTTTATACACTTTAATACAAATTGTATTTTATACACTTTTCTAAAAATTGTATTTTATGCACTTTTCTACAAATTGTATTTTATGCACTTTAATACAAATTGTATTTTATGCACTTTAATACAAATTGTATTTTATGCACTTTAATATAAATTGTATTTTATACACTTTTCTACAAATTGTATTTTATGCACTTTAATACAATTTTTTATGCACTTTAATACAAATTGTATTTAATGCACTTTTATACAAATTGTGTTTTATGCACTTTAATACAAATTGTATTTTATGCACTTTAATACAAATTGTATTTTATGCACTTTTCTACAAATTGTATTTTCGCACTTTAATACAAATTGTATTTTATGCACGTTAATACAAACTGTATTTTATGCACTTTAATACAAAGTGTATTTATGCACTTTTATACAAATTGTATTTTATGCACTTTTATACAAATTGTATTTTATGCACTTTTCTACAAATTGTATTTTATGCACTTTAATACAAATTGTATTTTATGCACGTTAATACAAATTGTATTTTATACACTTTTCTAAAAATTGTATTTAATGCACTTTTCTACAAATTGTATTTTATGCACTTTAATACAAATTGTATTTTATTCACTTTTATACAAATTGTATTTTATGCACTTTAATACACATTGTATTTTATGCACTTTAATACAAATTGTATTTTATGCACTTTAATACAAATTG
This sequence comes from Allacma fusca, assembly GCA_947179485.1. Classification (NCBI taxonomy): domain Eukaryota; kingdom Metazoa; phylum Arthropoda; class Collembola; order Symphypleona; family Sminthuridae; genus Allacma; species Allacma fusca. Next base: position 30,207,674 of record OX359250.1, read on the forward strand.
TATTTTATGCACTTTTATACAAATTGTATTTTATGCACTTTAATACACATTGTATTTTATGCACTTTAATACAAATTGTATTTTATGCACTTTAATACAAATTGTATTTTATGCACTTTAATACACATTGTATTTTATGCACTTTAATACAAATTGTATTTTCTGCACTTTAATACAAATTGTATTTAATGCACTTTAATACAAATTTTTTTATGCACTAATACAAATTGTATTTAATGCACTTTAATACAAATTGTATTTTATGCACTTTAAAACAAATTGTATTTCATGCACTTTAATACAAATTGTTTTTTATGCACTTTAATACAAATTGTTTTTTATGCACTTTAATACAAATTGTAGTTCATGCACTTTTATACAAATTGTATTTTATACACTTTAATACAAATTGTATTTTATACACTTTTCTAAAAATTGTATTTTATGCACTTTTCTACAAATTGTATTTTATGCACTTTAATACAAATTGTATTTTATGCACTTTAATACAAATTGTATTTTATGCACTTTAATATAAATTGTATTTTATACACTTTTCTACAAATTGTATTTTATGCACTTTAATACAATTTTTTATGCACTTTAATACAAATTGTATTTAATGCACTTTTATACAAATTGTGTTTTATGCACTTTAATACAAATTGTATTTTATGCACTTTTCTACAAATTGTATTTTATGCACTTTTCTACAAATTGTATTTTATGCACTTTAATACAAATTGTATTTTATGCACGTTAATACAAATTGTATTTTATGCACTTTAATACAAAGTGTATTTATGCACTTTTATACAAATTGTATTTTATGCACTTTTATACAAATTGTATTTTATGCACTTTTCTACAAATTGTATTTTATGCACTTTAATACAAATTGTATTTTATGCTCGTTAATACAAATTGTATTTTATACACTTTTCTAAAAATTGTATTTTATGCACTTTTCTACAAATTGTATTTTATGCACTTTAATACAAATTGTATTTTATTCACTTTTATACAAATTGTATTTTATGCACTTTTATACAAATTGTATTTTATGCACTTTAATACAAATTGTATTTTCTGCACTTTAATACAAATTGTATTTAATGCACTTTAATACAAATTTTTTTATGCACTAATACAAATTGTATTTAATGCACTTTAATACAAATTGTATTTTATGCACTTTAAAACAAATTGTATTTCATGCACTTTAATACAAATTGTTTTTTATGCACTTTAATACAAATTGTTTTTTATGCACTTTAATACAAATTGTAGTTCATGCACTTTTATACAAATTGTATTTTATACACTTTAATACAAATTGTATTTTATACACTTTTCTAAAAATTGTATTTTATGCACTTTTCTACAAATTGTATTTTATGCACTTTAATACAAATTGTATTTTATGCACTTTAATACAAATTGTATTTTATGCACTTTAATATAAATTGTATTTTATACACTTTTCTACAAATTGTATTTTATGCACTTTAATACAATTTTTTATGCACTTTAATACAAATTGTATTTAATGCACTTTTATACAAATTGTGTTTTATGCACTTTAATACAAATTGTATTTTATGCACTTTAATACAAATTGTAATTTATGCACTTTAATACAAATTGTATTTTATGCACTTTAATACAAATTGTATTTTATGCACTTTTATACAAATTGTATTTTATGCACTTTAATACACATTGTATTTTATGCACTTTTATACAAATTGTATTTTATGCACTTTAATACAAATTGTATTTTATGCACTTTAATACACATTGTATTTTATGCACTTTAATACAAATTGTATTTTATGCACTTTTCTACAAATTGTATTTTATGCACTTTTCTACAAAATATATTTTATGCACTTTAATACAAATTGTATTTTATGCACGTTAATACAAATTGTATTTTATGCACTTTAATACAAAGTGTATTTATGCACTTTTATACAAATTGTATTTTATGCACTTTTATACAAATTGTATTTTATGCACTTTTCTACAAATTGTATTTTATGCACTTTAATACAAATTGTATTTTATGCACGTTAATACAAATTGTATTTTATACACTTTTCTAAAAATTGTATTTTATGCACTTTTCTACAAATTGTATTTTATGCACTTTAATACAAATTGTATTTTATTCACTTTTATACAAATTGTATTTTATGCACTTTTATACAAATTGTATTTTATGCAATTTAATACAAATTGTATTTTATGCACTTTTGTACAAATTGTATTTTATGCACTTTTATACAAACTGTATTTTATGCAATTTTTTACAAATTGTATTTTATGCACTTTTATACAAATTGTATTTTATGCACTTTAATACAAATTGTATTTTATGCACTTTAATACTAATTGTATTTTTTGCACTTTAATATAAAATGTATTTTATACACTTTTCTACAAATTGTATTTTATGCACTTTAATACAAATTTTTTTATGCACTTTAATACAAATTGTATTTCATGCGCTTTTATACAAATTGTATTTTATACACTTTACTACAAATTGTATTTTATGCACTTTTCTACAAATTGTATTTTATGCACTTTTCTACAAATTGTATTTTATTCACTTTAAAACAAATTGTATTTTATACACTTTTCTACAAATTGTATTTTATGCACTTTAATACAATTTTTTATGCACTTTTATACAAATTGTATTTAATGCACTTTTATACAAATTGTGTTTAGGCACTTTAATACAAATTGTATTTTATGCACTTTAATACAAATTGTATTTTATGCACTTTTCTACAAATTGTATTTTATGCACTTTAATACAAATTGTATTTTATGCACGTTAATACAAATTGTATTTTATGCACTTTAATACAAAGTGTATTTATGCACTTTTATACAAATTGTATTTTATGCACTTTTATACAAATTGTATTTTATGCACTTTTATACAAATTGTATTTTATGCACTTTTATACAAATTGTATTTTATGCACTTTTATACAAATTATGTTTTTTGCACTTTAGTACAAATTAAATTTTATGCACTTTAATACAAATTGTAATTATTGCACTTTAATATAAATTGTATTTTATACACTTTTCTACAAATTGTATTTTATGCCCTTTAATACAAATTGTATTTTATGCACTTTAATACAAATTGTATTTTATGCACTTTAATACAAATTGTGATTATTGCACTTTTATACAAATTGCATTTAATGCAATTTAAACAAATTGTATTTCATGCACTTTTATACAAATTGTATTTTATACACTTTAATACAAATTGTATTTTATGCACTTTAATACTAATTGTATTTTATGCACTTTAATATAAAATGTATTTTATACACTTTTCTACAAGTTGTATTTTATGCACTTTTATACAAATTGTATTTTATGCACTTTAATACAAATTGTATTTTATGCACTTTAATACTAATTGTATTTTTTGCACTTTAATATAAAATGTATTTTATACACTTTTCTACAAATTGTATTTTATGCACTTTAAGACAAATTTTTTTATGCACTTTAATACAAATTGTATTTCATGCGCTTTTATACAAATTGTATTTTATACAATTTACTACAAATTGTATTTTATGCACTTTTCTACAAATTGTATTTTATGCACTTTTCTACAAATTGTATTTTATGCACTTTTCTACAAATTGTATTTTATGCACTTTTCTACAAATTGTATTTTATGCACTTTAATACAATTTTTTATGCACTTTTATACAAATTGTATTTTATGCACTTTAATACAAATTGTGTTTAGGCACTTTAATACAAATTGTATTTCATGCACTTTTATACAAATTGTATTTTATACACTTTTCTACAAATTGTACTCTATGAACTTTTCTACAAATTGTATTTAATGCACTTTAATACAAATTGTATTTTATGAACTTTTCTACCAATTGTATTTTATGCACTTTAATACAAATTGTAATTTATGCACTTTAATACACATTGTATTTTATGCACTTTAATACAAATTGTATTTTATGCACTTTAATACAAATTGTATTTTATGCACTTTAATACAAATTGTATTTTATGCACTTTAATACACATTGTATTTTATGCACTTTAATACAAATTGTATTTTATGCACTTTAATACAAATTTTTTTATGCACTAATACAAATTGTATTTAATGCACTTTTATACAAATTGTATTTTATGCACTTTAAAACAAATTGTATTTCATGCACTTTAATACAAATTGTTTTTTATGCACTTTAATACAAATTGTATTCCATGCACTTTTATACAAATTGTATTTTATACACTTTAATACAAATTGTATTTTATACACTTTTCTAAAAATTGTATATTATGCACTTTTCTACAAATTGTATTTTATGCACTTTAATACAAATTGTATTTTATGCACTTTAATACAAATTGTATTTTATGCACTTTAATATAAATTGTATTTTATACACTTTTCTACAAATTGTATTTTATGCACTTTAATACAATTTTTTATGCACTTTAATACAAATTGTATTTAATGCACTTTTATACAAATTGTGTTTTATACACTTTAATACAAATTGTATTTTATGCACTTTAATACAAATTGTATTTTATGCACTTTTCTACAAATTGTATTTTATGCACTTTAATACAAATTGTATTTGATGCACGTTAATACAAATTGTATTTTATGCACTTTAATACAAAGTGTATTTATGCACTTTTATACAAATTGTATTTTATGCACTTTTATACAAATTGTATTTTATGCACTTTTCTACAAATTGTATTTTATGCACTTTAATACAAATTGTATTTTATGCACGTTAATACAAATTGTATTTTATGCACTTTAATACAAATTGTATTTTATTCACTTTTATACAAATTGTATTTTATGCAATTTAATACAAATTGTATTTTATGCACTTTTGTACAAATTGTATTTTATGCACTTTTATACAAACTGTATTTTATGCAATTTTTTACAAATTGTATTTTATGCACTTTTATACAAATTGTATTTTATGCACTTTAATACAAATTGTATTTTATGCACTTTAATACTAATTGTATTTTTTGCACTTTAATATAAAATGTATTTTATACACTTTTCTACAAATTGTATTTTATGCACTTTAATACAAATTTTTTTATGCACTTTAATACAAATTGTATTTCATGCGCTTTTATACAAATTGTATTTTATACACTTTACTACAAATTGTATTTTATGCACTTTTCTACAAATCGTATTTTATGCACTTTTCTACAAATTGTATTTTATGCACTTTAATACAAATTGTATTTTATACACTTTTCTACAAATTGTATTTTATGCACTTTAATACAATTTTTTATGCACTTTTATACAAATTGTATTTAATGCACTTTTATACAAATTGTGTTTAGGCACTTTAATACAAATTGTATTTTATGCACTTTAATACAAATTGTATTTTATGCACTTTTCTACAAATTGTATTTTATGCACTTTAATACAAATTGTATTTTATGCACTTTTCTACAAATTGTATTTTATGCACTTTAATACAAATTGTATTTTATGCACGTTAATACAAATTGTATTTTATGCACTTTAATACAAAGTGTATTTATGCACTTTTATACAAATTGTATTTTATGCACTTTTAAACAAATTGTATTTTATGCACTTTTATACAAATTGTATTTTATGCACTTTTATACAAATTGTATTTTATGCACTTTTATACAAATTATGTTTTTTGCACTTTAGTACAAATAAAATTTTATGCACTTTAATACAAATTGTAATTATTGCACTTTAATATAAATTGTGTTTTTATACACTTTTCTACAAATTGTATTTTATGCACTTTAATACAAATTGTAATTATTGCACTTTTATACAAATTGTATTTAATGCACTTTAATACAAATTGTATTTCATGCACTTTTATACAAATTGTATTTTATACACTTTAATACAAATTGTATTTTATGCACTTTAATACTAATTGTATTTTATGCACTTTAATATAAAATGTATTTTATACACTTTTCTACAAGTTGTATTTTATGCACTTTAATAAAAAAAATTTTATGCACTTTAATACAAATTGTATTTCATGCGCTTTTATACAAATTGTATTTTATACACTTTACTACAAATTGTATTTTATGCACTTTTCTTCAAATTGTATTTTATGCACTTTTCTACAAATTGTTTTTAATGCACTTTAATACAAATTGTATTTTATGCACTTTAATACAAATTTTATTTTATGCACTTTTATACCAATTGTAATTTATGCACTTTAATACAAAGTGTATTTATGCACTTTTATACAAATTGTATTTTATGCACTTTTATACAAATTGTATTTTATGCACTTTTATACAAATTGTATTTTATGCACTTTTATACAAATTGTATTTTATGCACTTTTATACAAATTGTATTTTATGCACTTTTATACAAATTGTATTTTATGCACTTTTATACAAATTGTATTTTATGCACTTTTATACAAATTATGTTTTTTGCACTTTAGTACAAATTAAATTTTATGCACTTTAATACAAATTGTAATTATTGCACTTAAATATAAATTGTATTTTATACACTTTTCTACAAATTGTATTTTATGCACTTTAATACAAATTGTATTTTATGCACTTTAATACAAATTGTATTTTATGCACTTTAATACAAATTGTATTTTATGCACTTTAATACAAATTGTAATTATTGCACTTTTATACAAATTGTATTTTATGCACTTTAATACAAATTGTATTTTATGCACGTTAATACAAATTGTATTTTATGCACTTTAATACAAAGTGTATTTATGCACTTTTATACAAATTGTATTTTATGCACTTTTAAACAAATTGTATTTTATGCACTTTTATACAAATTGTATTTTATGCACTTTTATACAAATTGTATTTTATGCACTTTTATACAAATTATGTTTTTTGCACTTTAGTACAAATTAAATTTTATGCACTTTAATACAAATTGTAATTATTGCACTTTAATATAAATTGTGTTTTATACACTTTTCTACAAATTGTATTTTATGCACTTTAATACAAATTGTAATTATTGCACTTTTATACAAATTGTATTTAATGCACTTTAATACAAATTGTATTTCATGCACTTTTATACAAATTGTATTTGATACACTTTAATACAAATTATATTTTATGCACTTTAATACTAATTGTATTTTATGCAGTTTAATATAAAATGTATTTTATACACTTTTCTACAAGTTGTATTTTATGCACTTTAATAAAAAAAATTTTATGCACTTTAATAAAAAAAATTTTATGCACTTTAATACAAATTGTGTTTCATGCGCTTTTATACAAATTGTATTTTATACACTTTACTACAAATTGTATTTTATGCACTTTTCTACAAATTGTATTTTATGCACTTTAATACAAATTGTATTTGATGCACTTTAATACAAATTTTATTTTATGCACTTTTATACCAATTGTAATTTATGCACTCTTATGCAAATTGTATTTTATGCACTTTAAAACAAATTGTATTTCATGCACTTTAATACAAATTGTTTTTTATGCACTTTAATACAAATTGTATTTCATGCACTTTTATACAAATTGTATTTTATGCACTTTAATACAAAGTGTATTTATGCACTTTTATACAAATTGTATTTTATGCACTTTGATACAAATATTATTTTATGCACTTTTATACAAATTGTATTTTATGCACTTTTATACAAATTGTATTTTATGCACTTTTATACAAATTGTATTTTATGCACTTTTCTAAAAATTGTATTTTATGCACTTTAATACAAATTGTATTTTATGCACTTTAATACAAATTGTATTTCATGCACTTTAATACAAATTGTATTTTATGCACTTTAATACAAATTGTATTTAATGCACTTTAATAAAAATTGTAATTAATGCACTTTTATACAAATTGTATTTAATGCACTTTTATACAAATTGTATTTTATGCACTTTTATACAAATTGTATTTTATGCACTTTTATACAAATTGTATTTTATACACTTTAATACAAATTGTATTTTATACACTTTTCTACAAATTGTATTTTATGCACTTTAATAAAAAAAATTTTATGCACTTTAATACAAATTGTATTTCATGCGCTTTTATACAAATTGTATTTTATACACTTTACTACAAATTGTATTTTATGCACTTTAATACAAATTGTAATTATTGCACTTTTATACAAATTGTATTTAATGCACTTTAATACAAATTGTATTTCATGCACTTATATACAAATTGTATTTTATACACTTTAATACAAATTATATTTTATGCACTTTAATACTAATTGTATTTTATGCACTTTAATATAAAATGTATTTTATACACTTTTCTACAAGTTGTATTTTATGCACTTTAATAAAAAAAATTTTATGCACTTTAATACAAATTGTATTTCATGCGCTTTTATACAAATTGTATTTTATACACTTTACTACAAATTGTATTTTATGCACTTTTCTACAAATTGTATTTTATGCACTTTTCTACAAATTGTATTTTATGCACTTTAATACAAATTGTATTTTATGCACTTTAATACAAATTTTATTTTATGCACTTTTATACCAATTGTAATTTATGCACTCTTATGCAAATTGTATTTTATGCACTTTAAAACAAATTGTATTTCATGCACTTTAATACAAATTGTTTTTTATGCACTTTAATACAAATTGTATTTTATGCACTTTAATACAAATTGTATTTCATGCACTTTAATACAAATTGTATTTTATGCACTTTAATACAAATTGTATTTAATGCACTTTAATAAAAATTGTAATTAATGCACTTTTATACAAATTGTATTTAATGCACTTTTATACAAATTGTATTTTATGCACTTTTATACAAATTGTATTTTATGCACTTTTATACAAATTGTATTTTATACACTTTAATACAAATTGTATTTTATACACTTTTCTACAAATTGTATTTTATGCACTTTAATAAAAAAAATTTTATGCACTTTAATACAAATTGTATTTCATGCGCTTTTATACAAATTGTATTTTATACACTTTACTACAAATTGTATTTTATGCACTTTAATACAAATTGTAATTATTGCACTTTTATACAAATTGTATTTTATACACTTTAATACAAATTGTATTTTATACACTTTTCTACAAATTGTATTTTATGCACTTTAATAAAAAAATTTTTATGCACTTTAATACAAATTGTATTTCATGCACTTTTTTACAAATTGTATTTTATGCACTTTTATACAAATTATGTTTTTTGCACTTTAGTACAAATTAAATTTTATGCACTTTAATACAAATTGTATTTTATGCACTTTAATACAAATTGTATTTATTGCACTTTTATACAAATTGTATTTAATGCACTTTAATACAAATTGTATTTCATGCACTTTTATACAAATTGTATTTTATACACTTTAATACAAATTGTATTTTATGCACTTTAATACTAATTGTATTTTATGCACTTTAATATAAAATGTATTTTATACACTTTTCTACAAGTTGTATTTTATGCACTTTAATAAAAAAAATTTTATGCACTTTAATACAAATTGTATTTCATGCGCTTTTATACAAATTGTATTTTATACACTTTACTACAAATTGTATTTTATGCACTTTTCTACAAATTGTATTTTATGCACTTTTCTACAAATTGTATTTTATGCACTTTAATACAAATTGTATTTTATGCACTTTAATACAAATTTTATTTTATGCACTTTTATACCAATTGTAATTTATGCACTCTTATACAAATTGTATTTTATGCACTTTAAAACAAATTGTATTTCATGCACTTTAATACAAATTGTTTTTTATGCACTTTAATACAAATTGTATTTCATGCACTTTTATACAAATTGTATTTTATACACTTTAATACAAATTGTATTTTATGCACTTTTCTACAAATTGTATTTTATGCACTTTAATACAAATTGTATTTCATGCACTTTTATACAAATTGTATTTTATGCACTTTTATACAAATTATGTTTTTTGCACTTTAGTACAAATTAAATTTTATGCACTTTAATACAAATTGTAATTATTGCACTTTTATACAAATTGTATTTAATGCACTTTAATACAAATTGTATTTCATGCACTTTTATACAAATTGTATTTTATACACTTTAATACAAATTGTATTTTATGCACTTTAATACTAATTGTATTTTATGCACTTTAATATAAAATTTATTTTATACACTTTTCTACAAATTGTATTTTATGCACTTTAATAAAAAAATTTTTATGCACTTTAATACAAATTGTATTTCATGCGCTTTTATACAAATTGTATTTTATACACTTTACTACAAATTGTATTTTATGCACTTTTCTACCAATTGTAATTTATGCACTTTTATACAAATTGTATTTAATGCACTTTAAAACAAATTGTATTTCATGCACTTTAATACAAATTGTTTTTTATGCACTTTAATACAAATTGTATTTCATGCACTTTTATACAAATTGTATTTTAGACACTTTAATACAAATTGTATTTTATACACTTTTCTAAAAATTGTATTATATGCACTTTTCTACAAATTGTATTTTATGCACTTTAATACAAATTGTATTTTATGCACTTTAATACAAATTGTATTTATTGCACTTTTATACAAATTGTATTTAATGCACTTTAATACAAATTGTATTTCATGCACTTCTATACAAATTGTATTTTATACACTTTAATACAAATTGTATTTTATGCACTTTAATACTAATTGTATTTTATGCACTTTAATATAAAATGTATTTTATACACTTTTCTACAAGTTGTATTTTATGCACTTTAATAAAAAAAATTTTATGCACTTTAATACAAATTGTATTTCATGCGCTTTTATACAAATTGTATTTTATACACTTTACTACAAATTGTATTTTATGCACTTTTCTACAAATTGTATTTTATGCACTTTTCTACAAATTGTATTTTATGCACTTTAATACAAATTGTATTTTATGCACTTTAATACAAATTTTATTTTATGCACTTTTATACCAATTGTAATTTATGCACTCTTATACAAATTGTATTTAATGCACTTTAATACAAATTGTATTTCATGCACTTTTATACAAATTGTATTTTATACACTTTAATACAAATTGTATTTTATGCACTTTAATACTAATTGTATTTTATGCACTTTAATATAAAATGTATTTTATACACTTTTCTACAAGTTGTATTTTATGCACTTTAATAAAAAAAATTTTATGCACTTTAATACAAATTGTATTTCATGCGCTTTTATACAAATTGTATTTTATACACTTTACTACAAATTGTATTTTATGCACTTTTCTACAAATTGTATTTTATGCACTTTTCTACAAATTGTATTTTATGCACTTTAATACAAATTGTATTTTATGCACTTTAATACAAATTTTATTTTATGCACTTTTATACCAATTGTAATTTATGCACTCTTATACAAATTGTATTTTATGCACTTTAAAACAAATTGTATTTCATGCACTTTAATACAAATTGTTTTTTATGCACTTTAATACAAATTGTATTTCATGCACTTTTATACAAATTGTATTTTATACACTTTAATACAAATTGTATTTTATGCACTTTTCTACAAATTGTATTTTATGCACTTTAATACAAATTGTATTTCATGCACTTTTATACAAATTGTATTTTATGCACTTTTATACAAATTATGTTTTTTGCACTTTAGTACAAATTAAATTTTATGCACTTTAATACAAATTGTAATTATTGCACTTTTATACAAATTGTATTTAATGCACTTTAATACAAATTGTATTTCATGCACTTTTATACAAATTGTATTTTATACACTTTAATACAAATTGTATTTTATGCACTTTAATACTAATTGTATTTTATGCACTTTAATATAAAATGTATTTTATACACTTTTCTACAAATTGTATTTTATGCACTTTAATAAAAAAATTTTTATGCACTTTAATACAAATTGTATTTCATGCGCTTTTATACAAATTGTATTTTATACACTTTACTACAAATTGTATTTTATGCACTTTTCTACCAATTGTAATTTATGCACTTTTATACAAATTGTATTTAATGCACTTTAAAACAAATTGTATTTCATGCACTTTAATACAAATTGTTTTTTATGCACTTTAATACAAATTGTATTTCATGCACTTTTATACAAATTGTATTTTATACACTTTAATACAAATTGTATTTTATACACTTTTCTAAAAATTGTATTATATGCACTTTTCTACAAATTGTATTTTATGCACTTTAATACAAATTGTATTTTATGCACTTTAATACAAATTGTAATTATTGCACTTTTATACAAATTGTATTTAATGCACTTTAATACAAATTGTATTTCATGCACTTTACTACAAATTGTATTTTATGCACTTTTCTACAAATTGTATTTTATGCACTTTTCTACAAATTGTATTTTATGCACTTTGATACAAATTGTATTTTATACACTTTTCTACAAATTGTATTTTATGCACTTTAATAAAAAAATTTTTATGCACTTTAATACAAATTGTATTTCATGCGCTTTTATACAAATTGTATTTTATACACTTTACTACAAATTGTATTTTATGCACTTTTCTACCAATTGTAATTTATGCACTTTTATACAAATTGTATGTAATGCACTTTAAAACAAATTGTATTTCATGCACTTTAATACAAATTGTTTTTTATGCACTTTAATACAAATTGTATTTCATGCACTTTTATACAAATTGTATTTTATACACTTTAATACAAATTGTATTTTATACACTTTTCTAAAAATTGTATTTTATGTACTTTTCTACAAATTGTATTTTATGCACTTTAATACAAATTGTATTTTATGCACTTTAATACAAATTGTATTTTATGCACTTTAATACAAATTGTATTTTATGCACTTTAATACAAATTGTAATTATTGCACTTTTATACAAATTGTATTTAATGCACTTTAATACAAATTGTATTTCATGCACTTTACTACAAATTGTATTTTATGCACTTTTCTACAAATTGTATTTTATGCACTTTTCTACAAATTGTATTTTATGCACTTTAATACAAATTGTATTTTATACACTTTTCTACAAATTGTATTTTATGCACTTTAATAAAAAAATTTTTATGCACTTTAATACAAATTGTATTTCATGCGCTTTTATATTAATTGTATTTTATACACTTTACTACCAATTGTATTTTATGCACTTTTCTACCAATTGTAATTTATGCACTTTTATACAAATTGTATTTTATGCACTTTAAAACAAATTGTATTTCATGCACTTTAATACAAATTGTTTTTTATGCACTTTAATACAAATTGTATTTCATGCATTTTTATACAAATTGTATTTTATACACTTTAATACAAATTGTATTTTATACACTTTTCTAAAAATTGTATTTTATGCACTTTTCTACAAATTGTATTTTATGCACTTTAATACAAATTGTATTTTATGCACTTTAATACAAATTGTATTTTATGCACTTTAATATAAATTGTATTTTATACACTTTTCTACAAATTGTATTCTATGCACTTTAATACAAATTGTATTTTATGCACTTTTATACAAATTGTAGTTTATGAACTTTAATACAAATTGTATTTTATGCACTTTAATACAAATTGTATTTTATGCACTTTAATACAAATTGTATTTCATGCACTTTAATACAAATTGTATTTTATGCACTTTAATACAAATTGTATTTAATGCACTTTAATAAAAATTGTAATTAATGCACTTTTATACAAATTGTATTTAATGCACTTTAATAAAAATTGTATTTTATGCACTTTAATACAAATTGTAATTTATTCACTTTAATAAAAATTATTTTATGCACTTTAATACAAATTGTATTTTATGCACTTTAATACAAATTGTATTTTATGCACTTTAATACAAATTGTAATTTATGCACTTTAATACAAATTGTATTTTATGCACTTTAATACAAATTGTATTTTATGCACTTTTATACAAATTGTATTTTATGCACTTTAATACAAATTGTATTTTATACACTTTTCTACAAATTGTATTTTATGCACTTTAATAAAAAAATTTTTATGCACTTTAATACAAATTGTATTTCATGCGCTTTTATATTAATTGTATTTTATACACTTTACTACCAATTGTATTTTATGCACTTTTCTACCAATTGTAATTTATGCACTTTTATACAAATTGTATTTTATGCACTTTAAAACAAATTGTATTTCATGCACTTTAATACAAATTGTTTTTTATGCACTTTAATACAAATTGTATTTCATGCATTTTTATACAAATTGTATTTTATACACTTTAATACAAATTGTATTTTATACACTTTTCTAAAAATTGTATTTTATGCACTTTTCTACAAATTGTATTTTATGCACTTTAATACAAATTGTATTTTATGCACTTTAATACAAATTGTATTTTATGCACTTTTATATAAATTGTATTTTATACACTTTTCTACAAATTGTATTCTATGCACTTTAATACAAATTGTATTTTATGCACTTTTATACAAATTGTAGTTTATGAACTTTAATACAAATTGTATTTTATGCACTTTAATACAAATTGTATTTTATGCACTTTAATACAAATTGTATTTCATGCACTTTAATACAAATTGTATTTTATGCACTTTAATACAAATTGTATTTAATGCACTTTAATAAAAATTGTAATTAATGCACTTTTATACAAATTGTATTTAATGCACTTTAATAAAAATTGTATTTTATGCACTTTAATACAAATTGTAATTTATTCACTTTAATAAAAATTATTTTATGCACTTTAATACAAATTGTATTTTATGCACTTTAATACAAATTGTATTTTATGCACTTTAATACAAATTGTAATTTATGCACTTTTCTACAAATTGTATTTTATGCACTTTTCTACAAATTGTATTTTATGCACTTTAATACAAATTGTATTTTATACACTTTTCTACAAATTGTATTTTATGCACTTTAATAAAAAAATTTTTATGCACTTTAATACAAATTGTATTTCATGCGCTTTTATACAAATTGTATTTTATACACTTTACTACAAATTGTATTTTATGCACTTTTCTACCAATTGTAATTTATGCACTTTTATACAAATTGTATTTTATGCACTTTAAAACAAATTGTATTTCATGCACTTTAATACAAATTGTTTTTTATGCACTTTTATACCAATTGTAATTTATGCACTCTTATACAAATTGTATTTTATGCACTTTAAAACAAATTGTATTTCATGCACTTTAATACAAATTGTTTTTTATGCACTTTAATACAAATTGTATTTCATGCACTTTTATACAAATTGTATTTTATACACTTTAATACAAATTGTATTTTATACACTTTTCTAAAAATTGTATTTTATGCACTTTTCTACAAATTGTATTTCATGCACTTTTATACAAATTGTATTTTATGCACTTTTATACAAATTATGTTTTTTGCACTTTAATACAAATTGTTTTTTATGCACTTTAATACAAATTGTATTTCATGCACTTTTATACAAATTGTATTTTATACACTTTAATACAAATTGTATTTTATACACTTTTCTAAAAATTGTATTTTATGCACTTTAATACAAATTGTATTTCATGCACTTTTATACAAATTGTATTTTATGCACTTTTATACAAATTATGTTTTTTGCACTTTAGTACAAATTAAATTTTATGCACTTTAATACAAATTGTATTTTATGCACTTTAATACAAATTGTATTTATTGCACTTTTATACAAATTGTATTTAATGCACTTTAATACAAATTGTATTCCATGCACTTTTATACAAATTGTATTTTATACACTTTAATACAAATTGTATTTTATGCACTTTAATACTAATTGTATTTTATGCACTTTAATATAAAATGTATTTTATACACTTTTCTACAAGTTGTATTTTATGCACTTTAATAAAAAAAATTTTATGCACTTTAATACAAATTGTATTTCATGCGCTTTTATACAAATTGTATTTTATACACTTTACTACAAATTGTATTTTATGCACTTTTCTACAAATTGTATTTTATGCACTTTTCTACAAATTGTATTTTATGCACTTTAAAACAAATTGTGTTTTATGCACTTTAATACAAATTTTATTTTATGCACTTTTATACCAATTGTAATTTATGCACTCTTATACAAATTGTATTTTATGCACTTTAAAACAAATTGTATTTCATGCACTTTAATACAAATTGTTTTTTATGCACTTTAATACAAATTGTATTTCATGCACTTTTATACAAATTGTATTTTATACACTTTAATACAAATTGTATTTTATGCACTTTTCTACAAATTGTATTTTATGCACTTTAATACAAATTGTATTTCATGCACTTTTATACAAATTGTATTTTATGCACTTTTATACAAATTATGTTTTTTGCACTTTAGTACAAATTAAATTTTATGCACTTTAATACAAATTGTAATTATTGCACTTTTATACAAATTGTATTTAATGCACTTTAATACAAATTGTATTTCATGCACTTTTATACAAATTGTATTTTATACACTTTAATACAAATTGTATTTTATGCACTTTAATACTAATTGTATTTTATGCACTTTAATATAAAATGTATTTTATACACTTTTCTACAAATTGTATTTTATGCACTTTAATAAAAAAATTTTTATGCACTTTAATACAAATTGTATTTCATGCGCTTTTATACAAATTGTATTTTATACACTTTACTACAAATTGTATTTTATGCACTTTTCTACCAATTGTAATTTATGCACTTTTATACAAATTGTATGTAATGCACTTTAAAACAAATTGTATTTCATGCACTTTAATACAAATTGTTTTTTATGCACTTTAATACAAATTGTATTTCATGCACTTTTATACAAATTGTATTTTATACACTTTAATACAAATTGTATTTTATACACTTTTCTAAAAATTGTATTTTATGTACTTTTCTACAAATTGTATTTTATGCACTTTAATACAAATTGTATTTTATGCACTTTAATACAAATTGTATTTTATGCACTTTAATACAAATTGTATTTTATGCACTTTAATACAAATTGTAATTATTGCACTTTTATACAAATTGTATTTAATGCACTTTAATACAAATTGTATTTCATGCACTTTACTACAAATTGTATTTTATGCACTTTTCTACAAATTGTATTTTATGCACTTTTCTACAAATTGTATTTTATGCACTTTAATACAAATTGTATTTTATACACTTTTCTACAAATTGTATTTTATGCACTTTAATAAAAAAATTTTTATGCACTTTAATACAAATTGTATTTCATGCGCTTTTATATTAATTGTATTTTATACACTTTACTACCAATTGTATTTTATGCACTTTTCTACCAATTGTAATTTATGCACTTTTATACAAATTGTATTTTATGCACTTTAAAACAAATTGTATTTCATGCACTTTAATACAAATTGTTTTTTATGCACTTTAATACAAATTGTATTTCATGCATTTTTATACAAATTGTATTTTATACACTTTAATACAAATTGTATTTTATACACTTTTCTAAAAATTGTATTTTATGCACTTTTCTACAAATTGTATTTTATGCACTTTAATACAAATTGTATTTTATGCACTTTAATACAAATTGTATTTTATGCACTTTAATATAAATTGTATTTTATACACTTTTCTACAAATTGTATTCTATGCACTTTAATACAAATTGTATTTTATGCACTTTTATACAAATTGTAGTTTATGAACTTTAATACAAATTGTATTTTATGCACTTTAATACAAATTGTATTTTATGCACTTTAATACAAATTGTATTTCATGCACTTTAATACAAATTGTATTTTATGCACTTTAATACAAATTGTATTTAATGCACTTTAATAAAAATTGTAATTAATGCACTTTTATACAAATTGTATTTAATGCACTTTAATAAAAATTGTATTTTATGCACTTTAATACAAATTGTAATTTATTCACTTTAATAAAAATTATTTTATGCACTTTAATACAAATTGTATTTTATGCACTTTAATACAAATTGTATTTTATGCACTTTAATACAAATTGTAATTTATGCACTTTAATACAAATTGTATTTTATGCACTTTAATACAAATTGTATTTTATGCACTTTTATACAAATTGTATTTTATGCACTTTAATACAAATTGTATTTTATACACTTTTCTACAAATTGTATTTTATGCACTTTAATAAAAAAATTTTTATGCACTTTAATACAAATTGTATTTCATGCGCTTTTATATTAATTGTATTTTATACACTTTACTACCAATTGTATTTTATGCACTTTTCTACCAATTGTAATTTATGCACTTTTATACAAATTGTATTTTATGCACTTTAAAACAAATTGTATTTCATGCACTTTAATACAAATTGTTTTTTATGCACTTTAATACAAATTGTATTTCATGCATTTTTATACAAATTGTATTTTATACACTTTAATACAAATTGTATTTTATACACTTTTCTAAAAATTGTATTTTATGCACTTTTCTACAAATTGTATTTTATGCACTTTAATACAAATTGTATTTTATGCACTTTAATACAAATTGTATTTTATGCACTTTTATATAAATTGTATTTTATACACTTTTCTACAAATTGTATTCTATGCACTTTAATACAAATTGTATTTTATGCACTTTTATACAAATTGTAGTTTATGAACTTTAATACAAATTGTATTTTATGCACTTTAATACAAATTGTATTTTATGCACTTTAATACAAATTGTATTTCATGCACTTTAATACAAATTGTATTTTATGCACTTTAATACAAATTGTATTTAATGCACTTTAATAAAAATTGTAATTAATGCACTTTTATACAAATTGTATTTAATGCACTTTAATAAAAATTGTATTTTATGCACTTTAATACAAATTGTAATTTATTCACTTTAATAAAAATTATTTTATGCACTTTAATACAAATTGTATTTTATGCACTTTAATACAAATTGTATTTTATGCACTTTAATACAAATTGTAATTTATGCACTTTAATACAAATTGTATTTTATGCACTTTAATACAAATTGTATTTTATGCACTTTTATACAAATTGTATTTTATGCACTTTAATACACATTGTATTTTATGCACTTTAATACAAATTGTATTTTATGCACTTTAATACAAATTGTATTTTATGCACTTCAATACACATTGTATTTTATGCTCTTTAATACAAATTGTATTTTCTGCACTTTAATACAAATTGTATTTTTTGCACTTTAATACAAATTTTTTTATGCACTAATACAAATTGTATTTAATGCACTTTTATACAAATTGTATTTTATGCACTTTAATACAAATTGTATTTTACACACTTTTCTAAAAATTGTATTTTATGCACTTTTCTACAAATTGTATTTTATGCACTTTAATACAAATTGTATTTTATGCACTTTAATACAAATTGTATTTTATGCACTTTAATATAAATTGTATTTTATACACTTTTCTACAAATTGTATTTTATGCACTTTAATACAATTTTTTTATGCACTTTAATACAAATTGTATTTAATGCACTTTTATACAAATTGTGTTTTATGCACTTTTATACAAATTGTATTTTATACACTTTAATACAAATTGTATTTTATGCACTTTAATAAAAAAAATTTTATGCACTTTAATACAAATTGTATTTCATGCGCTTTTATACAAATTGTATTTTATACACTTTACTACAAATTGTATTTTATGCACTTTTCTACCAATTGTAATTTATGCATTTTTATACAAATTGTATTTTATGCACTTTAAAACAAATTGTATTTCATGCACTTTAATACAAATTGTTTTTTATGCACTTTAATACAAATTGTATTTCATGCACTTTTATACAAATTGTATTTTATACACTTTAATACAAATTGTATTTTATACACTTTTCTAAAAATTGTATTTTATGCACTTTTCTAAAAATTGTATTTTATGCACTTTAATACAAATTGTATTTTATGCACTTTAATACAAATTGTATTTTATGCACTTTAATATAAATTGTATTTTATACACTTTTCTACAAATTGTATTTTATGAACTTTAATACAAATTGTATTTTATGCACTTTTATACAAATTGTATTTTATGCACTTTTCTACAAATTGTATTTTATGCACTTTAATACAAATTGTATTTTATGCACTTTAATACAAATTGTATTTCATGCACTTTAATACAAATTGTAATTAATGCACTTTTATACAAATTGTATTTAATGCACTTTAATAAAAATTGTAATTAATGCACTTTTATACAAATTGTATTTAATGCACTTTAATAAAAATTGTATTTTATGCACTTTAATACAAATTGTAATTGATGCACTTTAATACAAATTATATTTTTTGCACTTTAATGCAAATTGTATTTTATGCACTTTAATACAAATTGTATTTTCTGCACTTTAATACAAATTGTATTTTATGCACTTTAATACAAATTTTTTTATGCACTAATACAAATTGTATTTAATGCACTTTTATACAAATTGTATTTTATGCACTTTAAAACAAATTGTATTTCATGCACTTTAATACAAATTGTTTTTTATGCACTTTAATACAAATTGTTTTTTATGCACTTTAATATAAATTGTATTTCATGCATTTTTATACAAATTGTATTTTATACACTTTAATACAAATTGTATTTTACACACTTTTCCAAAAATTGTATTTTATGCACTTTTCTACAAATTGTATTTTATGCACTTTAATACAAATTGTATTTTATGCACTTTAATACAAATTGTATTTTATGCACTTTTATATAAATTGTATTTTATACACTTTTCTACAAATTGTATTTTATGCACTTTAATACAAATTGTATTTAATGCACTTTTATACAAATTGTGTTTTATGCACTTTTATACAAATTGCATTTTATACACTTTAATACAAATTGTATTTTATGCACTTTAATACAAATTGTATTTTATGCACTTTAATACAAATTGTATTTTATGCACTTTTCTACAAATTGTATTTTATGCACTTTAATACAAATTGTATTTTATGCACTTTTCTAGAAATTGTATTTTATGCACTTTAATACAAATTGTTTTTTATGCACGTTAATACAAATTGTATTTTATGCACTTTAATACAAATTGTATTTTATGCACTTTTATACAAATTGTATTTTATGCACTTTTATGCAAATTGTATTTTATGCAATTTAATACAAATTGTATTTTATGCACTTTTGTACAAATTGTATTTTATGCACTTTTATACAAACTGTATTTTATGCAATTTTTTACAAATTATGTTTTATGCACTTTTATACAAATTGTATTTTATGCACTTTAATACAAATTGTATTTTATGCACTTTAATACTAATTGTATTTTTTGCGTTTTAATATAAAATGTATTTTATACACTTTTCTACAAATTGTATTTTATGCACTTTAATACAAATTTTTTTATGCACTTTAATACAAATTGTATTTCATGCGCTTTTCTACAAATTGTATTTTATGCACTTTTCTACAAATTGTATTTTATGCACTTTAATACAAATTGTATTTTATGCACTTTAATATAAATTGTATTTTATACACTTTTCTACAAATTGTATTTTATGCACTTTAATACAATTTTTTTATGCACTTTAATACAAATTGTATTTAATGCACTTTTATATAAATTGTATTTTATACACTTTTCTACAAATTGTATTTTATGCACTTTAATACAATTTTTTTATGCACTTTAATACAAATTGTATTTAATGCACTTTTATACAAATTGTGTTTTATGCACTTTTATACAAATTGTATTTTATACACTTTAATACAAATTGTATTTTATGCACTTTAATACAAATTGTATTTTATGCACTTTAATACAAATTGTATTTTATGCACTTTTCTACAAATTTTATTTTATGCACTTTAATACAAATTGTATTTTATGCACGTTAATACAAATTGTATTTTATGCACTTTAATATAAAATGTGTTTTATACACTTTTCTACAAATTGTATTTTATGCACTTTAATAAAAAATTTTTTATGCACTTTAATACAAATTGTATTTCATGCGCTTTTACACAAATTGTATTTTATACACTTTACCACAAATTGTATTTTATGCACTTTTCTACCAATTGTAATTTATGCACTTTTATACAAATTGTATTTTATGCACTTTAAAAAAAATTGTATTTCATGCACTTTAATACAAATTGTATTTTATACACTTTTCTACAAATTGTATTTTATGAACTTTAATACAAATTGTATTTTATGCACTTTTATACAAATTGTATTTTATGCACTTTTCTACAAATTGTATTTTATGCACTTTAATACAAATTGTATTTTATGCACTTTAATACAAATTGTATTTCATGCACTTTAATACAAATTGTAATTAATGCACTTTTATACAAATTGTATTTAATGCACTTTAATAAAAATTGTAATTAATGCACTTTTATACAAATTGTATTTAATGCACTTTAATAAAAATTGTATTTTATGCACTTTAATACAAATTGTAATTTATGCACTTTAATACAAATTATATTTTTTGCACTTTAATGCAAATTGTATTTTATGCACTTTAATACAAATTGTATTTTCTGCACTTTAATACAAATTGTATTTTATGCACTTTAATACAAATTTTTTTATGCACTAATACAAATTGTATTTAATGCACTTTTATACAAATTGTATTTTATGCACTTTAAAACAAATTGTATTTCATGCACTTTAATACAAATTGTTTTTTATGCACTTTAATACAAATTGTTTTTTATGCACTTTAATATAAATTGTATTTCATGCATTTTTATACAAATTGTATTTTATACACTTTAATACAAATTGTATTTTACACACTTTTCCAAAAATTGTATTTTATGCACTTTTCTACAAATTGTATTTTATGCACTTTAATAAAAAATTTTTTATGCACTTTAATACAAATTGTATTTCATGCGCTTTTACACAAATTGTATTTTATACACTTTACCACAAATTGTATTTTATGCACTTTTCTACCAATTGTAATTTATGCACTTTTATACAAATTGTATTTTATGCACTTTAAAAAAAATTGTATTTCATGCACTTTAATACAAATTGTATTTTATACACTTTTCTACAAATTGTATTTTATGAACTTTAATACAAATTGTATTTTATGCACTTTTATACAAATTGTATTTTATGCACTTTTCTACAAATTGTATTTTATGCACTTTAATACAAATTGTATTTTATGCACTTTAATACAAATTGTATTTCATGCACTTTAATACAAATTGTAATTAATGCACTTTTATACAAATTGTATTTAATGCACTTTAATAAAAATTGTAATTAATGCACTTTTATACAAATTGTATTTAATGCACTTTAATAAAAATTGTATTTTATGCACTTTAATACAAATTGTAATTTATGCACTTTAATACAAATTATATTTTTTGCACTTTAATGCAAATTGTATTTTATGCACTTTAATACAAATTGTATTTTCTGCACTTTAATACAAATTGTATTTTATGCACTTTAATACAAATTTTTTTATGCACTAATACAAATTGTATTTAATGCACTTTTATACAAATTGTATTTTATGCACTTTAAAACAAATTGTATTTCATGCACTTTAATACAAATTGTTTTTTATGCACTTTAATACAAATTGTTTTTTATGCACTTTAATATAAATTGTATTTCATGCATTTTTATACAAATTGTATTTTATACACTTTAATACAAATTGTATTTTACACACTTTTCCAAAAATTGTATTTTATGCACTTTTCTACAAATTGTATTTTATGCACTTTAATACAAATTGTATTTTATGCACTTTAATACAAATTGTATTTTATGCACTTTTATATAAATTGTATTTTATACACTTTTCTACAAATTGTATTTTATGCACTTTAATACAAATTGTATTTAATGCACTTTTATACAAATTGTGTTTTATGCACTTTTATACAAATTGCATTTTATACACTTTAATACAAATTGTATTTTATGCACTTTAATACAAATTGTATTTTATGCACTTTAATACAAATTGTATTTTATGCACTTTTCTACAAATTGTATTTTATGCACTTTAATACAAATTGTATTTTATGCACTTTTCTAGAAATTGTATTTTATGCACTTTAATACAAATTGTTTTTTATGCACGTTAATACAAATTGTATTTTATGCACTTTAATACAAATTGTATTTTATGCACTTTTATACAAATTGTATTTTATGCACTTTTATGCAAATTGTATTTTATGCAATTTAATACAAATTGTATTTTATGCACTATTGTACAAATTGTATTTTATGCACTTTTATACAAACTGTATTTTATGCAATTTTTTACAAATTATGTTTTATGCACTTTTATACAAATTGTATTTTATGCACTTTAATACAAATTGTATTTTATGCACTTTAATACTAATTGTATTTTTTGCGTTTTAATATAAAATGTATTTTATACACTTTTCTACAAATTGTATTTTATGCACTTTAATACAAATTTTTTTATGCACTTTAATACAAATTGTATTTCATGCGCTTTTCTACAAATTGTATTTTATGCACTTTTCTACAAATTGTATTTTATGCACTTTAATACAAATTGTATTTTATGCACTTTAATATAAATTGTATTTTATGCACTTTAATATAAATTGTATTTTATACACTTTTCTACAAATTGTATTTTATGCACTTTAATACAATTTTTTTATGCACTTTAATACAAATTGTATTTAATGCACTTTTATATAAATTGTATTTTATACACTTTTCTACAAATTGTATTTTATGCACTTTAATACAATTTTTTTATGCACTTTAATACAAATTGTATTTAATGCACTTTTATACAAATTGTGTTTTATGCACTTTTATACAAATTGTATTTTATACACTTTAATACAAATTGTATTTTATGCACTTTAATACAAATTGTATTTTATGCACTTTAATACAAATTGTATTTTATGCACTTTTCTACAAATTGTATTTTATGCACTTTAATACAAATTGTATTTTATGCACGTTAATACAAATTGTATTTTATGCACTTTAATATAAAATGTGTTTTATACACTTTTCTACAAATTGTATTTTATGCACTTTAATAAAAAATTTTTTATGCACTTTAATACAAATTGTATTTCATGCGCTTTTACACAAATTGTATTTTATACACTTTACCACAAATTGTATTTTATGCACTTTTCTACCAATTGTAATTTATGCACTTTTATACAAATTGTATTTTATGCACTTTAAAAAAAATTGTATTTCATGCACTTTAATACAAATTGTTTTTTATGCACTTTAATACAAATTGTATTTCATGCACTTTAATACAAATTGTATTTTATGCACTTTAATACAAATTGTATTTTATGCACTTTAATACAAATTGTATTTCATGCACTTTTATACAAATTGTATTTTATACACTTTTCTACAAATTGTACTCTATGAACTTTTCTACAAATTGTATTTTATGCACTTTAATACAAATTGTATTTTATGCACTTTAATACAAATTGTATTTTATGCACTTTAATACAAATTGTATTTTATGCACTTTTCTACAAATTGTATTTTATGCACTTTAATACAAATTGTATTTTATGCACTTTTCTAGAAATTGTATTTTATGCACTTTAATACAAATTGTTTTTTATGCACGTTAATACAAATTGTATTTTATGCACTTTAATACAAATTGTTTTTTATGCACTTTTATACAAATTGTATTTTATGCACTTTTATGCAAATTGTATTTTATGCAATTTAATACAAATTGTATTTTATGCACTTTTGTACAAATTGTATTTTATGCACTTTTATACAAACTGTATTTTATGCAATTTTTTACAAATTATGTTTTATGCACTTTTATACAAATTGTATTTTATGCACTTTAATACAAATTGTATTTTATGCACTTTAATACTAATTGTATTTTTTGCGTTTTAATATAAAATGTATTTTATACACTTTTCTACAAATTGTATTTTATGCACTTTAATACAAATTTTTTTATGCACTTTAATACAAATTGTATTTCATGCGCTTTTCTACAAATTGTATTTTATGCACTTTTCTACAAATTGTATTTTATGCACTTTAATACAAATTGTATTTTATGCACTTTAATATAAATTGTATTTTATACACTTTTCTACAAATTGTATTTTATGCACTTTAATACAATTTTTTTTATGCACTTTAATACAAATTGTATTTAATGCACTTTTATATAAATTGTATTTTATACACTTTTCTACAAATTGTATTTTATGCACTTTAATACAATTTTTTTATGCACTTTAATACAAATTGTATTTAATGCACTTTTATACAAATTGTGTTTTATGCACTTTTATACAAATTGTATTTTATACACTTTAATACAAATTGTATTTTATGCACTTTAATACAAATTGTATTTTATGCACTTTAATACAAATTGTATTTTATGCACTTTTCTACAAATTGTATTTTATGCACTTTAATACAAATTGTATTTTATGCACGTTAATACAAATTGTATTTTATGCACTTTAATATAAAATGTGTTTTATACACTTTTCTACAAATTGTATTTTATGCACTTTAATAAAAAATTTTTTATGCACTTTAATACAAATTGTATTTCATGCGCTTTTACACAAATTGTATTTTATACACTTTACCACAAATTGTACTTTATGCACTTTTCTACCAATTGTAATTTATGCACTTTTATACAAATTGTATTTTATGCACTTTAAAAAAAATTGTATTTTATGCACTTTAATACAAATTGTTTTTTATGCACTTTAATACAAATTGTATTTCATGCACTTTAATACAAATTGTATTTTATGCACTTTAATACAAATTGTATTTTATGCACTTTAATACAAATTGTATTTCATGCACTTTTATACAAATTGTATTTTATACACTTTTCTACAAATTGTACTCTATGAACTTTTCTACAAATTGTATTTTATGCACTTTAATACAAATTGTATTTTATGAACTTTTCTACTAATTATATTTTATGCACTTTAATACAAATTGTATTTTATGCACTTTAATACAAATTATAATTTATGCACTTTAATACAAATTGTATTTTATGCACTTTAATAAAAATTGTATTTTATGCACTTTTATACAAATTGTATTTTATGCACTTTAATACACATTGTATTTTATGCACTTTAATACAAATTGTATTTTATGCACTTTAATACAAATTGTATTTTCTGCACTTTAATACAAATTGTATTTTATGCACTTTAATACAAATTTTTTTATGCACTAACACAAATTGTATTTAATGCACTTTTATACAAATTGTATTTTATGCACTTTAAAACAAATTGTATTTCATGCACTTTAATACAAATTGTTTTTTATGGACTTTAATACAAATTGTATTTGATGCATTTTTATACAAATTGTATTTTATACACTTTAATACAATTTTTTTATGCACTTTAATACAAATTGTATTTTATGCACTTTTCTACAAATTGTATTTTATGCACTTTAATACAAATTGTATTTTATGCACTTTAATACAAATTGTATTTTATGCACTTTAATATAAATTGTATTTTATACACTTTTCTACAAATTGTATTTTATGCACTTTAATACAATTTTTTTATGCACTTTTATACAAACTGTATTTTATGCAATTTTTTACAAATTATGTTTTATGCACTTTAATACAAATTGTATTTCATGCACTTTAATACAAATTGTATTTTATGCACTTTAATACAAATTGTATTTTATGCACTTTAATACAAATTGTATTTCATGCACTTTTATACAAATTGTATTTTATACACTTTTCTACAAATTGTACTCTATGAACTTTTCTACAAATTGTATTTTATGCACTTTAATACAAATTGTATTTTATGCACTTTAATACAAATTGTATTTTATGCACTTTAATACAAATTGTATTTTATGCACTTTTCTACAAATTGTATTTTATGCACTTTAATACAAATTGTATTTTATGCACTTTTCTAGAAATTGTATTTTATGCACTTTAATACAAATTGTTTTTTATGCACGTTAATACAAATTGTATTTTATGCACTTTAATACAAATTGTTTTTTATGCACTTTTATACAAATTGTATTTTATGCACTTTTATGCAAATTGTATTTTATGCAATTTAATACAAATTGTATTTTATGCACTTTTGTACAAATTGTATTTTATGCACTTTTATACAAACTGTATTTTATGCAATTTTTTACAAATTTTGTTTTATGCACTTTTATACAAATTGTATTTTATGCACTTTAATACAAATTGTATTTTATGCACTTTAATACTAATTGTATTTTTTGCGTTTTAATATAAAATGTATTTTATACACTTTTCTACAAATTGTATTTTATGCACTTTAATACAAATTTTTTTATGCACTTTAATACAAATTGTATTTCATGCGCTTTTCTACAAATTGTATTTTATGCACTTTTCTACAAATTGTATTTTATGCACTTTAATACAAATTGTATTTTATGCACTTTAATATAAATTGTATTTTATACACTTTTCTACAAATTGTATTTTATGCACTTTAATACAATTTTTTTATGCACTTTAATACAAATTGTATTTAATGCACTTTTATATAAATTGTATTTTATACACTTTTCTACAAATTGTATTTTATGCACTTTAATACAATTTTTTTATGCACTTTAATACAAATTGTATTTAATGCACTTTTATACAAATTGTGTTTTATGCACTTTTATACAAATTGTATTTTATACACTTTAATACAAATTGTATTTTATGCACTTTAATACAAATTGTATTTTATGCACTTTAATACAAATTGTATTTTATGCACTTTTCTACAAATTGTATTTTATGCACTTTAATACAAATTGTATTTTATGCACGTTAATACAAATTGTATTTTATGCACTTTAATATAAAATGTGTTTTATACACTTTTCTACAAATTGTATTTTATGCACTTTAATAAAAAATTTTTTATGCACTTTAATACAAATTGTATTTCATGCGCTTTTACACAAATTGTATTTTATACACTTTACCACAAATTGTATTTTATGCACTTTTCTACCAATTGTAATTTATGCACTTTTATACAAATTGTATTTTATGCACTTTAAAAAAAATTGTATTTTATGCACTTTAATACAAATTGTTTTTTATGCACTTTAATACAAATTGTATTTCATGCACTTTAATACAAATTGTATTTTATGCACTTTAATACAAATTGTATTTTATGCACTTTAATACAAATTATAATTTATGCACTTTAATACAAATTGTATTTTATGCACTTTAATAAAAATTGTATTTTATGCACTTTTATACAAATTGTATTTTATGCACTTTAATACACATTGTATTTTATGCACTTTAATACAAATTGTATTTTATGCACTTTAATACAAATTGTATTTTCTGCACTTTAATACAAATTGTATTTTATGCACTTTAATACAAATTTTTTTATGCACTAACACAAATTGTATTTAATGCACTTTTATACAAATTGTATTTTATGCACTTTAAAACAAATTGTATTTCATGCACTTTAATACAAATTGTTTTTTATGGACTTTAATACAAATTGTATTTGATGCATTTTTATACAAATTGTATTTTATACACTTTAATACAATTTTTTTATGCACTTTAATACAAATTGTATTTTATGCACTTTTCTACAAATTGTATTTTATGCACTTTAATACAAATTGTATTTTATGCACTTTAATACAAATTGTATTTTATGCACTTTAATATAAATTGTATTTTATACACTTTTCTACAAATTGTATTTTATGCACTTTAATACAATTTTTTTATGCACTTTTATACAAACTGTATTTTATGCAATTTTTTACAAATTATGTTTTATGCACTTTAATACAAATTGTATTTCATGCACTTTAATACAAATTGTATTTTATGCACTTTAATACAAATTGTATTTTATGCACTTTAATACAAATTGTATTTCATGCACTTTTATACAAATTGTATTTTATACACTTTTCTACAAATTGTACTCTATGAACTTTTCTACAAATTGTATTTTATGCACTTTAATACAAATTGTATTTTATGCACTTTAATACAAATTGTATTTTATGCACTTTAATACAAATTGTATTTTATGCACTTTTCTACAAATTGTATTTTATGCACTTTAATACAAATTGTATTTTATGCACTTTTCTAGAAATTGTATTTTATGCACTTTAATACAAATTGTTTTTTATGCACGTTAATACAAATTGTATTTTATGCACTTTAATACAAATTGTTTTTTATGCACTTTTATACAAATTGTATTTTATGCACTTTTATGCAAATTGTATTTTATGCAATTTAATACAAATTGTATTTTATGCACTTTTGTACAAATTGTATTTTATGCACTTTTATACAAACTGTATTTTATGCAATTTTTTACAAATTTTGTTTTATGCACTTTTATACAAATTGTATTTTATGCACTTTAATACAAATTGTATTTTATGCACTTTAATACTAATTGTATTTTTTGCGTTTTAATATAAAATGTATTTTATACACTTTTCTACAAATTGTATTTTATGCACTTTAATACAAATTTTTTTATGCACTTTAATACAAATTGTATTTCATGCGCTTTTCTACAAATTGTATTTTATGCACTTTTCTACAAATTGTATTTTATGCACTTTAATACAAATTGTATTTTATGCACTTTAATATAAATTGTATTTTATACACTTTTCTACAAATTGTATTTTATGCACTTTAATACAATTTTTTTATGCACTTTAATACAAATTGTATTTAATGCACTTTTATATAAATTGTATTTTATACACTTTTCTACAAATTGTATTTTATGCACTTTAATACAATTTTTTTATGCACTTTAATACAAATTGTATTTAATGCACTTTTATACAAATTGTGTTTTATGCACTTTTATACAAATTGTATTTTATACACTTTAATACAAATTGTATTTTATGCACTTTAATACAAATTGTATTTTATGCACTTTAATACAAATTGTATTTTATGCACTTTTCTACAAATTGTATTTTATGCACTTTAATACAAATTGTATTTTATGCACGTTAATACAAATTGTATTTTATGCACTTTAATATAAAATGTGTTTTATACACTTTTCTACAAATTGTATTTTATGCACTTTAATAAAAAATTTTTTATGCACTTTAATACAAATTGTATTTCATGCGCTTTTACACAAATTGTATTTTATACACTTTACCACAAATTGTATTTTATGCACTTTTCTACCAATTGTAATTTATGCACTTTTATACAAATTGTATTTTATGCACTTTAAAAAAAATTGTATTTTATGCACTTTAATACAAATTGTTTTTTATGCACTTTAATACAAATTGTATTTCATGCACTTTAATACAAATTGTATTTTATGCACTTTAATACAAATTGTATTTTATGCACTTTAATACAAATTGTATTTCATGCACTTTTATACAAATTGTATTTTATACACTTTTCTACAAATTGTACTCTATGAACTTTTCTACAAATTGTATTTTATGCACTTTAATACAAATTGTATTTTATGAACTTTTCTACTAATTATATTTTATGCACTTTAATACAAATTGTATTTTATGCACTTTAATACAAATTATAATTTATGCACTTTAATACAAATTGTATTTTATGCACTTTAATAAAAATTGTATTTTATGCACTTTTATACAAATTGTATTTTATGCACTTTAATACAAATTGTATTTTATGCACTTTAATAAAAATTGTATTTTATGCACTTTTATACAAATTGTATTTTATGCACTTTAATACAATTTTTTTATGCACTTTAATACAAATTGTATTTAATGCACTTTTATACAAATTGTGTTTTATGCACTTTTATACAAATTGTATTTTATACACTTTAATACAAATTGTATTTTATGCACTTTAATACAAATTGTATTTTATGCACTTTAATACAAATTGTATTTTATGCACTTTTCTACAAATTGTATTTTATGCACTTTAATACAAATTGTATTTTATGCACGTTAATACAAATTGTATTTTATGCACTTTAATATAAAATGTGTTTTATACACTTTTCTACAAATTGTATTTTATGCACTTTAATAAAAAATTTTTTATGCACTTTAATACAAATTGTATTTCATGCGCTTTTACACAAATTGTATTTTATACACTTTACCACAAATTGTATTTTATGCACTTTTCTACCAATTGTAATTTATGCACTTTTATACAAATTGTATTTTATGCACTTTAAAAAAAATTGTATTTTATGCACTTTAATACAAATTGTTTTTTATGCACTTTAATACAAATTGTATTTCATGCACTTTAATACAAATTGTATTTTATGCACTTTAATACAAATTGTATTTTATGCACTTTAATACAAATTATAATTTATGCACTTTAATACAAATTGTATTTTATGCACTTTAATAAAAATTGTATTTTATGCACTTTTATACAAATTGTATTTTATGCACTTTAATACACATTGTATTTTATGCACTTTAATACAAATTGTATTTTATGCACTTTAATACAAATTGTATTTTCTGCACTTTAATACAAATTGTATTTTATGCACTTTAATACAAATTTTTTTATGCACTAACACAAATTGTATTTAATGCACTTTTATACAAATTGTATTTTATGCACTTTAAAACAAATTGTATTTCATGCACTTTAATACAAATTGTTTTTTATGGACTTTAATACAAATTGTATTTGATGCATTTTTATACAAATTGTATTTTATACACTTTAATACAATTTTTTTATGCACTTTAATACAAATTGTATTTTATGCACTTTTCTACAAATTGTATTTTATGCACTTTAATACAAATTGTATTTTATGCACTTTAATACAAATTGTATTTTATGCACTTTAATATAAATTGTATTTTATACACTTTTCTACAAATTGTATTTTATGCACTTTAATACAATTTTTTTATGCACTTTTATACAAACTGTATTTTATGCAATTTTTTACAAATTATGTTTTATGCACTTTAATACAAATTGTATTTCATGCACTTTAATACAAATTGTATTTTATGCACTTTAATACAAATTGTATTTTATGCACTTTAATACAAATTGTATTTCATGCACTTTTATACAAATTGTATTTTATACACTTTTCTACAAATTGTACTCTATGAACTTTTCTACAAATTGTATTTTATGCACTTTAATACAAATTGTATTTTATGCACTTTAATACAAATTGTATTTTATGCACTTTAATACAAATTGTATTTTATGCACTTTTCTACAAATTGTATTTTATGCACTTTAATACAAATTGTATTTTATGCACTTTTCTAGAAATTGTATTTTATGCACTTTAATACAAATTGTTTTTTATGCACGTTAATACAAATTGTATTTTATGCACTTTAATACAAATTGTTTTTTATGCACTTTTATACAAATTGTATTTTATGCACTTTTATGCAAATTGTATTTTATGCAATTTAATACAAATTGTATTTTATGCACTTTTGTACAAATTGTATTTTATGCACTTTTATACAAACTGTATTTTATGCAATTTTTTACAAATTTTGTTTTATGCACTTTTATACAAATTGTATTTTATGCACTTTAATACAAATTGTATTTTATGCACTTTAATACTAATTGTATTTTTTGCGTTTTAATATAAAATGTATTTTATACACTTTTCTACAAATTGTATTTTATGCACTTTAATACAAATTTTTTTATGCACTTTAATACAAATTGTATTTCATGCGCTTTTCTACAAATTGTATTTTATGCACTTTTCTACAAATTGTATTTTATGCACTTTAATACAAATTGTATTTTATGCACTTTAATATAAATTGTATTTTATACACTTTTCTACAAATTGTATTTTATGCACTTTAATACAATTTTTTTATGCACTTTAATACAAATTGTATTTAATGCACTTTTATATAAATTGTATTTTATACACTTTTCTACAAATTGTATTTTATGCACTTTAATACAATTTTTTTATGCACTTTAATACAAATTGTATTTAATGCACTTTTATACAAATTGTGTTTTATGCACTTTTATACAAATTGTATTTTATACACTTTAATACAAATTGTATTTTATGCACTTTAATACAAATTGTATTTTATGCACTTTAATACAAATTGTATTTTATGCACTTTTCTACAAATTGTATTTTATGCACTTTAATACAAATTGTATTTTATGCACGTTAATACAAATTGTATTTTATGCACTTTAATATAAAATGTGTTTTATACACTTTTCTACAAATTGTATTTTATGCACTTTAATAAAAAATTTTTTATGCACTTTAATACAAATTGTATTTCATGCGCTTTTACACAAATTGTATTTTATACACTTTACCACAAATTGTATTTTATGCACTTTTCTACCAATTGTAATTTATGCACTTTTATACAAATTGTATTTTATGCACTTTAAAAAAAATTGTATTTTATGCACTTTAATACAAATTGTTTTTTATGCACTTTAATACAAATTGTATTTCATGCACTTTAATACAAATTGTATTTTATGCACTTTAATACAAATTGTATTTTATGCACTTTAATACAAATTGTATTTCATGCACTTTTATACAAATTGTATTTTATACACTTTTCTACAAATTGTACTCTATGAACTTTTCTACAAATTGTATTTTATGCACTTTAATACAAATTGTATTTTATGAACTTTTCTACTAATTATATTTTATGCACTTTAATACAAATTGTATTTTATGCACTTTAATACAAATTATAATTTATGCACTTTAATACAAATTGTATTTTATGCACTTTAATAAAAATTGTATTTTATGCACTTTTATACAAATTGTATTTTATGCACTTTAATACACATTGTATTTTATGCACTTTAATACAAATTGTATTTTATGCACTTTAATACAAATTGTATTTTCTGCACTTTAATACAAATTGTATTTTATGCACTTTAATACAAATTGTATTTTATGCACTTTAATATAAATTGTATTTTATACACTTTTCTACAAATTGTATTTTATGCACTTTAATACAATTTTTTTATGCACTTTTATACAAACTGTATTTTATGCAATTTTTTACAAATTATGTTTTATGCACTTTAATACAAATTGTATTTCATGCACTTTAATACAAATTGTATTTTATGCACTTTAATACAAATTGTATTTTATGCACTTTAATACAAATTGTATTTCATGCACTTTTATACAAATTGTATTTTATACACTTTTCTACAAATTGTACTCTATGAACTTTTCTACAAATTGTATTTTATGCACTTTAATACAAATTGTATTTTATGCACTTTAATACAAATTGTATTTTATGCACTTTAATACAAATTGTATTTTATGCACTTTTCTACAAATTGTATTTTATGCACTTTAATACAAATTGTATTTTATGCACTTTTCTAGAAATTGTATTTTATGCACTTTAATACAAATTGTTTTTTATGCACGTTAATACAAATTGTATTTTATGCACTTTAATACAAATTGTTTTTTATGCACTTTTATACAAATTGTATTTTATGCACTTTTATGCAAATTGTATTTTATGCAATTTAATACAAATTGTATTTTATGCACTTTTGTACAAATTGTATTTTATGCACTTTTATACAAACTGTATTTTATGCAATTTTTTACAAATTTTGTTTTATGCACTTTTATACAAATTGTATTTTATGCACTTTAATACAAATTGTATTTTATGCACTTTAATACTAATTGTATTTTTTGCGTTTTAATATAAAATGTATTTTATACACTTTTCTACAAATTGTATTTTATGCACTTTAATACAAATTTTTTTATGCACTTTAATACAAATTGTATTTCATGCGCTTTTCTACAAATTGTATTTTATGCACTTTTCTACAAATTGTATTTTATGCACTTTAATACAAATTGTATTTTATGCACTTTAATATAAATTGTATTTTATACACTTTTCTACAAATTGTATTTTATGCACTTTAATACAATTTTTTTATGCACTTTAATACAAATTGTATTTAATGCACTTTTATATAAATTGTATTTTATACACTTTTCTACAAATTGTATTTTATGCACTTTAATACAATTTTTTTATGCACTTTAATACAAATTGTATTTAATGCACTTTTATACAAATTGTGTTTTATGCACTTTTATACAAATTGTATTTTATACACTTTAATACAAATTGTATTTTATGCACTTTAATACAAATTGTATTTTATGCACTTTAATACAAATTGTATTTTATGCACTTTTCTACAAATTGTATTTTATGCACTTTAATACAAATTGTATTTTATGCACGTTAATACAAATTGTATTTTATGCACTTTAATATAAAATGTGTTTTATACACTTTTCTACAAATTGTATTTTATGCACTTTAATAAAAAATTTTTTATGCACTTTAATACAAATTGTATTTCATGCGCTTTTACACAAATTGTATTTTATACACTTTACCACAAATTGTATTTTATGCACTTTTCTACCAATTGTAATTTATGCACTTTTATACAAATTGTATTTTATGCACTTTAAAAAAAATTGTATTTTATGCACTTTAATACAAATTGTTTTTTATGCACTTTAATACAAATTGTATTTCATGCACTTTAATACAAATTGTATTTTATGCACTTTAATACAAATTGTATTTTATGCACTTTAATACAAATTGTATTTCATGCACTTTTATACAAATTGTATTTTATACACTTTTCTACAAATTGTACTCTATGAACTTTTCTACAAATTGTATTTTATGCACTTTAATACAAATTGTATTTTATGAACTTTTCTACTAATTATATTTTATGCACTTTAATACAAATTGTATTTTATGCACTTTAATACAAATTATAATTTATGCACTTTAATACAAATTGTATTTTATGCACTTTAATAAAAATTGTATTTTATGCACTTTTATACAAATTGTATTTTATGCACTTTAATACACATTGTATTTTATGCACTTTAATACAAATTGTATTTTATGCACTTTAATACAAATTGTATTTTCTGCACTTTAATACAAATTGTATTTTATGCACTTTAATACAAATTTTTTTATGCACTAACACAAATTGTATTTAATGCACTTTTATACAAATTGTATTTTATGCACTTTAAAACAAATTGTATTTCATGCACTTTAATACAAATTGTTTTTTATGGACTTTAATACAAATTGTATTTGATGCATTTTTATACAAATTGTATTTTATACACTTTAATACAAATTGTTGTTTACACACTTTTCTAAAAATTGTATTTTATGCACTTTTCTACAAATTGTATTTTATGCACTTTAATACAAATTGTATTTTATGCACTTTAATACAAATTGTATTTTATGCACTTTAATATAAATTGTATTTTATACACTTTTCTACAAATTGTATTTTATGCACTTTAATACAATTTTTTTATGCACTTTAATACAAATTGTATTTAATGCGCTTTTAT
Organism: Allacma fusca; assembly: GCA_947179485.1. Lineage (NCBI taxonomy): Eukaryota > Metazoa > Arthropoda > Collembola > Symphypleona > Sminthuridae > Allacma > Allacma fusca. The sequence continues at coordinate 30,245,518 of OX359250.1, forward strand.
ACAAATTGTGTTTTATGCACTTTTATACAAATTGTATTTTATACACTTTAATACAAATTGTATTTTATTTACTTTAATAAAAAAAATTTTATGCACTTTAATACACATTGTATTTCATGCGCTTTTATACAAATTGTATTTTATACACTTAACTACAAATTGTATTTTATGCACTTTTCTACCAATTGTAATTTATGCACTTTTATACAAATTGTATTTTATGCACTTTAAAACAAATTGTATTTCATGCACTTTAATACAAATTGTTTTTTATGCACTTTAATACAAATTGTATTTCATGCACTTTTATACAAATTGTATTTTATACACTTTAATACAAATTGTATTTTATACACTTTTCTAAAAATTGTATTTTATGCACTTTTCTACAAATTGTATTTTATGCACTTTAATACAAATTGTATTTTATGCACTTTAATACAAATTGTATTTTATGCACTTTAATATAAATTGTATTTTATACACTTTTCTACAAATTGTATTTTATGAACTTTAATACAAATTGTATTTCATGCACTTTTATACAAATTGTATTTTATACACTTTTCTACAAATTGTACTCTATGAACTTTTCTACAAATTGTATTTTAAGCACTTTAATACAAATTGTATTTTATGAACTTTTCTACCAATTGTATTTTATGCACTTTAATACAAATTGTATTTTATGCACTTTAATACAAATTGTAATTTATGCACTTTAATACAAATTGTATTTTATGCACTTTAATACAAATTGTATTTTATGCACTTTTATACAAACTGTATTTTATGCACTTTAATACACATTGTATTTTATGCACTTTAATACAAATTGTATTTTATGCACTTTAATACAAATTGTATTTTATGCACTTTAATACAAATTGTATTTCATGCACTTTAATACAAATTGTATTTTATGCACTTTAATACAAATTGTATTTAATGCACTTTAATAAAAATTGTAATTAATGCACTTTTATACAAATTGTATTTAATGCACTTTAATAAAAATTGTATTTTATGCACTTTAATACAAATTGTAATTTATGCACTTTAATACAAATTATATTTTTTGCACTTTAATACAAATTGTATTTTATGCACTTTAATACAAATTGTATTTTATGCACTTTAATACAAATTGTATTTCATGCACTTTTATACAAATTGTATTTTATACACTTTTCTACAAATTGTACTCTATGAACTTTTCTACAAATTGTATTTTAAGCACTTTAATACAAATTGTATTTTATGAACTTTTCTACCAATTGTATTTTATGCACTTTAATACAAATTGTATTTTATGCACTTTAATACAAATTGTAATTTATGCACTTTAATACAAATTGTATTTTATGCACTTTAATACAAATTGTATTTTATGCACTTTTATACAAATTGTATTTTATGCACTTTAATACACATTGTATTTTATGCACTTTAATACAAATTGTTTTTTATGCACTTTAATACAAATTGTATTTTATGCACTTTTATACAAATTGTATTTTATGCACTTTAATACAAATTGTATTTTCTGCACTTTAATACAAATTGTATTTTATGCACTTTAATACAAATTTTTTTATGCACTAATACAAATTGTATTTAATGCACTTTTATACAAATTGTATTTTATGCACTTTAAAACAAATTGTATTTCATGCACTTTAATACAAATTGTTTTTATGCACTTTAATACACATTGTATTTTATGCACTTTAATACAAATTGTATTTTATGCACTTTAATACAAATTGTATTTTCTGCACTTTAATACAAATTGTATTTTATGCACTTTAATACAAATTTTTTTATGCACTAATACAAATTTTTTTATGCACTAACACAAATTGTATTTAATGCACTTTTATACAAATTGTATTTTATGCACTTTAAAACAAATTGTATTTCATGCACTTTAATACAAATTGTTTTTTATGCACTTTAATACAAATTGTATTTGATGCATTTTTATACAAATTGTATTTTATACACTTTAATACAAATTGTTGTTTACACACTTTTCTAAAAATTGTATTTTATGCATTTTTCTACAAATTGTATTTTATGCACTTTAATACAAATTGTATTTTATGCACTTTAATACAAATTGTATTTTATGCACTTTAATATAAATTGTATTTTATACACTTTTCTACAAATTGTATTTTATGCACTTTAATACAATTTTTTTATGCACTTTAATACAAATTGTATTTAATGCACTTTTATATAAATTGTATTTTATACACTTTTATACAAATTGTATTTTATACACTTTAATACAAATTGTATTTTATGCACTTTAATAAAAAAAATTTTATGCACTTTAATACAAATTGTATTTCATGCGCTTTTATACAAATTGTATTTTATACACTTTACTACAAATTGTATTTTATGCACTTTTCTACCAATTGTAATTTATGCACTTTTATACAAATTGTATTTTATGCACTTTAAAACAAATTGTATTTCATGCACTTTAATACAAATTGTTTTTTATGCACTTTAATACAAATTGTATTTCATGCACTTTTATACAAATTGTATTTTATACACTTTAATACAAATTGTATTTTATACACTTTTCTAAAAATTGTATTTTATGCACTTTTCTACAAATTGTATTTTATGCACTTTAATACAAATTGTATTTTATGCACTTTAATACAAATTGTATTTTATGCACTTTAATATAAATTGTATTTTATACACTTTTCTACAAATTGTATTTTATGAACTTTAATACAAATTGTATTTTATGCACTTTTATACAAATTGTAGTTTATGAACTTTAATACAAATTGTATTTTATGCACTTTAATACAAATTGTATTTTATGCACTTTAATACAAATTGTATTTCATGCACTTTAATACAAATTGTATTTTATGCACTTTAATACAAATTGTATTTAATGCACTTTAATAAAAAATTGTAATTAATGCACTTTTATACAAATTGTATTTAATGCACTTTAATAAAAATTGTATTTTATGCACTTTAATACAAATTGTAATTTATGCACTTTAATACAAATTATATTTTTTGCACTTTAATACAAATTGTATTTTATGCACTTTAATACAAATTGTATTTTATGAACTTTAATACAAATTGTATTTTATGCACTTTTATACAAATTGTAGTTTATGAACTTTAATACAAATTGTATTTTATGCACTTTAATACAAATTGTATTTTATGCACTTTAATACAAATTGTATTTCATGCACTTTAATACAAATTGTATTTTATGCACTTTAATACAAATTGTATTTAATGCACTTTAATAAAAAATTGTAATTAATGCACTTTTATACAAATTGTATTTAATGCACTTTAATAAAAATTGTATTTTATGCACTTTAATACAAATTGTAATTTATGCACTTTAATACAAATTATATTTTTTGCACTTTAATACAAATTGTATTTTATGCACTTTAATACAAATTGTATTTTATGCACTTTAATACAAATTGTATTTCATGCACTTTTATACAAATTGTATTTTATACACTTTTCTACAAATTGTACTCTATGAACTTTTCTACAAATTGTATTTTAAGCACTTTAATACAAATTGTATTTTATGCACTTTAATACAAATTGTATTTTATGCACTTTTCTACCAATTGTATTTTATGCACTTTAATACAAATTGTATTTTATGCACTTTAATACACATTGTATTTTATGCACTTTTCTACCAATTGTATTTTATGCACTTTAATACAAATTGTATTTTATGCACTTGAATACAAATTGTAATTTATGCACTTTAATACAAATTGTATTTTATGCACTTTAATACAAATTGTATTTTATGCACTTTTATACAAATTGTATTTTATGCACTTTAATACACATTGTATTTTATGCACTTTAATACAAATTGTATTTTATGCACTTTAATACAAATTGTATTTTCTGCACTTTAATACAAATTGTATTTTATGCACTTTAATACAAATTTTTTTATGCACTAATACAAATTGTATTTAATGCACTTTTATACAAATTGTATTTTATGCACTTTAAAACAAATTGTATTTCATGCACTTTAATACAAATTGTTTTTTATGCACTTTAATACAAATTGTATTTCATGCATTTTTATACAAATTGTATTTTATACACTTTAATACAAATTGTATTTTACACACTTTTCTAAAAATTGTATTTTATGCACTTTTCTACAAATTGTATTTTATGCACTTTAATACAAATTGTATTTTATGCACTTTAATACAAATTGTATTTTATGCACTTTAATATAAATTGTATTTTATACACTTTTCTACAAATTGTATTTTATGCACTTTAATACAATTTTTTTATGCACTTTAATACAAATTGTATTTAATGCACTTTTATACAAATTGTGTTTTATGCACTTTTATACAAATTGTATTTTATACACTTTAATACAAATTGTATTTTATGCACTTTAATACAAATTGTATTTTATGCACTTTAATACAAATTGTATTTTATGTACTTTTCTACAAATTGTATTTTATGCACTTTAATACAAATTGTATTTTATGCACTTTTCTACAAATTGTATTTTATGCACTTTAATACAAATTGTTTTTTATGCACGTTAATACAAATTGTATTTTATGCACTTTAATACAAATTGTATTTTATGCACTTTTCTACAAATTGTATTTTATGCACTTTAATACAAATTGTTTTTTATGCACGTTAATACAAATTGTATTTTATGCACTTTAATACAAATTGTATTTTATGCACTTTTATACAAATTGTATTTGATGCACTTTTATGCAAATTGTATTTTATGCAATTTAATACAAATTGTATTTTATGCACTTTTGTACAAATTGTATTTTATGCACTTTTATACAAACTGTATTTTATGCAATTTTTTACAAATTGTGTTTTATGCACTTTTATACAAATTGTATTTTATACACTTTAATACAAATTGTATTTTATGCACTTTAATACAAATTGTATTTTATGCACTTTAATACAAATTGTATTTTATGCACTTTTCTACAAATTGTATTTTATGCACTTTAATACAAATTGTATTTTATGCACTTTTCTACAAATTGTATTTTATGCACTTTAATACAAATTGTTTTTTATGCACGTTAATACAAATTGTATTTTATGCACTTTAATACAAATTGTATTTTATGCACTTTTATACAAATTGTATTTGATGCACTTTTATGCAAATTGTATTTTATGCAATTTAATACAAATTGTATTTTATGCACTTTTGTACAAATTGTATTTTATGCACTTTTATACAAACTGTATTTTATGCAATTTTTTACAAATTGTGTTTTATGCACTTTTATACAAATTGCATTTTATGCACTTTAATACAAATTGTATTTTATGCACTTTAATACTAATTGTATTTTTTGCGTTTTAATATAAAATGTATTTTGTACACTTTTCTACAAATTGTATTTTATGCACTTTAATACAAATTTTTTTATGCACTTTTATACAAATTGTATTTCATGCGCTTTTATACAAATTGTATTTTATACACTTTACTACAAATTGTATTTTATGCACTTTTCTACAAATTGTATTTTATGCACTTTTCTACAAATTTTATGTTATGCACTTTAATACAAATTGTATTTTATACACGTTTCTACAAATTGTATTTTATGCACTTTAATACAATTTTTTTATGCACTTTAATACAAATTGAATTTAATGCACTTTTATACAAATTGTGTTTTAGGCACTTTAATACAAATTGTATTTTATGCAAGTTAATACAAATTGTATTTTATGCACTTTAATACAAAGTGTATTTAAGCACTTTTATACAAATTGTATTTTATGCACTTTTATACAAAGTGTTTTTTATGCACTTTTATACAAATTGTACTTTATGCACTTTTATACAAATTGTATTTTATGCATTTTTATACAAATTATGTTTTTTGCACTTTAGTACAAATTAAATTTTATGCATTTTAATACAAATTGTAATTATTGCACTTTTATACAAATTGTATTTAATGCACTTTAATACAAATTATGTTTTTTGCACTTTAATACAAATTTTATTTAATGAACTTTAATACAAATTGTATTTCATGCGCTTTTATACAAATTGTATTTTATACACTTTACTACAAATTGTATTTTATGCACTTTTCTACAAATTGTATTTTATGCACTTTTCTACAAATTGTATTTTATGCACTTTAATACAAATTGTATTTTATACACTTTTCTACAAATTGTATTTTGTGCACTTTAATACAATTTTTTTATGCACTTTAATACAAATTGTATTTAATGCACTTTTATACAAATTGTGTTTTAGGCACTTTAATACAAATTGTATTTTATGCAAGTTAATACAAATTGTATTTTATGCACTTTAATACAAAGTGTATTTAAGCACTTTTATACAAATTGTATTTTATGCACTTTTATACAAATTGTATTTTATGCACTTTAATATAAATTGTATTTTATACACTTTTCTACAAATTGTATTTTATGCACTTTAATACAATTTTTTTATGCACTTTAATACAAATTGTATTTAATGCACTTTTATACAAATTGTGTTTTATGCACTTTTATACAAATTGTATTTTATACACTTTAATACAAATTGTATTTTATGCACTTTAATACAAATTGTATTTTATGCACTTTAATACAAATTGTATTTTATGTACTTTTCTACAAATTGTATTTTATGCACTTTAATACAAATTGTATTTTATGCACTTTTCTACAAATTGTATTTTATGCACTTTAATACAAATTGTTTTTTATGCACGTTAATACAAATTGTATTTTATGCACTTTAATACAAATTGTATTTTATGCACTTTTATACAAATTGTATTTGATGCACTTTTATGCAAATTGTATTTTATGCAATTTAATACAAATTGTATTTTATGCACTTTTGTACAAATTGTATTTTATGCACTTTTATACAAACTGTATTTTATGCAATTTTTTACAAATTGTGTTTTATGCACTTTTATACAAATTGTATTTTATACACTTTAATACAAATTGTATTTTATGCACTTTAATACAAATTGTATTTTATGCACTTTAATACAAATTGTATTTTATGCACTTTTCTACAAATTGTATTTTATGCACTTTAATACAAATTGTATTTTATGCACTTTTCTACAAATTGTATTTTATGCACTTTAATACAAATTGTTTTTTATGCACGTTAATACAAATTGTATTTTATGCACTTTAATACAAATTGTATTTTATGCACTTTTATACAAATTGTATTTGATGCACTTTTATGCAAATTGTATTTTATGCAATTTAATACAAATTGTATTTTATGCACTTTTGTACAAATTGTATTTTATGCACTTTTATACAAACTGTATTTTATGCAATTTTTTACAAATTGTGTTTTATGCACTTTTATACAAATTGCATTTTATGCACTTTAATACAAATTGTATTTTATGCACTTTAATACTAATTGTATTTTTTGCGTTTTAATATAAAATGTATTTTGTACACTTTTCTACAAATTGTATTTTATGCACTTTAATACAAATTTTTTTATGCACTTTTATACAAATTGTATTTCATGCGCTTTTATACAAATTGTATTTTATACACTTTACTACAAATTGTATTTTATGCACTTTTCTACAAATTGTATTTTATGCACTTTTCTACAAATTTTATGTTATGCACTTTAATACAAATTGTATTTTATACACGTTTCTACAAATTGTATTTTATGCACTTTAATACAATTTTTTTATGCACTTTAATACAAATTGAATTTAATGCACTTTTATACAAATTGTGTTTTAGGCACTTTAATACAAATTGTATTTTATGCAAGTTAATACAAATTGTATTTTATGCACTTTAATACAAAGTGTATTTAAGCACTTTTATACAAATTGTATTTTATGCACTTTTATACAAAGTGTATTTTATGCACTTTTATACAAATTGTACTTTATGCACTTTTATACAAATTGTATTTTATGCATTTTTATACAAATTATGTTTTTTGCACTTTAGTACAAATTAAATTTTATGCATTTTAATACAAATTGTAATTATTGCACTTTTATACAAATTGTATTTAATGCACTTTAATACAAATTATGTTTTTTGCACTTTAATACAAATTTTATTTAATGAACTTTAATACAAATTGTATTTCATGCGCTTTTATACAAATTGTATTTTATGCACTTTAATACAAATTGTATTTTATGCTTTTTTATACAAATTGTATTTAAATAAATTCACACTCTGTCAATAAAATCGCGATCTCATTAAATAAATATCCTATGTCTGTCAATAAATTCTCGCTCTCCTTCAATAAAATACCGTCTAAATAAAATCTCTCAAGTTTTTTTAACATGCTGTTTTTTGCAGTACATTGCATAAATCACAACTCCTAGAATTCGAGATGGACTGATGATTCAAAGAGTCAAACTAATTTTGATTTAATTTATGGCCATAATTATTGTCACGAATATATTCCAAACAATTTATAATATTTCAATTGCAGGAAGCACAGGTGAATCGTTGATGAATGTAAATGTGGACTTTTTTTTAAAGGAATCTCAAAAGGAGTCGTACTTCGCCCATTCCCGTATCCACTCACTGCAACTCTAAAAGGGCAAGAGTCTTTGCTCCATTGATTCACAAAATGGAATACATACAAAACGTATTTTGAAGAATTATAAATGCACAAAGTGCACTAAGAAACCTATGGTATTAGTTCCCTATTCGTATACAATTTAACGGAATTACTTATTTCACGTATGAAACTCCTATATCATTTTTTAGCTGGAGGAGGGGCAAAGTGAGACATGTCTCAATACCGTGTCTTTGTAGCAAGAATGCTCTCCGGGTCTCATCTGCTGTAGTGAGGATTACTTTATACATCAACAGAAGAATACACTACGAATTGTGACTTACATGGCTAATATAAAGTTGTCAATAAAATCTTGGTTTGTTTACAGAAAAATTAAAACAATTAAATCAGTACAGGAAAATATCATTAATAATCTTCTATCATTTTTCGTTTAGAGGATATAATTTTGAGTGCCGTTTGTCGTTACATGCGAGTCCGTGTGTTTAAAAAAATTATAAATACAAAATACTTCGTAAAAATGCTCCAGGATTGATAATGACAGCATACATTTCCTTATCGTAGGTTCAATTCTATATAAGTAATAATTGGGGTTGGAAATATCGATCTCTGCATAAGAGTTCAGGTTTATTTGATCAAAAAAATAATCAACCGATTAAATAACATTTTAATCGGCTAACAGCATGTCCTCAATACCGACATCATCAAAAACGTCGTTTTCTGGAAACGGGACAGGATTTATTGGAACAGGATCCGGAATTCCGGCCTGAACTTGACCTGGGGCAGGGGGAAGTGCACCTGCTGCTGCTGGGGCCGGGTTCGGAACGATGGGCTGATGATTTAGCATGTTCCGAATGGCCTCGGCCTGATTCATCATTCCTCTGATCTGCTGATTTAGGAGGCGTTGGTAGGTAGCTCCTGCTGGCGTCCTCCATTGACACAGAGCGCAGAAACGTTGCCCATCTGAAAAATAAATATATATCAAATATATAAGTCCCAAAGGTATCTATATTTGAAATTCACATTCCTTCTAAAGGTTTAATGCAACTTTTCCAGTAAATTTTGTAAACTGTATTTCACTGAATTGAGACTAATTATTTTTTAGTACCTAAATAATATTATTACTGGATGCAAGTCAGTAATCTATTAGTAAATAAATACGTAGTGTTTTTGAAATAGAACGATTTTAAATTAAATGGTAAATAAGTGGAAGAAATTGTGGATTTTGTGCACTCCGTCCTAAAAATGTCCTAAAAATATAGTGTAATTTTTGATCACACTTTTCCTTCCTGATTCCTTGCCAAGAGGAAAAGCTTTCATATTAATCCTACATTATGGTGTTAAATCCTTAAACGCTCATTAGGATTCCGCAATAAAGAGAAATAATAATACAGTAAATTAAATGATAACATTAAGGTCTGATACTGTCAACGTATAGTTAGTAAGTATCCATTTACTAAATGCACACATGTTAAAAACTGTCTCCACTTTCTGTCCACGCCTCATTTACACTGACCCCTTACGCACACACACGAAATAGAATATTATTTAATTAAAAAACTCAAATTCCTCCTCCCTCCTCTTAATTCCAAGATTAAGAGCAGGGGCCAAGATCTTCCTCCGCCGTCCTAAAGAAAATACGACTGGGAATATCCTGCAAGAAATTAACAATAATTATTAAAACCTAAATGTTATCTGCCATATCAACTCAATTCCAGAAAAATAAATTCGGCTAGAGTCAATAACAATATAACAAATCATCCATCACTTCGAAGCTAATTCCATTACGTCTCGTAAAATGCAAGTGCAATTTCAGATCCCTTCAACTCAACCAACTCCAGCCTAAAATTCACACAGATACTTGAACTTTATATATATATATATATATATATATATATATATATATATATATATATAAGTATATAGTATAGTATATACAATATATAAGTATATCCATGACCCCTCTCAACAAAATAAAACCAATAATGCTACTACTCATTGCTCGAAAATTCTAAATCTCTACCACCATTGTAAATCCCCCACTACCTCTTTCAAAATGCACCATCAACCCTTTAATCCCCTAATTACTTACGTTACCCATTCACGCTAGTTCCGGTCCCACCACCACAATCCAAACCTCACTCTCTTGCTTCTTCCGACCTATTGGGTAATAAGCAACATTTTAATGTATAACATTTAATTTACAACCACAATGTTCCTCAACTTCCAACTTTTAATACGGCTCCAGAATCCAACACAGATACTTTTACAACAGCACTGTCCCGTATTTATACCACCTCACGCCGGTCTTCCGTTCCCCTAAACTACGGCCCCTACTTATAAAATAAGCATCAAATTTTTACAAAATCATATTACCACTAAATTACAACCATTTTATAATGTACTTCATCACTTACTCACTTTAACTTTCCTCAAATCTCCAAATCGGTATTCTATCAAATAATCTGAAGGCACGTCGTCCCACACAAAGGCACTCTCCCAACCCGCAATAAATAACTTAAAAAAATAATTGAAATAAATTTAATTCATTGGCAACATTAAAAATGTAAGGAAGTCTTCCTGAACTCATCTCAACACACAAAAAAGATGACTTTAAACCAGATTTAAGAGATGATAAAATTAAAACTGAATATATATTGTACCACTTGAAAAATGGGTTAAAACGGTCTCCACTTTGTCCGTTCTACACCTCACTTCCACTGATTGCGAACGCGCATACACAAACCAGAATACCATTTAATTAAAAAAACTTAAATTCCTTACCTACAGATGGACAGCATGGGTCAAGAACTTCCACCTCCTTGAAGAAAATTCAGCTATGGGAATCACCTGCAATAAACTAATAAGATTTAATAAAAAACGTTAACGGTTGTCGCCCATATCAGCTCAACTCCAGAAAAATAAACTCGGATCATTCAAGCGAAGATTTCCACAGAATATTATACGAAAGAAATCAATTAATTAAATTTATAATATAATATAATTCAGTTCTCCGGACTCAACCACGTGGTTTCTTAATGCTTTAGGCGTAGGAAGACCTGGAGGTTGAGTTAGGAGAACTGAATTAACGGACAACAGATTATTTTCAAAATTTTGGAAATTCTCGGCTATGGGTTCCGCTGTCTTTTCCCAACCGCATGGCTCTCCTATGCTTAAGCATGGGAGAACCAAGAGGTTGAGAAAAAGAGAGCCAAAAACAGCAGAGAATTTCAAAATTGTTCACGATGGAGAGCGAACTGTCGTAGACCTTAGGTTCCAACTTCCATTCAGATACTGAGGAGCTGAAGTGGAAACACTAAAGCACGCTTTGACTTCAACTCCTCACTACAGTCTGCAGAGCAGAGTTGGCGTCTGTGCTCTCCACACTCGTTGGACAATTACAGGGAGTGCGAAGTTTTAAAATTCATTTTTTGTTCGTGCCATCACGGTCGTTTTATAGTTTTAAGATACTTTTGGCTAATAGGATATGCAATTTTTTATCGTGGTTTCTCTCTCTCTTTCCACTGCTGATGTGTGCGTATATACTTCAAGCATAACGTGTACTACAGGATTACAGGGACTGATAATCAGTCGTAGAAGCTTCAGCTTGTATGTGGGAATCACACTTTACTAAAATTGCGACTCGTGTAAATCCACACAGGAACATTTAGACACTTCCCAAGAACGTATAATGAACCGGTGTCATTGAAAGTGGGGGGCATTAAGTGTTGATACGGAAATTAGAGGCTTTTGTATTTACATTTTTGGGGGAGTATTACCAAACCGACTTTTGGAAGCAATTGTTGAGTTTGTTATTTACTGTACATTAGAATTTATTGAGCTCGTTATTGAGCTCATTTATTTTTACACAAGGTGAATTTCAAACCATAAAGCTTCCTGAAATACAATAGAATTTGAGAGGGTCAATGTCATTATTGTCCGACGGATTTATTCCGGGCTTTGGTTTTTAAACAACATTGAACAATCCGAGGTAAGGACTGCTACTTTGTCTGACATTATTTGCAGCTGTAATTAATTAAAACCATTCATTAACGAACCTACTTACTTTACAACAGTTAGTTGGTGAGAAGCAGCATTTACTTGTTATTGCAATTGTATATACTACTCATGTGATATTGTCACTTGTTACTGTTACCACGTTACCAGTAAAGTCATTTCATGACAAATTAATATTTCAGAACCTTATTCGTGTTGCACTGGAAACAATTCTGATCCAGTGTAGCTATGGAGGTATGGACGTGCTGCATGTCGAATTTATTTTTCTCCAGAGTACAACATTATGTAATATTTTTGATTGAGGGCAGACGATCATATCGGAATAAAAAACATGATGTATACTAGTTTAATTTCATGACGTGACTTTTCCATGAAAAAAACGCTAATCGCGTCTCTCTATTTGCTCTCTTCGCTATGGAGTAGTCTGTCCTTTTGATTGTCAGCTATCGGAAGGTTTAACTTGGTATTTTGTGAGGTGATGGTGTGTCTATTATATTATGGTTGTTGTCGTCTAGCAAGTTAAAAGTGAGATAACAATTTAAACATTGTAAGTTTGAGGAGCTATGTTACCATGCATCATAATATCTGTTGACATTTGGTACTTAAATTGTGTTTCTGAATATGGTTGTGCTCATTACGAGTAGGGAATGAACTCCAGAGGTTTGAAAGTTTCGAAAAATAATAACTACTTACTTTACACATATTAAATAGAACGGATAGGTATGTGTCTTTGTTGCTATGAAAAAAATACTAGCTAAAAGCTGACAATGAGCTATATTGTATATTGTTAGGTCAATAGTAATGCTGCTCAACAAAATTGGCTTTGACCATTGTTGAAACTTTTAGCCTCATAAGTAGGAGTCCGTCAAGTTAGCCGGAGTTACAATACATGCCATTGAAATACATACATTTGAGCCGGAGTACCATAATCAACAGTCTTTGAGGGAATGAGACTTACGACTTGATATAAAGACTGATAACGGCAAATAAATTAACTAGGTGTTTCTAATTCTGACCTAACAATGGTACGCACTGTCCGGTGTAACCTTAGTATTACTTTCAGTATTCTCATTACAGCTCACGGCACAACGATGTTTTGAACTCAATCTTCGAACTAATATTAAGTAAAAAATATAAAAAAGTATAAATAATAAGTCTGTAAATTAATAGCAATCTTGATTCACGACTTACATGATTGTTACAGATACTAGAAGCTCAAAAACGTATTAAAATTATTCTGTGCTAAATAGTTGTGAATACGCTTAGTTATTAGATGTAGGGTTTGTCGATTTTTAAATGACACGGCGTAAATGGCAAATTAGGCAGGCATATATTTGGCAGGCATTTAGGGCATTTATTCACATGGGGATCAAATGATTTTTTATGCCATTCTGGCAGAATTGGCATATAATATGTTTTTCCCTGGCAAAACTGGCATAAATTAGCCATGCTCATGGAACGCTCTTTTTCCGCCATTATTGTTGCTTGTTCCGACAGTGGCTAATTTTAAAATATTTAAAACTTGCAAAGTAGCGGTTTCTCAATTCTTAAAGTACAGTAGCAAGTCAAAACGCATCTCATTGCATATTGAGCTTGGTGTGAACATACACTATTATTTTAATTTTCTATGGCTTATCGCTATCTGGTCTTACTGACATTTATATGGCAACCAAAACGAGGAGACGACTGGAAAAGAAAATCTGGTTGCACCATACCGAAATTTAGGGTTCAAATTTTGGAACGTGTTATGTAAAATGTCATTTTTATAGTAACGTTCAAAGAAAACACAGTTAAATGCATGATGCAGACATCCACGTGCAAGCAAGCTTCAGTGGATATTAAAAGACAATTCCGTAAAGATTCTGTGAATTCAAAATTCCGGGGGTGCCTTCCGGGGATCTAGCTCGTCTAAAAATTAATACTTGTATTACACAAAAAATACTGCAATTTATAAGTTCAAATCCCAAGTTCATCCTCTCGTGGGCCCTATTATAACTAACCGTATGCATGATAGATAAAAAGAAACATTTAATAGTTCAGCCGTACTCAAAAGATGTTGTTTATTCATATCATTTTTTCCCACTGTAAGTGCCCCTAACTCTGTGAAAATTGCGATTAAGGGCTTGCTTCTGACGCCGATCTTTCTCCTTCTGCTTTCCCACGGTAGATTTACGCTTTTGTTGAACACCCAACTTCCTTCTCTCCTTCCTAGTCAAGGCAGGTTCTGTCGGTTCTTCCAAGAACATTTGAATAAAATAATTTTCAATACAGTTATTTTGCTAAACGAAGAGCACATAATCAATAAATCACAAAGTACAAGTACAGTTGGTATTGTAATTAGCTATAACAAATCATGGTACTTAATTCTGCCGAAAGGTTTATTGAGAAGTGTTACAACCTGTGTAAGTCGATGTGGTTCATCCAAGGTTTCCATCTCTCCAGGATCTGTAGCATTATCGACTGCAACACGACGGTTCCCTTCTTCCGGATCAATCTGCCATGGTTTCAATGGCGTAGCTGGAGCACTGCGGAAGTCCCAGTCAGCTGCGTTATTCCCCCATAGTACGTCTTTATGGATTTCTCCATCGTAAATTGGCTAAAAAATTTGAAAATTTACATAGTTATATTATTTAAGCAATATAGAGTTTGTATTACCATTCTGATATTGTTTTACAGCTAACACAATGTTGAAAATTGTTGCAAAACGTGCTTACAACTTTATAGCCATCCAAAAAATGCGAATATTGGATCGCTCCTACGTGGATAGTTTTGCACAGGGTGCAAGCAGTTTTGGTATCCATACTACAAATAAAAATTGCAATGATCAGAAACACGAAATCATTATATCCAGACGTGTAACTTTATAAAAGTGCAATGTATCAGCCATATCAACAAAATGTGTACTAAATTATTAAAATCGAGCATTTTAAATTATAAGCATGACAGCAACAACCCAATATAGAGCCAGCAAACAACTGTAAATATAAAAACAATAATACTTGGTTGGTGTTTCAAATACGTAGCGAACACTTGCAAATTAACAGTTATAAAATGATGCACCGAAGCAAATGATATTAATAGCAGCTTTATTACCACAACCTGCACTACCATGTACAGAAATATAGGTTGCCATTCTAAACACGATCCAAATATATTACAACCTTGATTGCAGATATTTTCCCACATAAAATGAAATATAAAGTAGTTATTACTATGGGCACACAACCGTTGTAAACATATGGATTAGAAAATTGCAATAACTATAGTCAGAAAAAGTAAATGCTAATACTACCACAAGAACTACAAAGTATAAATTTCAGAACTTACAGCAAAACAAGCTGAGATACCAAGCCAAAATATTATATTACAAGGTCTACATTTACAAAACACGGACAGTATTTCATATTCGATATTTTAAATCAGATTCTATTCCAAACTCCACCTTAAACATTTAGTTCTTAAACTACACCAATTTATATAAAACAAACAACATATTCAAAACAAGCCCAACGTTGTTTTAGGACATTCAGCAAGCAGCAACTTTTTAACTGACTAGATTTACTGTGTACCAGCAGGTACTTACACCAACGTAGTCATTAAACAGCCCGGGTAAATACTTCATCTGTCCTTCCATGCCGTCATATCTAATAGGTTGTTCATTATGCAAAATTTGAAGGACGAAATGTCCTCCTGTGTTTAACGTATAACCTACAAGAGAATATACAGTATCAAATAATTTTATTCTGAGTGAAATATCGCCAATCCTCTTTCCCAGTCCATTCTCGGATACCATAGTTCCGCTTGTAAACTCAAAAACAATTATTGGGGACGGGATTTCAGGTTGTCTATAGCTAACACTCTTGTTGTTTCGACAACCCCGACAGATAGAACCTAGAAAAGTTGTTGTCTCATTTAATCGGTGCACGATTAATTCAATACCGGGACCACACAAGGCTATTATAGGAAAACTGCAAATCCAATACAATTTATTAGTATTTTCAAAACAACTAGTCATTAGAAATAGTTGTTTCATACCTCCTGAAATTCTCATAATCACATGTACTGCAAGAAGTCACTTGCACGTATTCTTCAAACAGTCCATAAAGAGCAGCAAGTCCATATTCCTCCTCACCATTCCACATGTTATTCACAGCAGGTTTGAGTTGCAAATGGCGATCAGTCAGAGATAACCACTTCTGTTTCGCTAGATTTTGATATCCTTCTCTTAACAACTGAATTGCATCAACAATAAATTTCCTACCTGTGGAACCATTGACTAAGTAATTACGAAACTGAGGGTTAGTCTCGTATAGGTACAGATTCATCGTCATAACGTTATCGAAAGAGCACGTGTTTACAAAGAGAAAATCGCCATCATCTCGAGCTTTTGAACCCCAACTGTAAAAAATCAAAGTGTTTAAGGAACCCTAAAATATGTGCCAATACAAGCAATATTCACTAACGGAATGAATGGCAGCGTCTCAAAAATCGATGCAACCAATTTCACTTTGGGCACACGTTTGCCTTTCTTCTGCCACGTTTCTGTGAGAAGACATGAGCTTTCCTGCATTGGAAGGACTGCAACATTTACAGGATTTTCACATGTCTTGTAAGTGGATACAGTCGGTGTGATGTTCTTCCTATTTCGTCCAACTCTACGCTGTTTATTAACACCTTCCAGTTTTCCTAAGTAACGGATGTAATCAGCTAAAAACCGTGTACAACGTCCTGTACACAAATATGTTTAGAATGTATTCATCTATTGCTAAACACATAGAGATCCAGGTAAATATTTTAAATCCAATTAAATATATAAAGTAAAAATGACTGATACCTTCTACAACATTTTTAGCTTGATGAACGTATCTTGCTAATGTCAGCTTCCCATCCTTACACTGCTCATGCTGTTTCACAACTTTATTCCAGTTTTCGACAGGTTCTTGGGTGTCGTTACGGCGGTGGTCTCCGCGCAATTCAAACAGTATGTGTGTAAGCATAGGAGTATAAGGCAACATGTGTGTGCACAGATACGTGACGAAATCCTCGTTGTGAAAAATATTTGGTGATTCAGCAGACGTGACTTGGTTTTTTGATAGCTCACCTTCAACAATAACGCGCAAATCGTTATAAAATCTTCCAAACGATGTTCCACGACAAACGGTTTTATCTGACAGATGATTACCCAGATAACTTTGATGAACGATCTCGTGTTCTGCAAAACAACATAACTAAGAAATTTTCCTGCAAAGGTAATATAAAACGTGAGGTTTATAACTCTTACCAAGTTGCAGCAGTTTTGGTGGAGCCGATTGAAGTGTGGATAACACTTTTGTAACAAGTGAGCTTGCTGTCGGTGACAAACATAACACAAATATCTTCCGAACGTAATAGTTGGCAGTGTGAATATCGTACGAATACTGATACCGATTGAAAAGCTTCTTTATGATTTTTACTTGGTCGTCCTCCTTCTGCACGTAAACCTCTTCTAATTTTGCAATGATTGCTTGTATTACATGCATGCGGCAAACGTGATGATTGATTTTAGAGGGCTTTTGGATCTTGAAAAGTTCCTCCCAGCAAAGGTTGAGATAAGAGGACGTACTATGCCCATTCCAGAATGTGTGGATGACTGCTGAGATGGTTGCTAAACAAAAATCGGTTTCAATACGTGTCATCCATCCAGATGGGCCACTTTTGAAGTACGTATCGACTCTGCAAGTAACAAGTGATAGGTTAATAACAAACTTGTACAACAGAATAAAATAGACGTTACACTCTTACGTGGTTCGAAACGCTGCCAAACATTGGCCTATTGAGTCAGTATTCTGGGAATTGCTCAAGAATTCACAAACTGCCAGCGAATTCGAATTATTTACTGGGTTTGTAATTACCACTGCGTACAACAAGATTTGACTGCCCCCAAATTCTCATTAAGGTGCCGAACGACACCTCCTGTCGCATCTACGTGTATTACAGTATGTTGTTTGCGTTGCTTGAATGTCTTTAAAACTTCCATTTGCTTTGCGGACATCATAACAACGTGCAAAGGTTTTACACTATACCCAATTACAAATTTTGCTAAATGTGCATCGGTGTAAAGCCGGCGATGTAGATCTACAGTAGGCAAACAGTCAGAGTCGTGTTCCTTCAGCATCTGAAAGCAAATGTATATTTCACAAAACTTAATCGAAATAATGGAATAAATGTATTAGTTACCTCATGTCTGACTTGTCGTAGTACTTGGCCACGTGGTACCCCAGTAAAGTTACCGCAAGTTTGAGGCAAATCGTCAGCTGTGTTAGCTATATCTGTAGCAACCGCATCTGCCTGTCTAAATTGCAAGGATTCCTTAACAGCTGCTCGATTTTCAGCTTGCAGTTTATTACTGCAAACTCTAAGCGGATGATGGTTGATTGTGCCATGACATCTGCAAAAATTTTACGTTGAGGTAATACAAGTACAAATAACATTATAACGAAATACGCGAATGTACTTACACGACTTTAAAGACAACTTTAGATTTGTCGAAATTAAAATTCCCCGTGATCCTTATTCTATCCCAGCAGTCAGGCTTATGTGTGCAATAGTCATCTAAAACATACAAGTTGCCTCGTTTACCAGTTGAAACGTCCTGACGTTTACAGATTGGAAAACAGCAAGGATTCACTTTGTTGAACTTCTTTCTTAATATGATGTCCAAACAGCCTTGACGCATATTAAATACAGTTTTGCCATTGCGATTTCGACTTTCAACGTATTGGTCCCAAACTTTCCTCTTTATGGTAAACTGAAAACTCTTAGGAATAACTACAGTTCTGCTGTTAGCCTCAACTTTCACCGAGTCGCCTTGATCTAAAATAAAGTCAAGATGTTCAAGTCAGAACATACTCCCTTCAAATGAGACGCGATGTAGTACCTGTATATTTGGTTCCAAAGTTATCAAAATCTGCGTCCTTTTCTTCAGCTTTCTCGAAAACATCCAACTCCACAGCTAGATCTCCAACTTCATGTTCGTCTCCGCAAATGGCAATTGATGTCTTTGCTGCTGGGGATTTCTGGTCTTTGTGATCGGTAATGAGCGAGTCGTCGCTGGCGGTCATTTGTGATTGGGTAACCGCAAAGTCAACCTTCCTACTGATATCTGCACAAAAATTGTATTTGCTTGAAACTGGTTTACTATAAATGGATCTTCAATGAACCTGATTATAACCTTTAAGTGGTTTCCGGCTAAGATTAAATTTTCGTGCAGAAGCCAATACACCTGCACTTCCTTCCCAAATTTCGGTTGGCTGTGTACAATCTGCGAGTGTCTTAGGGACATTTCCAGCTGCAGTGTTTATATCTACATGAACAGCATTCTCTGAACATACGACGTTGTCCCCGTCGTCAAGGGTAGCAAGTGAGTGATCATCTCCGTGTTGGTCCATTGTAATGTCACTGATGTTAGTGATACCTACACAACCATGAAAACACTATACAAAAAGGTTTGATTTACATTCTCGATCTCAATGTAAGTTGTAATGCTTGTCGATACTTACTATCAACAGTTTCCAAAAACAGTGATGGATAGCGGATCCAAGAGTTGGCATTGCATGTAGGGCATTTGAAGTTGTCGTCCTTCGCAGCCTTCCTTCTATCAACCCGAATGCACAAGCAGTGGTACCATTGCACATGACCCACATTCAACTATGTCCCCTGACGTTGATCCAAGACAAATGCAGTGAACTGATCTGCTGGTCGTAGGAGTAGAACACGCGGGAGGTGGATCCAAACGCACCAAAGGAGTACCATGCGTATTCAAAAACGCAGCCTATGAAAACACAATCATTAAAACTCGACACACCGACTGTTAGCATTGAAAAGGACGAAGGCACTGACTTTTAAAGCGGATTGCTCCCTACGAAACCAACTACGCAAAAACTTAATATCTCTCTCCAGCTGCTTCGGATAAAACTCAGACAAAACTTGGCCCCACAAATCAGATTTTCTGTTGTAACCAGCTTTCTCCCAACGGTCAAAACTCTCACAAATCCTGTGCATAACTGCTGTAATTTCACCAGTCGTATACCCGCTCAACCTAGCTCCTTTAAGACAAATACTCCCACGCCTCTTCAGGCCTAAACTAACGTTGCCCACTAGGTCGCTGTGGTCCATCTGAAATGATCAAAGTAGTATTCAAAGATATTCATAATTCGGTGCCAATTGGAAAGATCATAGCCAAGGAACTCAAATAGAAATTCATAGGTTTTTAAAAAATTCGTAATTAAACAAATCTGGCCAAAACTTATGAAGGCTAGAGGAATCGACCATAGGAATTCTGATTCTGCAGTCAGAATTGAGTTCGGCCAACTGGTTTCAAAATAAAAACGGGGGTGTCCTCTTTTACCCCCATATTCAAGAAATTAAAAGATTTTTTAAAAATTCATTATTCGCCTAATACGGCCAAAATTTATGAAGGCGAGAGGAATCGACCATTGGGATTCTGATTCCGAAGTCAGAATTGAGTTCGGCCAACTGGTTTTGAAATAAAAATAGGGGTGACCTTATTTACCCCCATATTCCAGAAATTCAAAGATTTTTTAAAAATTCATTCTTCGCCAAATCCGGCCAAAAGTTAAGAAGGCCAGAGTAATCTACCATAGGGATTCTGATTCTAAAGTCAGAATTGAGTTCGGCCAACTGGTTTCGGAAAAAAATAGGGTGTCCTCATTTACCCCTATATTCCAGAAATTCAAAGAATTTTTTAAAATTCATCATTCGCCAAATACGGCCAAAATTTATGAAGGCGAGAGGATTCGACCATGGTGATTCTGATTCTGAAGTCAGAATTGAGTTCGGCTAACTGGTTTCGAAATGAAAACGGGGGTGTTCTCATTTACCCCCATATTCCAGAATTTCAAAGATTTTTTTAGAATTCATTATTCGCCAAATCTGGCCAAAAGTTAAAAAGACGAAAGAAATCTACCATAGGGATTCTGTTTCTGAAGTCACAATTGAGTTCGGCCAACTGGTTTCGAAATGAAAACGGGGGTGTTCTCATTTACCCCCATATTCAAGAATTTCAAAGATTTTTTAAAAATTCATTATTCGCCAAATCTGGCCAAAATTTTTAAAGGCAAGAGGAAATGACCATGGGGATTCTGATTCTAAAGTCACAATTGAGGTCGGCCAACTGGTTTCGAAATAAAAACGGGGGTGTCCTCATTTACCCCCATATTCCAGAAATTCAAAGATTTTTTAAAAATTCATTATTCGCCAAATCCGGCCAAAAGTTAAGAAGGCGAGAGTAATCTACCATAGGGATTCTGATTCTGAAGTCAGAATTGAGTTCGGCTAACTGATTTCGAAATGAAAACGGGGGTGTTCTCATTTACCCCCATATTCAAGAATTTCAAAGATTTTTTTAGAATTCATTATTCGCCAAATCTGGCCAAAATTTAAAAGCCGAAAGGAATTTTACAATATGGATTCTGTTTCTGAAGTCACAATTGAGTTCGGCCAACTGGTTTCGAAATAAAAACGGGGGAGTTTTTATTTACCCCCATATTCCAGAATTTTAAAAAAATTTTAAAAATTCGTTTTTATCCAAATCCGGCCAAAATTTTTGAAGGCAACAGGAAATGACCATGGGGATTCTGATTCTGAAGTCACAACTGAGGTCGGCCAACTGGTTTCGAAATAAAAACGGGGGGTTTTTATTTACCCCCATATTCCAGAATTTTAAAAAAAAATTAAAAATTCGTTTTTATCCAAATCCGGCCAAAATTTTTGAAGGCAACAGGAAATGACCATGGGGATTCTGATTCTGAAGTCACAATTGAGGTCGGCCAACTGGTTTCAAAATAAAAACGGGGGTGTCTTCATTTACCCTCATATTCCCGAAATTCAAAGATTTTTTAAAAATTCATTATTCGCCGAATACGGCCAAAATTTATGAAGGCGAGAGGAATCGACCATGGGGATTCTGATTCCGAAGTCAGAATTGAGTTCGGCCAACAAGTTTCGAAATAAAATAGGGGTGACCTCATTTACCCCCATATTCCAGAAATTCAAAGATTTTTTTTTAATTCATTCTTCGCCAAATCTGGCCAAAAGTTAAGAAGGCGAGAGTAATCTACCATGGGGATTCTGATTCCGAAGTCAGAATTGAGTTCCGCCAACTGATTTCGGAAAAAAATAGGGGTGTCCTTATTTACCCCTATATTCCAGAATTTCAAAGATTTTTTAAAATTCGTTTTTATCCAAATCCGGCCAAAATTTATGAAGGCGAGAGGAAATGACCATGGGGATTCTGATTCTAAAGTCACAATTGAGGTCGGCCAACTGGTTTCGAAATTAAAACGGGGGTGTTCTCATTTACCCGCATATTCCAGAAATTCAAAGATTTTTTAAAAATTCTTTATTCGCCGAATACGGCCAAAAATTTTGAAGGCAAGAGGAAATGACCATGGGGATTCTGATTATAAAGTCTCAATTGAGGTCGGCACTGGTTTCGAAATAAAAACGGGGGTGTCCTCATTTACTCCCATATTCCAGAAATTCAAAGATTTTTTAAAAATTCATTATTCGCCGAATACGGCCAAAATTTATGAAGGCGAGAGGAATCGACCATGGGGATTCTGATTCTGAAGTCAGAATTGAGTTCGGCAAACTGGTTTCGAAATAAATCAGGGGTGTCCTCATTTACCCCAATATTCCAGAAATTCAAAGATTTTTAAAAATTCATTGTTCGCGATATACCACCAAAATTTAAGAAGGCGAGAGGAATCGACCATGGGGATTCTGATTCTGAAGTCAGAATTGAGTTCGGCAAACTGGTTTCGAAATAAAAATAGGGGTGTCCTCATTTACCCCAATATTCCAGAAATTCAAAGATTTTTTAAAAATTCATTATTCACCAAATACGGCCAAAATTTATGAAGGCGAGAGGAATCGACCATAGGGATTCTGATTCTGAAGTAAGAATTGAGGTCGGCCAACTGGTTTCAAAATTAAAACGTGGGTGTTCTCATTTAACCCCATATTCCAGAATTTCAAAGATTTTTTTAAAATTCGTTATTGGCCAAATCCGGCCAAAATTTTTGAAGGCAAGAGGAAATGACCATGGGGATTCTGATTCCGAAGTCAGAATTGAGTTCAGCCGACTGGTTTTGGAAAAAAAAGGGGTGTCGTCATTTACCCCCATATTCCAGAAATTCAAAGATTTTTTAAAAATTCATTATTCGCCAAATACGGCCAAAATTTATGAAGGCGAGAGGAATCGACCATGGGGATTCTGATTCTGAAGTGAGAATTGAGGTCGGCCAAGTGGTTTCGAAATAAAAACGGAGGGTTCTCATTTACCCCCATATTCGAGAATTTCACAGATTTTTTAAAAACTCGTTATTGGCCAAATCCGACCAAAATTTATTAAGGCGAGAGGAATCGACCATGGGGATTCTGATTCTGAAGTCAGAATTGAGTTCGGCCAACTGGTTTCGAAATAAAAACGTGGGTGTTCTCATTTACCCCCATATTCCAGAATTTCAAAGATTTTTTTAAAATTCGTTATTTGCCAAGTCCGGCCAAACTTTTTGAAGGCAAGAGGAAACAACAATGGGGATTCTGATTCTGAAGTCACAATTGAGGTCGGCCAACTGTTTTCGAAATAAAAACGGGGGTGTCCTCATTTACCCCCAAATTCCAGAATTTCAAAGATTTCTTTAAAATTCGTTATTGGCCAAACCTGGCCAAAAGTTTTGAAGGCGAGAGGAATCGACCATGAGTATTCTGATTCTGAAGTGAGAATTGAGGTCGGCCAACTGGTTTCGAAATTAAAACGGGGGGTTCTCATTTACCCCTATATTCCAGAATTTCAACGATTTTAAAAAAATTTGTTATTAGCCAAATCCGGCCAAAATTTATGAAGGCGAGATGAATCGACCCGGAGGATTCTGATTCTGAAGTCAGAATGGAGTTCGGCCAACTGGTTTCGAAATAAAATTGTGGGTGTTCTCATTTACCCCCATATTCAAGAAATTAAAAGATTTTTTAAAAATTCATTATTCACCAATTACGGCCAAAATTTTTGAATGCGAGACGAATCGACCATGGGGATTCTGATTCTGCAGTCAGAATTAAGTTCGGCCAACTAATTTCGAAATAAAAACGGGGGTGTCCTCATTTACCCTTATATTCCAGAAATTCCAAGATTATGTAAAAACTCATTATTCGCCAATTCTGGCCAAAAGTTATGAAGGCGAGAGGATTCGACCATGGGGATTCTGATTCTGAAGTAAGAATTGAGTTCGGCCAACTGGTTCCGAAATTAAAACGTGGGTCTTCTCATTTAAACCAATATTCAAGAATTTCAAAGATTTTTTAAAATTCGTTTTTGGCCAAATCCGGCCAAAATTTATGAAGGCGAGAGGAATTGACCATGGGGATTCTGATTCTGAAGTCAGAATTGAGTTCGGCCAACTGGTTTCGAAATAAAACCGGGGGTGTCCTCATTTATTCCCATATTCCAGAAATTCAAAGATTTTTTTAAAACTCAATATATGCCAAATCTGGCCAAAAGTTATGAAGGCGAGAGAAATCGACCGTGAGGATTCTGATTCTGAAGTGAGAATTGAGTTCGGCCAACTGGTTTCGAAATAAAAACGGGGGTGTTCTCATTTACCCCCATATTCGACAATTTCAAAGATTTTTTAAAAGTTCGTTATTAGCCAAATCCGGCCAAAATTTATGAAGGCGAGGGGAAACGACCATGGGGATTCTGATTCTGAAGTCAGAATTGAGTTCGGCCAACTGGTTTCGAAATAAAAACGGGTGGGTCCTCATTTACTCCCATATTCCAGAATTTCAAAGATTGTTTTAAAATTCGTTATTGGCCAAATCCGGCCAAAATTTATGAAGGCGAGAGGAATCGACCATGGGGATTCTGTTTCTGAAGTCAGAATTGAGTTCGGCCAACTGGTTTCGAAATAAAAACGGGGGTGTCCTCATTTTACCCAAAATTCCAGAATTTCAAAGATTTCTTTAAACTTCGTTATTGGCCAAATCTGGCCAAAAGTTATGAAGCCGAGAGGAATCGACAATGAGGATTCTGATTCTGAAGTGAGAATTGAGGTCGGCCAACTGGTTTCAAAATTAAAACGTGGGTGTTCTCATTTACCCCCATATTCCAGAATTTCAAAGATTTTTTTAAAATTCGTTATTAGCCAAATCCGCCCAAAAGTTACGAAGAGGAGAGGAAATGACCATCCGGATTCTGATACTGAAGTCAGAATTGAGGTCGGCCAACTGGTTTCGAAATAAAAACGGGGGTGTCCTCATTTACCCCCATATTCCAGAAATTCAAAGATTTTTTAAAAATTCATTATTCACCAAATCTGGCCAAAAGTTATAAAGGCGACAGGAATTGACCACGAGGATTCTGATTCTGAAGTCAGAATTGAGTTCGGCCAACTGGTTTGGAAATGAAAACGTGGTTGTTCTCATTTACCCCCATATTCTAGAATTTCAAAGATTTTTTAAAAATTTGTTATTCACCAAATCCGGCCTAAATTTAATAAGGCGAAACAAATCGACCATGAGGATTCTGATTCCGAAGTCAGAATTGAGTTCGGCCAACTGGTTTCGAATTAAAAATAGGGTTGTCCTCATTTACTTTTATATTCCAGAAATTCCAAGATTATGTAAAAATTCATTATTCGCCAATTCTGACCTATAATTATAAAGGCGAGAGGAATCGACCATGGGGATTCTGATTCTGAAGTAAGAATTGAGTTCGGCCAACTGGTTCCGAAATAAAAACGTGGATCTTCTCATTTAAACCAATATTCAAGAATTTCAAAGATTTTTTAAAATTCGTTTTTGGCCAAATCCGGCCAAAATTTATGAAGGCGAGAGGAATCGAATCTGGGGATTCTGATTCTGACGTCAGATTTGAGTTCGGCCAACTGGTTTCGAAATAAAAAAGGGGGTGTCCTCATTTACCCCCATATTCCAGAAATTCAAATTTTTTTTTTAAATTCATTTTTCGCCAAATCCGGCCAAAAATTATGAAAGCGAGAGAAATCGACCATGAGGATTCTGATTCCGAAGTCAGAATTGAGTTCGGCCAACTGGTTTCGAATTAAAAATAGGGTTGTCCTCATATACTCTTATATTCCAGAAATTCAAAGATCTTTTAAAAATTCATTATTCACCAAATACGGCCAAAATTTATGAAGGCGAGAGGAATTGACCATGGGGATTCTGATTCTGCAGTCAGAATTGAGTTCGGCCAACTGGTTTCGAAATAAAAACGGGGGTGTCCTCATTTACCCCCATATTCCAGAAATTCAAAATTTTTTTTAAATAT
The DNA here is from genome assembly GCA_947179485.1 of Allacma fusca. NCBI lineage: Eukaryota > Metazoa > Arthropoda > Collembola > Symphypleona > Sminthuridae > Allacma > Allacma fusca. Next base: position 30,272,535 of record OX359250.1, read on the forward strand.
CATTATTCGCCAAATCCGGCCAAAAACTAAAAAGACGAAAGGAATTGACCATGTAATTCTGATTCTGAAGTCACAATTGAGTTAAGCCAACCGGTTTCGAAATAAAAACGGGGGTGTCCTCATTTACCCTTATATTCCAGAAATTCCAAGATTATGTAAAAACTCATTATTCGCCAATTCTGGCCAAAAGTTATGAAGGCGAGAGGATTCGACCATGGGGATTCTGATTCTGAAGTAAGAATTGAGTTCGGCCAACTGGTTCCGAAATTAAAACGTGGGTCTTCTCATTTAAACCAATATTCAAGAATTTCAAAGATTTTTTAAAATTCGTTTTTGGCCAAATCCGGCCAAAATTTATGAAGGCGAGAGGAATTGACCATGGGGATTCTGATTCTGAAGTCAGAATTGAGTTCGGCCAACTGGTTTCGAAATAAAACCGGGGGTGTCCTCATTTATTCCCATATTCCAGAAATTCAAAGATTTTTTTAAAACTCAATATATGCCAAATCTGGCCAAAAGTTATGAAGGCGAGAGAAATCGACCGTGAGGATTCTGATTCTGAAGTGAGAATTGAGTTCGGCCAACTGGTTTCGAAATAAAAACGGGGGTGTTCTCATTTACCCCAAAATTCGACAATTTCAAAGATTTTTTAAAAGTTCGTTATTAGCCAAATCCGGCCAAAATTTATGAAGGCGAGTGGAAACGACCATGGGGATTCTGATTCTGAAGTCAGAATTGAGTTCGGCCAACTGGTTTCGAAATAAAAACGGGTGGGTCCTCATTTACTCCCATATTCCAGAATTTCAAAGATTGTTTTAAAATTCGTTATTGGCCAAATCCGGCCAAAATTTATGAAGGCGAGAGGAATCGACCATGGGGATTCTGTTTCTGAAGTCAGAATTGAGTTCGGCCAACTGGTTTCGAAATAAAAACGGGGGTGTCCTCATTTTACCCAAAATTCCAGAATTTCAAAGATTTCTTTAAACTTCGTTATTGGCCAAATCTGGCCAAAAGTTATGAAGCCGAGAGGAATCGACAATGAGGATTCTGATTCTGAAGTGAGAATTGAGGTCGGCCAACTGGTTTCAAAATTAAAACGTGGGTGTTCTCATTTACCCCCATATTCCAGAATTTCAAAGATTTTTTTAAAATTCGTTATTGGCCAAATCCGGCCAAAAGTTACGAAGAGGAGAGGAAATGACCATCCGGATTCTGATACTGAAGTCAGAATTGAGGTCGGCCAACTGGTTTCGAAATAAAAACGGGGGTGTCCTCATTTACCCCCATATTCCAGAAATTCAAAGATTTTTTAAAAATTCATTATTCACCAAATCTGGCCAAAAGTTATAAAGGCGACAGGAATTGACCACGAGGATTCTGATTCTGAAGTCAGAATTGAGTTCGGCCAACTGGTTTGGAAATGAAAACGTGGTTGTTCTCATTTACCCCCATATTCTAGAATTTCAAAGATTTTTTAAAAATTTGTTATTCACCAAATCCGGCCTAAATTTAATAAGGCGAAACAAATCGACCATGAGGATTTTGATTCCGAAGTCAGAATTGGGTTCGGCCAACTGGTTTCGAAAAAAAATAGGGGTGTCCTCATTTACTCTTATATTCCAGAAATTCAAAGATTTTTTTAAATTCATTATTCGCCAAATCCTGCCAAAAATTGAAAAGACGAAAGGAATTTACCATGGGGATTCTGATTCTGAAGTCACAATTGAGTTAAGCAAACCGGTTTCGAAATAAAAACGGGGGTGTCCACATTTACCTTTATATTCCAGAAATTCCAAGATTATGTAAAAATTCATTATTCGCCAATTCTGACCTATAATTATAAAGGCGAGAGGAATCGACCATGGGGATTCTGATTCTGAAGTAAGAATTGAGTTCGGCTAACTGGTTCCGAAATAAAAACGTGGGTCTTCTCATTTAAACCAATATTCAAGAATTTCAAAGATTTTTTAAAATTCGTTTTTGGCCAAATCCGGCCAAAATTTATGAAGGCGAGAGGAATCGAATCTGGGGATTCTGATTCTGAAGTCAGATTTGAGTTCGGCCAACTGGTTTCGAAATAAAAACGGGGGTGTCCTCATTTACCCCCATATTCCAGAAATTCAATTTTTTTTTTAAAATTCATTATTCGCCAAATCCGGCCAAAAATTATGAAAGCGAGAAAAATCGACCATGAGGATTCTGATTCCGAAGTCAGAATTGAGTTCGGCCAACTGGTTTCGAATTAAAAATAGGGTTGTCCTCATTTACTTTTATATTCCAGAAATTCCAAGATTATGTAAAAATTCATTATTCGCCAATTCTGACCTATAATTATAAAGGCGAGAGGAATCGACCATGGGGATTCTGATTCTGAAGTAAGAATTGAGTTCGGCCAACTGGTTCCGAAATAAAAACGTGGATCTTCTCATTTAAACCAATATTCAAGAATTTCAAAGATTTTTTAAAATTCGTTTTTGGCCAAATCCGGCCAAAATTTATGAAGGCGAGAGGAATCGAATTTGGGGATTCTGATTCTGACGTCAGATTTGAGTTCGGCCAACTGGTTTCGAAATAAAAACGGGGGTGTCCTCATTTACCCCCATATTCCAGAAATTCAAATTTTTTTTTTAAATTCATTTTTCGCCAAATCCGGCCAAAAATTATGAAAGCGAGAGAAATCGACCATGAGGATTCTGATTCCGAAGTCAGAATTGAGTTCGGCCAACTGGTTTCGAATTAAAAATAGGGTTGTCCTCATATACTCTTATATTCCAGAAATTCAAAGATCTTTTAAAAATTCATTATTCACCAAATACGGCCAAAATTTATGAAGGCGAGAGGAATTGACCATGGGGATTCTGATTCTGCAGTCAGAATTGAGTTCGGCCAACTGGTTTCGAAATAAAAACGGGGGTGTCCTCATTTACCCCCATATTCCAGAAATTCAAAATTTTTTTTAAATATCATTATTCGCCAAATCCGGCCAAAAACTAAAAAGACGAAAGGAATTGACCATGTAATTCTGATTCTGAAGTCACAATTGAGTTAAGCCAACCGGTTTCGAAATAAAAACGGGGGTGTCCTCATTTACCCCCATATTCCAGAAATTCAAAGATTTTTTTAAAACTCAATATTGGCCAAATCTGGCCAAAAGTTATGAAGGCGAGAGAAATCGACCGTGAGGATTCTGATTCTGAAGTGAGAATTGAGTTCGGCCAACTGGTTTCGAAAAAAAAACGGGGGTGTTCTCATTTACCCCCATATTCGAGAATTTCAAAGATTTTTTAAAAGTTCGTTATTAGCCAAATCCGGCCAAAATTTATGAAGGCGAGAGGAATCGACCATGGGGATTCTGTTTCTGAAGTCAGAATTGAGTTCGGCCAACTGGTTTCGAAATAAAAACGGGGGTGTCCTCATTTACCCCCATATTCCAGAAACCCAAAGATTTTCTAAAAATTAATTATTCGCCAAACCTGGCCAAAAGTTAAGAAGGCGAGAGTAATCTACCATGAGGATTCTGATTCCGAAGTCAGACTTGAGTTCAGTCAACTGGTTTCGAAATAAAAATAGGGGTGTACTCATTTACCCCCAGATTTCAGAAATTCCGATTTTTTTGAAATTCATTTTTCGCCAAATCTTTCCAAAAGTTATGAAGGCGAGAGGAATCGACCATGAGGATTCTGTTTCTGAAGTCACAGATGAGTTCGGCGAACTGGTTTCGAAATAAAAACGGGGGTGTCCTCATTTACCCCCTGATTCCAGAAATTCAAATTTTTTTAAAAAATTCATTATTCGCCAAACCCGGCCAAGAATTATGAAAGCGAGAGAAATCGACCATGAGGATTCTGATTCTGAAGTAAGAATTGAGTTCGGCCAACTGGTTCCGAAATAAAAACGTGGGTCTTCTCATTTAAACCAATATTCAAGAATTTCAAAGATTTTTTAAAATTCGTTTTTGGCCAAATCCGGCCAAAATTTATGAAACCGAGAGGAATTGACCATGAGGATTCTGATTCTGAAGTCAGAATTGAGTTCGGCCAACTGGTTTCGAAATAAAAACGGGGGTGTCCTCATTTACCCCCATATTCCAGAAATTCAAATTTTTTTTAAATATCATTATTCGCCAAATCCGGCCAAAAATTAAAAAGACGAAAGGAATTTACCATGTAATTCTGATTCTGAAGTCACAATTGAGTTAAACTAACCGGTTTCGAAATAAAAACGGGGGTGTCCTCATTTACCCCCATATTACAGAAATTCAAAGATTTTTTTAAAACTCAATATTGGCCAAATCTGGCCAAAAGTTATGAAGGCGAGAGAAATCGACCGTGAGGATTCTGAATCTGAAGTGAGAATTGAGCTCGGCCAACTGGTTTCGAAATAAAAACGTGGGTGTTCTCATTTACCCCCATATTCCAGAATTTCAAAGATTTTTTAAAATTCGTTTTTGGCGAAATCTGGCCAAAATTTATAAAGGCATGAGGAATTGACCATGGGGATTCTGATACTGAAGTCAGAATTGAGGTCGGCCAACTGGTTTCGAAATAAAAACGGGGGTGTCCTCATTTACCCCCATATTCCAGAAATTCAAAGATTTTTTAAAAATTCATTATTCGCCAAATCTGGCCAAAAGTTATAAAGGCGACAGGAATTGACCACGAGGATTCTGATTCTGAAGTCAGAATTGAGTTCGGCCAACTGGTTTGGAAATGAAAACGTGGTTGTTCTCATTTACCCCCATATTCCAGAATTTCAAAGATTTTTTCAAAATTGGTTATTCGCTAAATCCGGCCTAAATTAAAAAAGGCGAAACAAATCGACCATGAGGATTCTGATTCCGAAGTCAGAATTGAGTTCGGCCAACTGGTTTCGAAATTAAAATAGGGGTGTCCTCATTTACTCTTATATTCCAGAAATTCAAAGATTTTTTTTAAATTCATTATTCGCCAAATCCTGCCAAAAATTAAAAAGACGAAAGGAGTTTACCATGCGGATTCTTATTCTGAAGTCACAATTGAGTTAAGCCAACCGGTTTTGAAGTAAAAACCGGGGGTGTCCTCATTTACCCTTATATTCCAGAAATTCCAAGATTATGTAAAAATTCATTATTCGCCAATTCTGGCCAAAATTTATGAAGGCGAGAGGAATCGACTATGGGGATTCTGATTCTGAAGTCAGAATTGAGTTCGGCCAACTGGTTTCGAAATAAAAACGGGGTGTCCTCATTTACCCCCATATTCCAGAATTTCAAAGATTTTTTAAAAATTGGTTATTCGCCAAATCCGGCCAAAAGTTATAAAGGCGACAGGAATTGACCGCGAGGATTCTGATTCCGAAGTCAGAATTGAGTTCGGCCAACTGGTTTCGAAATAAAAATAGGGGTGTCCTTATTTAATCTTATATTCCAGAAATTCAAAGATTTTTTTTAAATTCATTATTCGCCAAATCCTGCCAAAAATTAAAAAGATGAAAGGAATTTACCATGGGGATTCTGATTCTGAAGTCACAATTGAGTTAAGCCAACCGGTTTCGAAGTAAAAAGAGGGGGGGCCTTCATTTACCCTTATATTCCAGAAATTCCAAGATTATGTAAAAATTCATTATTCGCCAATTCTGGCCTAAAATTATAAAGGCGAGAGGAATCGACCGTGGGGATTCTGATTCTGAAGTAAGAATTGAGTTCGGCCAACTGGTTCCGAAATAAAAACGTGGGTCTTCTCATTAAAACCAATATTCAAGAATTTCAAAAAAAAATTAAAATTCGTTTTTGGCCAAATCCGGCCAAAATTTATGAAGGGGAGAGGAATCGAATCTGGGGATTCTGATTCTGAAGTCAGAATTGAGTTCGGCCAACTGGTTTCGAAATAAAAACGGGGGTGTCCTCATTTACCCACAAATTCCAGAAATTCAAAGATTTTGTAAAAATTCATTATTCGCAAAATCTGACCAAAAATTATGAAGGCGAGTGTAATCGACCATGAGGATTCTCATTCTGAAGTGAGAATTGAGATCGGCCTACTGGTTTTGAAATAAAAACGTGGGTGTTCTCATATAAACCAATATTCCAGAATTTCAATGATTTAAAAAAAAATTGTTATTAGCCAAATCCGGCCAAAACTTATGAAGGCGAGAGGAATCGACCATGGGGATTCGGATTCTGAAGTCAGACTTGAGTTCAGTCAACTGGTTTCGAAATAAAAACTGGGGTGTACTCATTTACCCCCAGATTTCAGAAATTCCGATTTTTTTTGAAATTCATTTTTCGCCAAATCTTTCCAAAAGTTATGAAGGCGAGAGGAATCGACCATGAGGATTCTGTTTCTGAAGTCAAAGATGAGTTCGGCGAACTGGTTTCGAAATAAAAACGGGGGTGTCCTCATTTACCCCCTTATTCCAGAAATTCAAATATTTTTTAAAAATTTGTTATTGGCCAAATCCGGCCAAAAGTTACGAAGACGAAAGGAATCAGCCATGAGGATTCTGATTCTGAAGTCAGAATTGAGTTCGGCCAACTGGTTTGGAAATGAAAACGTGGTTGTTCTCATTTACCCCCATATTCCAGAATTTCAAAGATTTTTTAAAAATTCGTTATTGGCCAAATCCGGCCAAAATTTATGAAGGCATGAGGAAATGACCATGGGGATTCTGATACTGAAGTCAGAATTGAGGTCGGCCAACTGGTTTCGAAATAAAAACGGGGGTGTCCTCATTTACACCCATATTCCAGAAATTCAAAGATTTTTTAAAAATTCATTATTCGCCAAATCTGGCCAAAAGTTATAAAGGCGGCAGGAATTGACCACGAGGATTCTGATTCTGAAGTCAGAATTGAGTTCGGCCAACTGGTTTGGAAATGAAAACGTGGTTGTTCTCATTTACCCCCATATTCCAGAATTTCAAAGATTTTTTAAAAATTTGTTATATACCGAATCCAGCCAAAAGTTATGAAGGCGAGAGGAATCTACCATGGGGATTCTGATTCCGAAGTCAGAATTGAGTTCGGCCAACTGGTTTCGAATTGAAAATAGGGGTGCCCTCATTTACCTCCATATTCCAGAAATTCAAAGATTTTTTTAAAATTCATATTTGGCCAAATTTAGCCAAACGTTATGAAGGCGAGATCAATCGACCATGAGGATTCTGATTCTGAAGTCAGAATTGAGCTCGGCCAACTGGTTTCGAAATAAAAACGTGGGTGTTCTGATTTACCCCCATATTCCAGAAATTCAAAGATTTTTTTAAAATTCATATTTGGCCAAATCTGGCCAAACGTTATGAAGGCGAGAAAAATCGACCATGAGGATTCTGATTCTGAAGTCAGAATTGAGTTCCGCCAACTGGTTTCGAAATAAAATTGTGGGTGTTCTCATTTACCCCCATATTCCAGAATTTCGAAGATTTTTTAAAAATTCATATTTCTCCAAATCTGGCCAAAAGTTATGAAGGCGAGATGAATCGACCCGGAGGATTCTGATTCTGAAGTCAGAATGGAGTTCGGCCAACTGGTTTCGAAATAAAATTGTGGGTGTTCTCATTTACCCCCATCTTCCAGAATTTCAAACATTTTTTAAAAATTCGTTATTGGCCAAATACGGCCAAAATTTATGAAGGCTAGAGGATTTGACCATGCGGATTCTGATTCCGAAGTCAGAATTGAGTTCGGCCAACTGGTTTTGAAATAAAAACGGGGGTGTCCTCATTTACCCCTATATTCCAGAAATTCAAAGATTTTTTTAAAATTTGTTATATACCGAATCCGGCCAAAAGTTATGAAGGCGAGAGGAATCTACCATGGGGATTCTGATTCCGAAGTCAGAATTGAGTTCGGCCAACTGGTTTCGAAATAAAAACGGGGGTGTCCTCATTTACCCACAAATTCCAGAAATTCAAAGATTTTGTAAAAATTCATTATTCGCAAAATCTGACCAAAAATTATGAAGGCGAGTGTAATCGACCATGAGGATTCTCATTCTGAAGTGAGAATTGAGATCGGCCTACTGGTTTTGAAATAAAAACGTGGGTGTTCTCATATAAACCAATATTCCAGAATTTCAATGATTTAAAAAAAATTTGTTATTAGCCAAATCCGGCCAAAACTTATGAAGGCGAGAGGAATCGACCATGGGGATTCGGATTCTGAAGTCAGACTTGAGTTCAGTCAACTGGTTTCGAAATAAAAACTGGGGTGTACTCATTTACCCCCAGATTTCAGAAATTCCGATTTTTTTTGAAATTCATTTTTCGCCAAATCTTTCCAAAAGTTATGAAGGCGAGAGGAATCGACCATGAGGATTCTGTTTCTGAAGTCAAAGATGAGTTCGGCGAACTGGTTTCGAAATAAAAACGGGGCTGTCCTCATTTACCCCCTTATTCCAGAAATTCAAATATTTTTTAAAAATTTGTTATTGGCCAAATCCGGCCAAAAGTTACGAAGACGAAAGGAATCAGCCATGAGGATTCTGATTCTGAAGTCAGAATTGAGTTCGGCCAACTGGTTTGGAAATGAAAACGTGGTTGTTCTCATTTACCCCCATATTCCAGAATTTCAAAGATTTTTTAAAAATTCGTTATTGGCCAAATCCGGCCAAAATTTATGAAGGCATGAGGAAATGACCATGGGGATTCTGATACTGAAGTCAGAATTGAGGTCGGCCAACTGGTTTCGAAATAAAAACGGGGGTGTCCTCATTTACCCCCATATTCCAGAAATTCAAAGATTTTTTAAAAATTCATTATTCGCCAAATCTGGCCAAAAGTTATAAAGGCGACAGGAATTGACCACGAGGATTCTGATTCTGAAGTCAGAATTGAGTTCGGCCAACTGGTTTGGAAATGAAAACGTGGTTGTTCTCATTTACCCCCATATTCCAGAATTTCAAAGATTTTTTAAAAATTTGTTATATACCGAATCCAGCCAAAAGTTATGAAGGCGAGAGGAATCTACCATGGGGATTCTGATTCCGAAGTCAGAATTGAGTTCGGCCAACTGGTTTCGAATTGAAAATAGGGGTGCCCTCATTTACCTCCATATTCCAGAAATTCAAAGATTTTTTTAAAATTCATATTTGGCCAAATTTAGCCAAACGTTATGAAGGCGAGATCAATCGACCATGAGGATTCTGATTCTGAAGTCAGAATTGAGCTCGGCCAACTGGTTTCGAAATAAAAACGTGGGTGTTCTGATTTACCCCCATATTCCAGAAATTCAAAGATTTTTTTAAAATTCATATTTGGCCAAATCTGGCCAAACGTTATGAAGGCGAGAAAAATCGACCATGAGGATTCTGATTCTGAAGTCAGAATTGAGTTCCGCCAACTGGTTTCGAAATAAAATTGTGGGTGTTCTCATTTACCCCCATATTCCAGAATTTCGAAGATTTTTTAAAAATTCATATTTCTCCAAATCTGGCCAAAAGTTATGAAGGCGAGATGAATCGACCCGGAGGATTCTGATTCTGAAGTCAGAATGGAGTTCGGCCAACTGGTTTCGAAATAAAATTGTGGGTGTTCTCATTTACCCCCATCTTCCAGAATTTCAAACATTTTTTAAAAATTCGTTATTGGCCAAATACGGCCAAAATTTATGAAGGCTAGAGGATTTGACCATGCGGATTCTGATTCCGAAGTCAGAATTGAGTTCGGCCAACTGGTTTTGAAATAAAAACGGGGGTGTCCTCATTTACCCCTATATTCCAGAAATTCAAAGATTTTTTTAAAATTTGTTATATACCGAATCCGGCCAAAAGTTATGAAGGCGAGAGGAATCTACCATGGGGATTCTGATTCCGAAGTCAGAATTGAATTCGGCCAACTGGTTTCGAAATAAAAATGGGGGTGTCCTCATTTACCCCCATATTCCAGAAATTCAAAGATTTTTCAAAAATTTGTTATATACCGAATCCGGCCAAAAGTTATGAAGGCGAGAGGAATTGACTATGGGGATTTTGATTCTGAAGTCAGAAATGAGTTCGGCTAACTGGTTTCGAAATAAAAATGGGGTGTCCTCATTTACCCCCATATTCCAGAAATTCAAAGATTTTTTAAAAACTTGTTATATACCGAATCCGGCCAAAAGTTATGAAGGCGAGAGGAATTGACTATGGGGATTTTGATTCTGAAGTCAGAATTGAGTTCGGCTAACTAGTTTGGAAATAAAAATAGGGGTGACCTCATTTACCCCCATATTCCAGAAATTCAAAGATTTTTTTAAAATTCATTATTCGCCACATGCGGCCAAAAGTTAAAAAGGCGAGAGAAATCTACCATGAGGATTCTGATTCCGAAGTCAGAATTGAGTTCGGCCAACTGGTTTCGAAATAAAATTGTGGGTGTTCTCATTTACCCCCATCTTCCAGAATTTCAAACATTTTTTAAAAATTCGTTATTGGCCAAATACGGCCAAAATTTATGAAGGCTAGAGGATTTGACCATGCGGATTCTGATTCCGAAGTCAGAATTGAGTTCGGCCAACTGGTTTTGAAATAAAAACGGGGGTGTCCTCATTTACCCCTATATTCCAGAAATTCAAAGATTTTTTTAAAATTTGTTATATACCGAATCCGGCCAAAAGTTATGAAGGCGAGAGGAATCTACCATGGGGATTCTGATTCCGAAGTCAGAATTGAATTCGGCCAACTGGTTTCGAAATAAAAATGGGGGTGTCCTAATTTACCCCCATATTCCAGAAATTCAAAGATTTTTTAAAAATTTGTTATATACCGAATCCGGCCAAAAGTTATGAAGGCAAGAGGAATTGACTATGGGGATTTTGATTCTGAAGTCAGAAATGAGTTCGGCTAACTGGTTTCGAAATAAAAATGGGGTGCCCTCATTTACCCCCATATTCCAGAAATTCAAAGATTTTTTTAAAATATGTTATTGGGCAAATCCTGCCAAAAGTTAAGAAGGCGAAAGGAATCGACTATGGGGATTTTGATTCTGAAGTCAGAATTGAGGTCAATCAACTGGTTTCGAATTAAAACGGGGGTGTCCTCATTTACCCCCATATTCCAGAAATTCAAAGATTTTTTTAAAATTCATTATTCGCCAAATCCGGCCAAAAGTTAAAAAGGCGAGAGAAATCTACCATGAGGATTCTGATTCCGAAGTCAGAATTGAGTTCGGCCAACTGGTTTAGAAATAATAATGGGGGTGTCCTCATTTACCCCCATATTCCGGAATTTCGAAGATTTTTTTAAAATTCGTTATTGGCCAAATCCGGCCAAAATTTATGAAGGCGAGAGGAATCGACCCTAGGGATTCTGATTCTGAAGTCAGAAATTAGTTCGGCCAACTCGTTTCGAAATAAAAACGGGGGTGTACTCATTTACCCCCATATTCCAGAAATTGAAAGATTTTTTTAAAACTCATATTTGGCCAAATCTGGCCAAACGTTATAAAGGCGAGATGAATCGACCATGAGGATTCTGATTCTGAAGACAGAATTGAGTTCGGCCAACTGGTTTCGAATCGAAAATAGGGGTGCCCTCATTTACCTCCATATTCCAGAAATTCAAAGATTTTTTTAAAATTCATATTTGGCCAAATTTAGCCAAACGTTATGAAGGCGAGATCAATCGACCATGAGGATTCTGATTCTGAAGTCAGAATTGAGCTCGGCCAACTGGTTTCGAAATAAAAACGTGGGTGTTCTGATTTACCCCCATATTCCAGAAATTCAAAGATTTTTTTAAAATTCATATTTGGCCAAATCTGGCCAAACGTTTTGAAGGCGAGAAAAATCGACCATGAGGATTCTGATTCTGAAGTCAGAATTGAGTTCGGCCAACTGGTTTCGAAATAAAATTGTGGGTGTTCTCATTTACCCCCATATTCCAGAATTTCGAAGACTTTTTAAAAATTCATATTTCTCCAAATCTGGCCAAAAGTTATGAAGGCGAGATGAATCGACCCGGAGGATTCTGATTCTGAAGTCAGAATGGAGTTCGGCCAACTGGTTTCGAAATAAAATTGTGGGTGTTCTCATTTACCCCCATCTTCCAGAATTTCAAACATTTTTTAAAAATTCGTTATTGGCCAAATACGGCCAAAATTTATGAAGGCTAGAGGATTTGACCATGCGGATTCTGATTCCGAAGTCAGAATTGAGTTCGGCCAACTGGTTTTGAAATAAAAACGGGGGTGTCCTCATTTACCCCTATATTCCAGAAATTCAAAGATTTTTTTAAAATTTGTTATATACCGAATCCGGCCAAAAGTTATGAAGGCGAGAGGAATCTACCATGGGGATTCTGATTCCGAAGTCAGAATTGAATTCGGCCAACTGGTTTCGAAATAAAAATGGGGGTGTCCTCATTTACCCCCATATTCCAGAAATTCAAAGATTTTTTAAAAATTTGTTATATACCGAATCCGGCCAAAAGTTATGAAGGCGAGAGGAATTGACTTTGGGGATTTTGATTCTGAAGTCAGAAATGAGTTCGGCTAACTGGTTTCGAAATAAAAATGGGGTGTCCTCATTTACCCCCATATTCCAGAAATTCAAAGATTTTTTAAAAACTTGTTATATACCGAATCCGGCCAAAAGTTATGAAGGCGAGAGGAATTGACAATGGGGATTTTGATTCTGAAGTCAGAATTGAGTTCGGCTTACTGGTTTGGAAATAAAAATAGGGGTGTCCTCATTTACCTCCATATTCCAGAAATTCAAAGATTTTTTAAAAACTTGTTATATACCGAATCCAGCCAAAAGTTATGAAGGCGAAAGGAATCGACTATGGGGATTTTGATTCTGAAGTCAGAATTGAGGTCAATCAACTGGTTTCGAATTAAAACGGGGGTGTCCTCATTTACCCCCATATTCCAGAAATTCAAAGATTTTTTTAAAATTCATTATTCGCCAAATCCGGCCAAAAGTTAAAAAGGCGAGAGAAATCTACCATGAGGATTCTGATTCCGAAGTCAGAATTGAGTTCGGCCAACTGGTTTCGAAATAAATTGTGGTTGTTCTCATTTACCCCCATCTTCCAGAATTTCAAACATTTTTTAAAAATTCGTTATTGGCCAAATACGGCCAAAATTTATGAAGGCTAGACGATTTGACAATGCGGATTCTGATTCCGAAGTCAGAATTGAGTTCGGCCAACTGGTTTTGAAATAAAAACGGGGGTGTCCTCATTTATCCCTATATTCCAGAAATTCCAAGATTTTTTAAAAATTTGTTATATACCGAATCCGGCCAAAAGTTATGAAGGCGAGAGGAATCTACGATGGGGATTCTGATTCCGAAGTCAGAATTGAATTCGGCCAACTGGTTTCGAAATAAAAATGGGGGTGTCCTCATTTACCCCCATATTCCAGAAATTCAAAGATTTTTAAAAAATTTGTTATATACCGAATCCGGCCAAAAGTTATGAAGGCGAGAGGAATTGACTATGGGGATTTTGATTCTGAAGTCAGAAATGAGTTCGGCTAACTGGTTTCGAAATAAAAATGGGGTGTCCTCATTTACCCCCATATTCCAGAAATTCAAAGATTTTTTAAAAACTTGTTATATACCGAATCCAGCCAAAAGTTATGAAGGCGAAAGGAATCGACTATGGGGATTTTGATTCTGAAGTCAGAATTGAGGTCAATCAACTGGTTTCGAATTAAAACGGGGGTGTCCTCATTTACCCCCATATCCTAGAAATTCAATGATTTTTTTAAAATTCATTATTCGCCAAATCCGGCCAAAAGTTAAAAAGGCGAGAGAAATCTACCATGAGGATTCTGATTCCGAAGTCAGAATTGAGTTCGGCCAACTGGTTTCGAAATAAAATTGTGGGTGTTCTCATTTACCCCCATCTTCCAGAATTTCAAACATTTTTTAAAAATTCGTTATTGGCCAAATACGGCCAAAATTTATGAAGGCTAGACGATTTGACAATGCGGATTCTGATTCCGAAGTCAGAATTGAGTTCGGCCAACTGGTTTTGAAATAAAAACGGGGGTGTCCTCATTTACCCCTATATTTTAGAAATTCAAAGATTTTTTTAAAATTTGTTATATACCGAATCCGGCCAAAACTTATGAAGGCGAGAGGAATCTACGATGGGGATTCTGATTCCGAAGTCAGAATTGAATTCGGCCAACTGGTTTCGAAATAAAAATGGGGGTGTCCTCATTTACCCCCATATTCCAGAAATTCAAAGATTTTTTAAAAATTTGTTATATACCGAATCCGGCCAAAAGTTATGAAGGCGAGAGGAATTGACTATGGGGATTTTGATTCTGAAGTCAGAAATGAGTTCGGCTAACTGGTTTCGAAATAAAAATGGGGTGTCCTCATTTACCCCCATATTCCAGAAATTCAAAGATTTTTTTAAAATATGTTATTGGGCAAATCCTGCCAAAAGTTAAGAAGGCGAAAGGAATCGACTATGGGGATTTTGATTCTGAAGTCAGAATTGAGGTCAATCAACTGGTTTCGAATTAAAACGGGGGTGTCCTCATTTACCCCCATATTCCAGAAATTCAAAGATTTTTTAAAAATTCATTATTCGCCAAATCCGGCCAAAAGTTAAAAAGGCGAGAGAAATCTACCATGAGGATTCTGATTCCGAAGTCAGAATTGAGTTCGGCCAACTGGTTTCGAAATAAAAATGGGGGTGTCCTCATTTACCCCCATATTCCGGAATTTCGAAGATTTTTTTAAAATTCGTTATTGGCCAAATCCGGCCAAAATTTATGAAGGCGAGAGGAATCGACCCTAGGGATTCTGATTCTGAAGTCAGAAATTAGTTCGGCCAACTCGTTTCGAAATAAAAACGGGGGTGTCCTCATTTACCCCCATATTCCAGAAATTGAAAGATTTTTTTAAAATTCATATTTAGCCAAATCTGGCCAAACGTTATAAAAGCGAGATGAATCGACCATGAGGATTCTGATTCTGAAGACAGAATTGAGTTCGGCCAACTGGTTTCGAATTGAAAATAGGGGTGCCCTCATTTACCTCCATATTCCAGAAATTCAAAGATTTTTTTAAAATTCATATTTGGCCAAATTTAGCCAAACGTTATGAAGGCGAGATCAATCGACCATGAGGATTCTGATTCTGAAGTCAGAATTGAGCTCGGCCAACTGGTTTCGAAATAAAAACGTGGGTGTTCTGATTTACCCCCATATTCCAGAAATTCAAAGATTTTTTTAAAATTCATATTTGGCCAAATCTGGCCAAACGTTTTGAAGGCGAGAAAAATCGACCATGAGGATTCTGATTCTGAAGTCAGAATTGAGTTCGGCCAACTGGTTTCGAAATAAAATTGTGGGTGTTCTCATTTACCCCCATATTCCAGAATTTCGAAGACTTTTTAAAAATTCATATTTCTCCAAATCTGGCCAAAAGTTATGAGGGCGAGATGAATCGACCCGGAGGATTCTGATTCTGAAGTCAGAATGGAGTTCGGCCAACTGGTTTCGAAATAAAATTGTGGGTGTTCTCATTTACCCCCATCTTCCAGAATTTCAAACATTTTTTAAAAATTCGTTATTGGCCAAATACGGCCAAAATTTATGAAGGCTAGAGGATTTGACCATGCGGATTCTGATTCCGAAGTCAGAATTGAGTTCGGCCAACTGGTTTTGAAATAAAAACGGGGGTGTCCTCATTTACCCCTATATTCCAGAAATTCAAAGATTTTTTTAAAATTTGTTATATACCGAATCCGGCCAAAAGTTATGAAGGCGAGAGGAATCTACCATGGGGATTCTGATTCCGAAGTCAGAATTGAATTCGGCCAACTGGTTTCGAAATAAAAATGGGGGTGTCCTCATTTACCCCCATATTCCAGAAATTCAAAGATTTTTTAAAAATTTGTTATATACCGAATCCGGCCAAAAGTTATGAAGGCGAGAGGAATTGACTATGGGGATTTTGATTCCGAAGTCAGAATTGAGTTCGGCTAACTGGTTTCGAAATAAAAATGGGGTGTCCTCATTTACCCCCATATTCCAGAAATTCAAAGATTTTTTAAAAACTTGTTATATACCGAATCCGGCGAAAAGTTATGAAGGCGAGAGGAATTGACAATGGGGATTTTGATTCTGAAGTCACAATTGAGTTCGGCTAACTGGTTTGGAAATAAAAATAGGGGTGTCCTCATTTACCCCCATATTCCAGAAATTCAAAGATTTTTTAAAAACTTGTTATATACCGAATCCAGCCAAAAGTTATGAAGGCGAAAGGAATCGACTATGGGGATTTTGATTCTGAAGTCAGAATTGAGGTCAATCAACTGGTTTCGAATTAAAACGGGGGTGTCCTCATGTACCCCCATATTCCAGAAATTCAAAGATTTTTTTAAAATTTGTTATATACCGAATCCGGCCAAAAGTTATGAAGGCGAGAGGAATCTACCATGGGGATTCTGATTCCGAAGTCAGAATTGAATTCGGCCAACTGGTTTCGAAATAAAAATGGGGGTGTCCTCATTTACCCCCATATTCCAGAAATTCAAAGATTTTTTAAAACTTTGTTATATACCGAATCCGGCCAAAAGTTATGAAGGCGAGAGGAATTGACTATGGGGATTTTGATTCTGAAGTCAGAAATGAGTTCGGCTAACTGGTTTCGAAATAAAAATGGGGTGTCCTCATTTACCCCCATATTCCAGAAATTCAAAGATTTTTTAAAAACTTGTTATATACCGAATCCAGCCAAAAGTTATGAAGGCGAAAGGAATCGACTATGGGGATTTTGATTCTGAAGTCAGAATTGAGGTCAATCAACTGGTTTCGAATTAAAACGGGGGTGTCCTCATTTACCCCCATATTCCAGAAATTCAATGATTTTTTTAAAATTCATTATTCGCCAAATCCGGCCAAAAGTTAAAAAGGCGAGAGAAATCTACCATGAGGATTCTGATTCCGAAGTCAGAATTGAGTTCGGCCAACTGGTTTCGAAATTAAATTGTGGGTGTTCTCATTTACCCCCATCTTCCAGAATTTCAAACATTTTTTAAAAATTCGTTATTGGCCAAATACGGCCAAAATTTATGAAGGCTAGAGGATTTGACAATGCGGATTCTGATTCCGAAGTCAGAATTGAGTTCGGCCAACTGGTTTTGAAATAAAAACGGGGGTGTCCTCATTTACCCCTATATTCCAGAAATTCCAAGATTTTTTAAAAATTTGTTATATACCGAATCCGGCCAAAAGTTATGAAGGCGAGAGGAATCTACCATGGGGATTCTGATTCCGAAGTCAGAATTGAATTCGGCCAACTGGTTTCGAAATAAAAATAGGGGTGTCCTCATTTACCCCCATATTCCAGAAATTCAAAGATTTTTAAAAAATTTGTTATATACCGAATCCGGCCAAAAGTTATGAAGGCGAGAGGAATTGACTATGGGGATTTTGATTCTGAAGTCGGAAATGAGTTCGGCTAACTGGTTTCGAAATAAAAATGGGGTGTCCTCATTTACCCCCATATTCCAGAAATTCAAAGATTTTTTAAAAACTTGTTATATACCGAATCCGGCCAACAGTTATGAAAGCGAGAGGAATTGACTACGGGGATTTTGATTCTGAAGTCAGAATTGAGTTCGGCCAACTGGTTTTGAAATAAAAACGGGGGTGTCCTCATTTACCCCCATATTCCAGAAATTCAAAGATTTTTTAAAAATTTGTTATATACCGAATCCGGCCAAAAGTTATGAAGGCGAGAGGAATTGACTATGGGGATTTTGATTCTGAAGTCAGAAATGAGTTCGGCTAACTGGTTTCGAAATAAAAATGGGGTGTCCTCATTTACCCCCATATTCCAGAAATTCAAAGATTTTTTTAAAATATGTTATTGGGCAAATCCTGCCAAAAGTTAAGAAGGCGAAAGGAATCGACTATGGGGATTTTGATTCTGAAGTCAGAATTGAGGTCAATCAACTGGTTTCGAATTAAAACGGGGGTGTCCTCATTTACCCCCATATTCCAGAAATTCAAAGATTTTTTAAAAATTCATTATTCGCCAAATCCGGCCAAAAGTTAAAAAGGCGAGAGAAATCTACCATGAGGATTCTGATTCCGAAGTCAGAATTGAGTTCGGCCAACTGGTTTCGAAATAAAAATGGGGGTGTCCTCATTTACCCCCATATTCCGGAATTTCGAAGATTTTTTTAAAATTCGTTATTGGCCAAATCCGGCCAAAATTTATGAAGGCGAGAGGAATCGACCCTAGGGATTCTGATTCTGAAGTCAGAAATTAGTTCGGCCAACTCGTTTCGAAATAAAAACGGGGGTGTCCTCATTTACCCCCATATTCCAGAAATTGAAAGATTTTTTTAAAATTCATATTTAGCCAAATCTGGCCAAACGTTATAAAAGCGAGATGAATCGACCATGAGGATTCTGATTCTGAAGACAGAATTGAGTTCGGCCAACTGGTTTCGAATTGAAAATAGGGGTGCCCTCATTTACCTCCATATTCCAGAAATTCAAAGATTTTTTTAAAATTCATATTTGGCCAAATTTAGCCAAACGTTATGAAGGCGAGATCAATCGACCATGAGGATTCTGATTCTGAAGTCAGAATTGAGCTCGGCCAACTGGTTTCGAAATAAAAACGTGGGTGTTCTGATTTACCCCCATATTCCAGAAATTCAAAGATTTTTTTAAAATTCATATTTGGCCAAATCTGGCCAAACGTTTTGAAGGCGAGAAAAATCGACCATGAGGATTCTGATTCTGAAGTCAGAATTGAGTTCGGCCAACTGGTTTCGAAATAAAATTGTGGGTGTTCTCATTTACCCCCATATTCCAGAATTTCGAAGACTTTTTAAAAATTCATATTTCTCCAAATCTGGCCAAAAGTTATGAAGGCGAGATGAATCGACCCGGAGGATTCTGATTCTGAAGTCAGAATGGAGTTCGGCCAACTGGTTTCGAAATAAAATTGTGGGTGTTCTCATTTACCCCCATCTTCCAGAATTTCAAACATTTTTTAAAAATTCGTTATTGGCCAAATACGGCCAAAATTTATGAAGGCTAGAGGATTTGACCATGCGGATTCTGATTCCGAAGTCAGAATTGAGTTCGGCCAACTGGTTTTGAAATAAAAACGGGGGTGTCCTCATTTACCCCTATATTCCAGAAATTCAAAGATTTTTTTAAAATTTGTTATATACCGAATCCGGCCAAAAGTTATGAAGGCGAGAGGAATCTACCATGGGGATTCTGATTCCGAAGTCAGAATTGAATTCGGCCAACTGGTTTCGAAATAAAAATGGGGGTGTCCTCATTTACCCCCATATTCCAGAAATTCAAAGATTTTTTAAAAATTTGTTATATACCGAATCCGGCCAAAAGTTATGAAGGCGAGAGGAATTGACTATGGGGATTTTGATTCCGAAGTCAGAATTGAGTTCGGCTAACTGGTTTCGAAATAAAAATGGGGTGTCCTCATTTACCCCCATATTCCAGAAATTCAAAGATTTTTTAAAAACTTGTTATATACCGAATCCGGCGAAAAGTTATGAAGGCGAGAGGAATTGACAATGGGGATTTTGATTCTGAAGTCAGAATTGAGTTCGGCTAACTGGTTTGGAAATAAAAATAGGGGTGTCCTCATTTACCCCCATATTCCAGAAATTCAAAGATTTTTTAAAAACTTGTTATATACCGAATCCAGCCAAAAGTTATGAAGGCGAAAGGAATCGACTATGGGGATTTTGATTCTGAAGTCAGAATTGAGGTCAATCAACTGGTTTCGAATTAAAACGGGGGTGTCCTCATTTACCCCCATATTCCAGAAATTCAAAGATTTTTTTAAAATTTGTTATATACCGAATCCGGCCAAAAGTTATGAAGGCGAGAGGAATCTACCATGGGGATTCTGATTCCGAAGTCAGAATTGAATTCGGCCAACTGGTTTCGAAATAAAAATGGGGGTGTCCTCATTTACCCCCATATTCCAGAAATTCAAAGATTTTTTAAAACTTTGTTATATACCGAATCCGGCCAAAAGTTATGAAGGCGAGAGGAATTGACTATGGGGATTTTGATTCTGAAGTCAGAAATGAGTTCGGCTAACTGGTTTCGAAATAAAAATGGGGTGTCCTCATTTACCCCCATATTCCAGAAATTCAAAGATTTTTTAAAAACTTGTTATATACCGAATCCAGCCAAAAGTTATGAAGGCGAAAGGAATCGACTATGGGGATTTTGATTCTGAAGTCAGAATTGAGGTCAATCAACTGGTTTCGAATTAAAACGGGGGTGTCCTCATTTACCCCCATATTCCAGAAATTCAATGATTTTTTTAAAATTCATTATTCGCCAAATCCGGCCAAAAGTTAAAAAGGCGAGAGAAATCTACCATGAGGATTCTGATTCCGAAGTCAGAATTGAGTTCGGCCAACTGGTTTCGAAATTAAATTGTGGGTGTTCTCATTTACCCCCATCTTCCAGAATTTCAAACATTTTTTAAAAATTCGTTATTGGCCAAATACGGCCAAAATTTATGAAGGCTAGAGGATTTGACAATGCGGATTCTGATTCCGAAGTCAGAATTGAGTTCGGCCAACTGGTTTTGAAATAAAAACGGGGGTGTCCTCATTTACCCCTATATTCCAGAAATTCCAAGATTTTTTAAAAATTTGTTATATACCGAATCCGGCCAAAAGTTATGAAGGCGAGAGGAATCTACCATGGGGATTCTGATTCCGAAGTCAGAATTGAATTCGGCCAACTGGTTTCGAAATAAAAATAGGGGTGTCCTCATTTACCCCCATATTCCAGAAATTCAAAGATTTTTAAAAAATTTGTTATATACCGAATCCGGCCAAAAGTTATGAAGGCGAGAGGAATTGACTATGGGGATTTTGATTCTGAAGTCGGAAATGAGTTCGGCTAACTGGTTTCGAAATAAAAATGGGGTGTCCTCATTTACCCCCATATTCCAGAAATTCAAAGATTTTTTAAAAACTTGTTATATACCGAATCCGGCCAAAAGTTAAGAAGGCGAGAGGAATTGACTATGGGGATTTTGATTCTGAAGTCAGAATTGAGTTCGGCTAACTGGTTTGGAAATAAAAATAGGGGTGTCCTCATTTACCCCCATATTCCAGAAATTCAAAGATTTTTTAAAAACTTGTTATATACCGAATCCAGCCAAAAGTTATGAAGGCGAAAGGAATCGACTATGGGGATTTTGATTCTGAAGTCAGAATTGAGGTCAATCAACTGGTTTCGAATTAAAACGGGGGTGTCCTCATTTACCCCCATATTCCAGAAATTCAAAGATTTTTTTAAAATTCATTATTCGCCAAATCCGGCCAAAAGTTAAAAAGGCGAGAGAAATCTACCATGAGGATTCTGATTCCGAAGTCAGAATTGAGTTCGGCCAACTGGTTTCGAAATAAAATTGTGGGTGTTCTCATTTACCCCCATCTTCCAGAATTTCAAACATTTTTTAAAAATTCGTTATTGGCCAAATACGGCCAAAATTTATGAAGGCTAGAGGATTTGACCATGCGGATTCTGATTCCGAAGTCAGAATTGAGTTCGGCCAACTGGTTTTGAAATAAAAACGGGGGTGTCCTCATTTACCCCTATATTCCAGAAATTCAAAGATTTTTTTAAAATTTGTTATATACCGAATCCGGCCAAAACTTATGAAGGCGAGAGGAATCTACGATGGGGATTCTGATTCCGAAGTCAGAATTGAATTCGGCCAACTGGTTTCGAAATAAAAATGGGGGTGTCCTCATTTACCCCCATATTCCAGAAATTCAAAGATTTTTTAAAAATTTGTTATATACCGAATCCGGCCAAAAGTTATGAAGGCGAGAGGAATTGACTATGGGGATTCTGTTTCTGAAGTCAGAAAAGAGTTCGGCTAACTGGTTTCGAAATAAAAATGGGGTGTCCTCATTTACCCCCATATTCCAGAAATTCAAAGATTTTTTTAAAATATGTTATTGGGCAAATCCTGCCAAAAGTTAAGAAGGCGAAAGGAATCGACTATGGGGATTTTGATTCTGAAGTCAGAATTGAGGTCAATCAACTGGTTTCGAATTAAAACGGGGGTGTCCTCATTTACCCCCATATTCCAGAAATTCAAAGATTTTTTTAAAATTCATTATTCGCCAAATCCGGCCAAAAGTTAAAAAGGCGAGAGAAATCTACCATGAGGATTCTGATTCCGAAGTCAGAATTGAGTTCGGCCAACTGGTTTCGAAATAAAATTGTGGGTGTTCTCATTTACCCCCATCTTCCAGAATTTCAAACATTTTTTAAAAATTCGTTATTGGCCAAATACGGCCAAAATTTATGAAGGCTAGAGGATTTGACCATGCGGATTCTGATTCCGAAGTCAGAATTGAGTTCGGCCAACTGGTTTTGAAATAAAAACGGGGGTGTCCTCATTTACCCCTATATTCCAGAAATTCAAAGATTTTTTTAAAATTTGTTATATACCGAATCCGGCCAAAACTTATGAAGGCGAGAGGAATCTACGATGGGGATTCTGATTCCGAAGTCAGAATTGAATTCGGCCAACTGGTTTCGAAATAAAAATAGGGGTGTCCTCATTTACGCCCATATTCCAGAAATTCAAAGATTTTTAAAAAATTTGTTATATACCGAATCCGGCCAAAAGTTATGAAGGCGAGAGGAATTGACTATGGGGATTTTGATTCTGAAGTCGGAAATGAGTTCGGCTAACTGGTTTCGAAATAAAAATGGGGTGTCCTCATTTACCCCCATATTCCAGAAATTCAAAGATTTTTTAAAAACTTGTTATATACCGAATCCGGCCAAAAGTTAAGAAGGCGAGAGGAATTGACTATGGGGATTTTGATTCTGAAGTCAGAATTGAGTTCGGCTAACTGGTTTGGAAATAAAAATAGGGGTGTCCTCATTTACCCCCATATTCCAGAAATTCAAAGATTTTTTAAAAACTTGTTATATACCGAATCCAGCCAAAAGTTATGAAGGCGAAAGGAATCGACTATGGGGATTTTGATTCTGAAGTCAGAATTGAGGTCAATCAACTGGTTTCGAATTAAAACGGGGGTGTCCTCATTTACCCCCATATTCCAGAAATTCAAAGATTTTTTTAAAATTCATTATTCGCCAAATCCGGCCAAAAGTTAAAAAGGCGAGAGAAATCTACCATGAGGATTCTGATTCCGAAGTCAGAATTGAGTTCGGCCAACTGGTTTCGAAATAAAATTGTGGGTGTTCTCATTTACCCCCATCTTCCAGAATTTCAAACATTTTTTAAAAATTCGTTATTGGCCAAATACGGCCAAAATTTATGAAGGCTAGAGGATTTGACCATGCGGATTCTGATTCCGAAGTCAGAATTGAGTTCGGCCAACTGGTTTTGAAATAAAAACGGGGGTGTCCTCATTTACCCCTATATTCCAGAAATTCAAAGATTTTTTTAAAATTTGTTATATACCGAATCCGGCCAAAACTTATGAAGGCGAGAGGAATCTACGATGGGGATTCTGATTCCGAAGTCAGAATTGAATTCGGCCAACTGGTTTCGAAATAAAAATGGGGGTGTCCTCATTTACCCCCATATTCCAGAAATTCAAAGATTTTTTAAAAATTTGTTATATACCGAATCCGGCCAAAAGTTATGAAGGCGAGAGGAATTGACTATGGGGATTCTGTTTCTGAAGTCAGAAAAGAGTTCGGCTAACTGGTTTCGAAATAAAAATGGGGTGTCCTCATTTACCCCCATATTCCAGAAATTCAAAGATTTTTTTAAAATATGTTATTGGGCAAATCCTGCCAAAAGTTAAGAAGGCGAAAGGAATCGACTATGGGGATTTTGATTCTGAAGTCAGAATTGAGGTCAATCAACTGGTTTCGAATTAAAACGGGGGTGTCCTCATTTACCCCCATATTCCAGAAATTCAAAGATTTTTTTAAAATTCATTATTCGCCAAATCCGGCCAAAAGTTAAAAAGGCGAGAGAAATCTACCATGAGGATTCTGATTCCGAAGTCAGAATTGAGTTCGGCTAACTGGTTTCGAAATAAAAATGGGGTGTCCTCATTTACCCCCATATTCCAGAAATTCAAAGATTTTTTAAAAACTTGTTATATACCGAATCCGGCCAAAAGTTATGAAGGCGAGAGGAATTGACAATGGGGATTTTGATTCTGAAGTCAGAATTGAGTTCGGCTAACTGGTTTGGAAATAAAAATAGGGGTGTCCTCATTTACCCCCATATTCCAGAAATTCAAAGATTTTTTAAAAACTTGTTATATACCGAATCCAGCCAAAAGTTATGAAGGCGAAAGGAATCGACTATGGGGATTTTGATTCTGAAGTCAGAATTGAGGTCAATCAACTGGTTTCGAATTAAAACGGGGGTGTCCTCATTTACCCCCATATTCCAGAAATTCAAAGATTTTTTTAAAATTTGTTATATACCGAATCCGGCCAAAAGTTATGAAGGCGAGAGGAATCTACCATGGGGATTCTGATTCCGAAGTCAGAATTGAATTCGGCCAACTGGTTTCGAAATAAAAATGGGGGTGTCCTCATTTACCCCCATATTCCAGAAATTCAAAGATTTTTTAAAACTTTGTTATATACCGAATCCGGCCAAAAGTTATGAAGGCGAGAGGAATTGACTATGGGGATTTTGATTCTGAAGTCAGAAATGAGTTCGGCTAACTGGTTTCGAAATAAAAATGGGGTGTCCTCATTTACAACCATATTCCAGAAATTCAAAGATTTTTTAAAAACTTGTTATATACCGAATCCAGCCAAAAGTTATGAAGGCGAAAGGAATCGACTATGGGGATTTTGATTCTGAAGTCAGAATTGAGGTCAATCAACTGGTTTCGAATTAAAACGGGGGTGTCCTCATTTACCCCCATATTCCAGAAATTCAATGATTTTTTTAAAATTCATTATTCGCCAAATCCGGCCAAAAGTTAAAAAGGCGAGAGAAATCTACCATGAGGATTCTGATTCCGAAGTCAGAATTGAGTTCGGCCAACTGGTTTCGAAATTAAATTGTGGGTGTTCTCATTTACCCCCATCTTCCAGAATTTCAAACATTTTTTAAAAATTCGTTATTGGCCAAATACGGCCAAAATTTATGAAGGCTAGAGGATTTGACAATGCGGATTCTGATTCCGAAGTCAGAATTGAGTTCGGCCAACTGGTTTTGAAATAAAAACGGGGGTGTCCTCATTTACCCCTATATTCCAGAAATTCCAAGATTTTTTAAAAATTTGTTATATACCGAATCCGGCCAAAAGTTATGAAGGCGAGAGGAATCTACCATGGGGATTCTGATTCCGAAGTCAGAATTGAATTCGGCCAACTGGTTTCGAAATAAAAATAGGGGTGTCCTCATTTACCCCCATATTCCAGAAATTCAAAGATTTTTAAAAAATTTGTTATATACCGAATCCGGCCAAAAGTTATGAAGGCGAGAGGAATTGACTATGGGGATTTTGATTCTGAAGTCAGAAATGAGTTCGGCTAACTGGTTTCGAAATAAAAATGGGGTGTCCTCATTTACCCCCATATTCCAGAAATTCGAAGATTTTTTAAAAACTTGTTATATACCGAATCCGGCCAAAAGTTAAGAAGGCGAGAGGAATTGACTATGGGGATTTTGATTCTGAAGTCAGAATTAAGTTCGGCTAACTGGTTTGGAAATAAAAATAGGGGTGTCCTCATTTACCCCCATATTCCAGAAATTCAAAGATTTTTTAAAAACTTGTTATATACCGAATCCAGCCAAAAGTTATGAAGGCGAAAGGAATCGACTATGGGGATTTTGATTCTGAAGTCAGAATTGAGGTCAATCAACTGGTTTCGAATTAAAACGGGGGTGTCCTCATTTACCCCCATATTCCAGAAATTCAAAGATTTTTTTAAAATTCATTATTCGCCAAATCCGGCCAAAAGTTAAAAAGGCGAGAGAAATCTACCATGAGGATTCTGATTCCGAAGTCAGAATTGAGTTCGGCCAACTGGTTTCGAAATAAAAATGGGGGTGTCCTCATTTACCCCCATATTCCGGAATTTCGAAGATTTTTTTAAAATTCGTTATTGGCCAAATCCGGCCAAAATTTATGAAGGCGAGAGGAATCGACCCTAGGGATTCTGATTCTGAAGTCAGAAATTAGTTCGGCCAACTCGTTTCGAAATAAAAACGGGGGTGTCCTCATTTACCCCCGTATTCCAGAAATTGAAAGATTTTTTTAAAATTCATATTTGGCCAAATCTGGCCAAACGTTATGAAGGCGAGATGAATCGACCATGAGGATTCTGATTCTGAAGACAGAATTGAGTTCGGCCAACTGGTCTCGAAATAAAAATGGGGGGTTCTCATTTACCCCATATTCCAGAAATGCAAAGATTTTTTAAAAATTCGTTATTGGCCAAATACTGCCAAAAATTAAGAAGGCGACAGAAATCTACCATGGGGATTCTGATTCCGAAGTCAGAATTGAGTTCGGCCAACTGGTTTCGAATTGAAAATAGGGGTGCCCTCATTTACCTCCATATTCCAGACATTCAAAGATTTTTTTAAAATTCATATTTGGCCAAATCTGGCCAAACGTTATGAAGGCGAGACCAATCGACCATAAGGATTCTGATTCTGAAGTCAGAATTGAGTTCGGCCAACTGGTTTCGAAATAAAAACGTGGGTGTTCTCATTTACCCCCATATTCCAGAATTTCAAAGATTTTTTAAAAATTCGTTATTAGCCAAAAACGGCCAAAATTTATGAAGGCGAGAGGATTCGACCATGGGGATTCTGATTCCGAAGTCAGAATTAAGTTCGGCCAACTAGTTTCGAAATAAAAATGGGGGTGTCCTCATTTACCCCAATAATCCGGAATTTCGAAGATTTTTTTAAAATCCGTTATTGGCCAAATCCGGCCAAAATTTATGAAGGCGAGATGAATCTACCACGAGGATTCTGATTCTGAAGTCAGAATTGAGTTCGGCCAACTGGTTTCGAAATAAAATTGTGGGTGTTCTCATTTACCCCCATATCCCAGAATTTCAAAGATTTTTTAAAAATTCATATTTCTCCAAATCTGGCCAAACGTTATGAAGGCGAGATGAAATGACCATGAGGATTCTGATTCTGAAGTCAGAATTGAGTTCGGCCAACTGGTTTTTGAAATAAAATTGTGGGTGATCTCATTTACCCCCATATTCCAGAATTTCAAAGATTTTTTAAAAATTCGTTATTCGCCAAATCCGGCCAAAAGTTAAGAAGGCGAGAGGAATCTACCATGGGGATTCTGATTCCGAAGTCAGAATTGAGTTCGGCCAACTGGTTTCGAAATAAAAATGGGGGTGTCCTAATTTACCCCCATATTCCAGAAATTCCAAGATTTTTTAAAAATTTGTTATATACCGAATCCGGCCAAAAGTTATGAAGGCGAGAGGAATTGACTATGGGGATTCTGATTCTGAAGTCAGAATTGAGTTCGGCTAACTGGTTTGGAAATAAAAATAGGGGTGTCCTCATTTACCCCCATATTCCAGAAATTCAAAGATTTTTTTAAAATATGTTATTGGCCAAATCCTGCCAAAGTTATGAAGGTGAAAGGAATCGACTATGGGGATTTTGATTCTGAAGTCAGAATTGAGGTCGGTCAACGTGTTTCGAATTAAAACGGGGTTGTCCTCATTTTTCCACATATTCCAGAAATTCAAAGATTTTTTAAAAATTTGTTATTGGCCGAATCCGGCCAAAAGTTATGAAGGCGAAAGGAATCGACCATGGGGATTCTGATTCTGAGGTCAGAATTGAGTTCGGCTAACTGGTTTCGAAATAAAATTGTGGGTTTTCTTATTTACCCCCATATTCCAGAATTTCAAAGATTTTTTAAAAATTCGTTATTGGCCAAATACGGCCAAAATTTATGAAGCCGAGAGGATTCGACCATGCGGATTCTGATTCCAAAGTCAGAATTGAGTTCGGCCAACTGGTTTTGAAATAAAAACGGGGGTGTCCTCATTTACCCCTATATTCCAGAAATTCAAAGATTTTTTAAAAATTTGTTATATACCGAATCCGGCCAAGAGTTATGAAGGCGAGAGGAATTGACTATAGGGATTTTGATTCTGAAGTCAGAATTGAGTTCGGCTAACTAGTTTGGAAATAAAAATAGGGGTGTCCTCATTTACCCCCATATTCCAGAAATTCAAAGATTTTTTAAAAATATGTTATTGGCCAAATTCTGCCAAAAGTTATGAAGGCGAAAGGAATCGACTATGGGGATTTGGATTCTGAAGTCAGAATTGAGGTCGGTCAACTGGTTTCGAATTAAAACGGGGGTGTCCTCATTTTACCACATATTCCAGAAATTCCAAGATTTTTTAAAAAATTTTTATATACCGAATCCGGCCAAAAGTTATGAAGGCGAGAGGAATTGACTATGGGGATTCTGATTCTGAAGTCAGAATTGAGTTCGGCTAACTGGTTTCGAAATAAAAATGGGGGTATCCTCATTTACCCCCATATTCCAGAAATTCAAAGATTTTTTAAAAATTTGTTATATACCGAATCCGGCCAACAGTTATGAAAGCGAGAGGAATTGACTACGGGGATTTTGATTCTGAAGTCAGAATTGAGTTCGGCCAACTGGTTTTGAAATAAAAACGGGGGTGTCCTCATTTACCCCCATATTCCAGAAATTCAAAGATTTTTTTAAAATTCATTATTCGCCAAATCCGGCCAAAAGTTAAAAAGGCGAGAGGAATCTACCATGGGGATTCTGATTCCGAAGTCAGAATTGAGTTCGGCCAACTGGTTTCGAAATAAAAATGGGGGTGTCCTCATTTACCCTCATATTCCAGAAATTCAAAGATTTTTTTAAAATATGTTATTGGCCAAATCCAGCCAAAAGTTATGAAGGCGAAAGGAATCGACTATGGGGATTTTGATTCTGAAGTCAGAATTGAGGTCGGTCAACGTGTTTCGAATTAAAACGGGGGTGTCCGCATTTTCCCACATATTCCAGAAATTCAAAGATTTTTTAAAAATTCATTATTCCCCAAATCCGGCCAAAAGTTAAGAAGGCGAGAGGAATCTACCATAGGGATTCTGATTCCGAAGTCAGAATTGAGTTCGGCCAACTGGTTTCGAAATAAAAATGGGGGTTTCCTCATTTACCCCCATATTCCAGAAATTCAAAGATTTTTTAAAAATTTGTTATATACCGAATCCGGCCAAAAGTTATGAAGGCGAGAGGAATTGACTATGGGGATTCTGATTCTGAAGTCAGAATTGAGTTCGGCCAACTGGTTTGGAAATAAAAATAGGGGTGTCCTCATTTACCCCCATATTCCAGAAATTCAAAGATTTTTTTAAAATATGTTATTGGCCAAATCCTGCCAAAAGTTATGAAGGCGAAAGGAATCGACTATGGGGATTTTGGTTCTGAAGTCAGAATTGAGTTTGGTCAACTGGTTTCGAATTAAAACGGGGGTGTCCTCATTTTCCCACATATTCCAGAAATTCAAAGATTTTTTAAAAATTTGTTATTGGCCAAATCCGGCCAAAAGTTTTGAAGGCGAAAGGAATCGACCATGGGGATTCTGATTCTGAAGTCAGAATTGAGGTTGGCCAACTGGTTTAGAAATAAAAACGGGGGTGTCCTCATTTACCCCTTAGTTTCGGAAATTCAATGATTTTTTAAAAATTTAAATTTGTCAAAATGGAAACTAAATTTGTGAAATCAGAAGGTTGCATCCCTGAAATGATAATTTTTCAAATACGAAATATTTAGTTATTTCTTTCCCGTATGCTTCCTGTATCCCGATGGAATACCCATGACACGTAGTTATGCCCGTGACTATATATCAGTTCGACGTGACCTGCATTAGGACCTAGTTGGAAATGATGTTGCGCCTGTGACATGTGGTTACGCCCTTGACTACAAAACAATTTGACGTGACCTGCACATGGGCCTAGTTGAGATTGTATCTAAAGCCGCTCCTAACATCTTTTTCAAGACGGGGAGACACATCATCATTAAAATTAGTCGGAACATTAAACTAAACTTACATCGGAGTATCCTCAGGTGTAATTGAGGAATAAAGGTAGTTAAAGTTGCGTGGAGTAATAATAATTACGTAATAGAAAAAAGTCAAGACAACGAAACAACGAATCGAAACGGCTAAAGGATTACTTTATTCAAATCTTCGAGGCGTTTACCAAGTTAGTCTATACGCATGCTTTAGTATACAGTTGTAGTATGTACTTGAATGCTGTATGTGTTTTAGGGAGCATACACAAATTACGTCACCCAAAAAGGTCGATTTTTCAGACCCCCTCACCCTAACATCACCATTTGTCATTTATTCCTGAATCCACCCACCCTGTACACAGATGATGTCACTACGTATGGACAAACTTGCTGTCGCCCCAAAAATCAAAACTATAATAGAAACGTTTGGTTCTTTGCTTTGAATTCAGGAAGGAATTTATCCTTTTATGTTCGCGTCATCGTAATACAAGCGAAAAATGTAAAGAACGTTCAAAAACGGCGGAAAATTTTGGTGGCGTCATCTATGCAGATATGAACCCCACTACTATGTCATCAATGGTCACCAATTACTGCAACTACCTACCCACCCTGTGGATGACGTAATTTGTGTACGCTCCCTTAGTATATGGTTGTAGTATGTATGTGAATACTGTATATGGTTAATTCAGGCTGGCATTTCCACTAGGACGTAAAAGCAGCTCCTAGTTGCTCGAGTGGTAGCTCGGACTTAGAAAAGTTTTGCTCTCCTCTGCTCTGTACTCTGCCTGCTTTTTACCTTGCAAGTTGCTCCTCACCTCACAATGTTGCTTTCTATACTCTATGGTACTCCATCCATCTCTCACAGATTATCTGAACAAGCATAACATTACATCGGATGAACTTTGATGAAATCTGTCTACTGAGATGTTTTTCAGTTCTTGGATTGGTATACTTTGATTGTTATGTACTAAAATGCAAGTGCAAGGGTTAGCTGAGTCCTTGAATTCGTATTTAGGGCCAGAAATATTTAAGTACACATCCGTAGCAAGTACTGAGGGTACATAGGTGCAAGTTTGTATAGTGTCTACATAATCTGTGAGAGATGGACGGAGTACCATAGAGTATAGTAAGCAACATTGTGAGGAGCAACTTGCAAGGTAAAAAGCAGGCAGAGTACAGAGCAGAGGAGAGCAAAAATTTTCTAAGTCCGAGCTACCACTCGAGCAACTAGGAGCTGCTTTTACATACGTCCTAGTGGCATTTCCGGCTAACTTGATTGACGGCATAAGTAGTGAGTATGGAAATACATTGTGCCTTCTGATTACGGATTACATTTAATGTATTTTTAGTAACTACAAATAAAGTAAGTAAATACGATAATTTTTATCATTTTCTTTTCTACTAACTTACTGTCCCACTGTTACACTCATGTATATGAAATTTATTCTCATATTTTACATGCGTGTATGGTATAAAATATACAGATTGTTTTCAAAATAATATTTGTGATGGGAAAACTATTGACAATTAAAATTATTTTTGTTTCAGATTCCGGGGGATGGAGAGCATAAAAGAGACCTTGTCGGATATGTACTATCCGTCAGAAATTGCTGACGTAAGTTATTTTGCTCCATATGTACATTTTTCAAAAAAATTTACATTTCTCAAGTATGCATAGCGGTTTGGTTAACCATTAAGATTTAACCATGGGAATCCAATTTCTGTCTTCAGAAGTTTGTTAAATTACTAATTGTGATATTAATATTTTTCAGTTGGATTTCGACCTCCTTCATGATCTCCCCTACGATTTCAATTTATTGGGTGATGATGAAGACACACCAAGTGCTATCATTAAGCAGGAGCACAGTCCTGCAAGCTCGTCAGAATTTGCTGAAATATGCAGCTTTGATCCATTTAATTCCGTTGATTCGCCACCATTGACTCCGCCTTGCATGGAAACAATGTCACAGCAAATTAATATTGAAAACGAATCAAATAATAATATTTTGCTACCAAACGGAACCAATGATGCAAACTCGAAATTCCCCAAAATCCTACCCGCACTCAAATCTTCAAGGGGTCGATCAGCTTCACATGATTCCCCAGATATACAAGCACTGAAGCGTCATATACGAATGATTCGAAATCGAGAGTCAGCTTCCTTGTCCAGGAAAAAGAAAAAAGAATATTTAAGTGGCCTGGAGGGTCGCGTTAAAGAGTTGGAGATTGAGAATGCAAAACTAAAACAAGAAAATTGTATACTGAAATCGAAATTAAGTCAGTTCATGGGCAGTAGCCCTCTTGGAACGGCTAAAAACATAGCAGCTATGCTCACCACCAGTAAACATAAAAGCCTTCCCTCGGTCACCGCCAAAGTTGCGTTATTAGGATTATTTTGCTTCATGTTTGTTACCTTTCAAAAACCAACCTTGTTGTCATCGAGTGGCAATTCAACCAGCCATGTAATGCGGTCTCCAATACCTGCTAGGCCGATCGCCATTGCTCATAATCCTGAGTTACAAATTTTTGATTCACCGGGTGCACGAACAATTCGATCCAAGAGGTCATTACTCTGGGAGGAAAGTGTTACTAATGAAATCCATTGGAACGACAGGAAGAATGACACTACTGAGAATATCACCGACGATTTCGTGTTAACTGGTAGAAAGAAAAATGAACAATTTGACAATGAAACTTTATCAAGTGCCCAAGCAAGCAAATGTCCAACACTCTTTAATCAAACGGAGGCAATCAGGTACGATTTTTTAGCAACGGTTGATAAATACTGTTGATGAATACTATAGAAGGAGGCATATATTTATGTACGTGGTTACCTCATTAATTATTGCTGCTAATATTTTCTCAGGATACAGAACGACTTGAAAGGAATTTTTAGCCCAAAACCACGGAAGAAGGCTCCGGCAAAACCAATTGTGTACTCGCTTATTGACGTCAGTTCGAATGATAACAAGGTATGAAACAAATGTTGTACAGTTCAGGCTTTGCAGCAAATATGTTTGCCTTTGCAATTTTCACGACCAAAGAAATTATCACTTCGAGTAAATAGCTTATTGTATTTGTAAAGTTTTTGACCCTGCAGACATTTTTACAAACGTGTGTATATAAGTATTACGAAGTAGGGATAATGTACTCTCAAGCTTTGCAGATTCAAATCTACTTATAATAATTTTTTTATTTACTTTACAGATTTTGTTCAACGATAGTGTATCGGTATACTACTCATATTTTTTGCAAAATTTTATTAAATAAAAAGGAAAATTAGGGAAAATCTTATGTACATGTATTTCTCCTCGGTCTGTTTTTATGGTATGTGTAGTCTGTAATGTACTTAAGTTTACATCTCTTACGTTGTCACGCTTGACTATCGAGAAAGGAATTGGTCATATTTTTAAACATTTATGAACCACAGAATTCAACTAATGATTATTGATTCTCTGCAGGGTCTAACAATATATGACGAAAAAATGCGGCGCTTTTCTAGAGTACTGGATCAGATGCAACGCCGCTCGGACACTTTCTATGTTGTGTCGTTGGCAGTCGAAAACCAATTACTTTTGTCTGCAAAGTCGTTAAATGCAACATCACGACCTAAAATGTCGTTCCTCATGCCTTGGAGAAATGGTACTATATTTTGAAATCGACTAAAATCGAGTACACGCGTTGTTGTATTGTGATCGAAAATTCGCTGATTTTAACATTAATTTCTATTCCCATTGTATTATCTAGATACTCTGGGAGGCAAAGAAGAACTAATGCAAATAGATTGCGAGGTCACTCAAGTCTTCAATCTGAACCGGCAGAAAAGAAAACGAGCTCAGGGTTAGATAATAATGTCGAGGTATTAGCTTTGTTTTACGGAAGCGCCCAATTTCGTGTCGCGTTGCTTACAATTAACGCTGTATAAGCTGCACTAATAAGTATGGCAGTGTTCACTTCAGTATTCCAAGAGGGTTCTCTTATTGTATTTCTGCCGCACTACTTTAATTCCAAACTGTTTATGAAGTAATATTCCACTTGTTCTCTACACTCTTATTTACCAATAGTAGCTTTGTCACGGAAAGAAATCTGTCTTGCTCTTCTTGGTTATTTTTGTTGTAGACATACCGAGGAAACACTAATGTTAGCATTACTGTAACAGGATAGTTGTACTGAAAATAGTGGCGTGTAATTTTATCTATCTCTAGGTATTGCTTTTGCAATTATATTAATATAAGGCCAGCAAATCAGTTTTGAGATTATTTGAATATAAAATATTAAGCTACCTTATTCCTGTACATACAACGTCTTTGATGTTAAGGGTATCTTCGGGTCTGTAAGGTTATGTGTGAGGGTAGCGCTAGTTTTTTGTACTAGTGACAGTAGCACTTATTCTATTCCAAACTTTTATCATTTATTACAATAGAACTAGTCTCAGCTTTTGTAACTTAATAAGTATTGACAATGGACATAATATAAGTGTAGATAGTCAACGTTTTCCCGTGGTCTTCACTATAATATCTGTTCTTTAGTTGCACAATGTTGTAGCAATGTAACGTTTAGGTAGGTGCGTAGAATTACCTAATATTATTTCAATCCATGTGAGTGCTTCGGGTATTTACTAAAAATATTTACAAAAACATAAGCAGTCACTTGTTTTTAAATCACTAGTGTATTAGGAATCCTCGTGGGCATTCGGTAATACCGCAAAAATCATGCAACGGTTTCAAGGAAGCAGTGTGTTTACTGTAATCTTGGTATCGGTGCATTTACATCAAGGTGCTATTCACTAGTTATTTCATGATAGTTAATTTAATGTGTAATTCCATACATGTTCGTATATTAAATACAATTTACTGATATGTAGGTTTTCACAATTCATCGAAAAAATTTATACCTGTTAAATGTTACTCATTATTTGATTCCTGTAGTATTATTAACCTGTTTAAGCGCAAAATTATAAGCAAGCTGTGTATAAGCTGATTTATTTAACAATTTAAGTAGGAGGTTGAAAAAAGATTTATAACAGTCACTGCCTTCAGCAAATCATCTAAGTAATAATAGCCGCTACTGACAATAAGTCAGTTTTGCTGTACACACAAACCCTTGAAGTTCACTACAACCAAATTTACGTTTCCAAATAGTAAGTTGCTGCTGAGTGTGAGACAACTTGAGTACACTCAGATCGACAGTATACTGCCGAAATTAATACAATACATAGGTCTTATCAACCATTAAATGGGTTGGAGTAGACCTCGCCTAATTGTGTATGCCTCGTATTGATTGCTGAATTTCAATACACTTTAGCACATGTAATTTTTGATCCGAACTTTTTGCAAAAGTCGCGTACCATGTCACTTTATATTTTTATGGATTTGGGAGGTCATATTTATAAAAGAAAGGATTGCATAGCTTTAAAATATGCTAAATGTACCCTAATCAAAAACGACTGATTTGCGACCTCAAAATTTTGTATAGTTTTTCAGTAGCGTCAACAGTTAAGCAATAAAAGTGTTGAAATGAAGTTCGTCTCATATTTTCATTTTATTCCTCACATAAATATTTAGACCGTTGCTACGAATTCATAATATTATCTACCAATTCACCGTTAACTCATGATATATGAGATACCTACACTTTAGTTTGTTGTAAACTAAAGTAAGTAACTTGAAGCTCAAAACATCGAATTATCATTCACAGCTCAGGAGTCCCAATTAAGCAGTCGTGGCTTGTGACAAGCTAGACGACATTTCGTTTCTTCACGCCCCGTGCGTATGCATCAACATCTTTACACGTGGAAGTGGACTCACGTCAAGTTATCTACTTATTAGGGATATTATGACCACAGGTTATAGGTTGAATTATGGTATTAATCTCTATATATTTCGATACTCGCTATTAGGAATGGGACTGTTCTGGTCCGGACCAGAAATTTTGGTCTGTTCTGGTCTGTTCCATGGTCTGTTCCGGTCTGTTCCCAGGTTACGAAAGGACCAAATGTATCTGGTCCAAGAACCTTGATAGACCAATTAAACCTGGTCCAGCTCAAGGAACAGACCAGAATGTTTGGTCCTTTGTTTGGCGCAGACCATTTGGAACGTTCCAGCATACATTTCAAATGGTCGGACCAGAATCGATAGATGACCATTTAAGTATTTCCAATTCCCGCGAATAGAATAGCATTGCTAGATTGTACAGCATGATACGATCGAGAGACGATACGATACAAGCTGGGTGAAAAGCAAAGGAGATTTCTCGACGTGTCGTGGAGAACATTCTTCTATCCAGAATCATTCATTGTGTCCGCGAGACGTTAATATTTAGTATTGGTTAGTAAGGAAGACATTTGTAAAAATTCCTGTTGTAAAAATAAAAAAATATCCGAAATTGTAATTATTAATATACATAATATTAACAATAATAAATAAATAAATTATTAGTAATATATTTATTGATTATTAATACTAGATTTACTAATTATTAATAGTTTCTATTAATATAATAATTATTACTACAATTTTCAGAGGTTCGTTCATTATCATTTTGCTGGCAATTTTACTTTTTTTCAAATAATCAAATAAATTATTCAAAACATTATCTAATTTGTCAAATGCTTGCATGTTGTGATCGTATGATGAACCTATTTGGTCCTAGTGGTCTGGTCTGGTCTGTTCCGGTCTGGTCCGAGTTATTTAGAGGAACAGAACATATCGTCGCTGAAGAGGCAAAATGGAATACATGCATTTTCGATTAAAATCAAAATGGTCTACATGCAGTTTTACTAAATGCAAAATGGAATAGATGCATCAAGTTTTAAAAGCAAAATGGAATAAGTGCAATTTCGTCTAAATGCAAAATGGTCTACATACATTATGAAAGTATACACGCATGTAGACCATTTTGCTTTTAGTGAAAACTGCATGTAGTTCATTTTGCTTTCAGGAAAGCTTGCAACTATTCCGTTTTGCCTGTAAGGAAAAAGGCATGTAGACCATTTTGCTTCTATTCGAAATTGCACTTAGTCCATTTTGCCTCTTCAGCGACGATATGTTCCTGTTCCAGCAATTTGTACGGACCAGATGGTTCCGGTCCTAATGTCTAAAAGACCTTATGGTCCTGGTCCTACACTGAGAACAGATCAAATGGTCTGGTCCAGGCTCAAGGACCAGACCATTCCAAGAAATCCTGGAACATTCCGGAACAGTCCCACTCCTACTCGCTATCGCTACTGTGTGTGTAGGAGCCATACTTTAATAATGTCATGGGTCACCAGGTGGGTAGGCGACGCGAAAGCATAATAAGGTATACCTTCAACATGGTAAATACAAACAAAAAACAACTTTGAGAGGGGTAGGGGGTCAAGAATTGCTACAATTACATGACGTTATTTAAGTACGGCCCCTAATACAAGGGACAACAATTTCTAACCAGTGTGCACTAGTCTGTAATGGTATGAGTCCCACTATATCAATCTTTCCAACCTACTCTCCGTCTGTATCAGTAATCGTTAGTCTTGCAGTTGGTCTCATTTCAACTTTGACATTTCTCTCGCGAAAAACTAAATAATGTCAACGGGCATTCATATCCAAACCGTTAAGCTAAGTCTTCATTTGAAAGAACACATTTACTTGTTTTACTTCCTCATGGCAGGGGACACAGTACATGACATTTGCTTTGTTCATCATGTAGGGAGATTTTCATTTTTAAAACAAGGATTACTAACCATTTTGCAGAAAGTATAGGTCTAAAGGAAAATAATAATAAACATTTTCTGGTAATTTTCAAACAATTTTTCCTTTGCATTCGTACAATAAATTTAAACCGCATATACACCTGGAACTTCATAAATAACTTTAAAAAAGCTAGTGACTATTATTTTGCCCAGCAGAAGTGTACTAATGATTTAAGTTTTCATATTTGAGGGCAAAATTTGATGAGCTGCTTCTTGAATTATCGCTTTCTTGATTGAACACTGTTGACCTTGTCCCCTTATTCCCGAGTGCATTGTGAACTTTATTACCACTGAATGATTTTTACCTTTCAGGACATGACTAACATTAAATGCAAAAATTTGCCTCAAAAAGTATAATCTCCTGAAACTTGACTTCTCAATATTATTGTTGCAAATATTCTGTAATTTTGCAATTTATGACCTTGCCCACATGTATTCAATGGTGGACTCTTACCCGTGGCCAGCTCTTTAAACAAAAATTTTTTTTTGCTACTACTGAGCATCAATTCTTTTAAATGTGAGAGTACGAAATTAATGAATTTTCCGATGATAAGTGTGATTGTACAAAAGATGTTCCTGTCCGAGCCTTTTCCCTTGCCATTCCATTTATTATTGTTTGATTGAAATCTCGTACACACTGGTGAGCACCCCATATTATTTGAGACTAGCTACAGCTGTGGATTGTGGATAGAAGTGGAATAGCATGAGGAAGGAACTGTACTCATACTGATTAAAAACCATTAATAATAGTTTTGTACTCGTATACGTACGTCAGGATTATGTACTTACTTGTCTCTTATTTTTTCTAATTTTGAAGTCCAATTACCATTTGTTATTACGGTCATTAGTACAGTGAGGGTCTATTATAAGCCTGGGCCTTGCTTCGTAACCTCAGAGCCTGTACCTATACCAAAATACAAATAAATAACTGGATTCCACGGAAGACTTACGTTAAAATAAACTTCACAATTAGTTTGTTTTAGAGTTGAGGAATTTAGTTTGAGACGAATCCAAAATTCAAAGTACGGAATTAATATCTGTCAGCTATTCCTCTCCTTTAACTCGTCCATTTCACTGGGTTAAAAAATAGTTTTGGTCTTGAGATTACTGTCAAGTGAGCGGAGTTAATTATTAGCCATCTGGTTTGAATTATTAATTCGGCAGAGTTTGTAACAAATGATTTAAAGGAGGGATCTGTTGGTTCTTGTGACGTGACTGTCTCTGCAATTTTTAAGTTCTGCGTTTATTCTATTTGAGGGAACTGTTGGAAGTAATATTTAGGGAAGAGCTGGCCTTTTGACCCATTGACCCAGGAGCTACTATTATATTGGGTCAATAAACAAATTTATTCATTAACTTTTCCCAGTCAAAATAAATTATTGGAGTTAATTTCTGAGGTAGTGTTTAAATAGTGAAGTGAACTGTCAGTGCTTTCCGGTTTGGAAATTGAGGGAATATTTGGGATTTCAGGTCCATGTCAGTGATATTTGTTATTTGGTGTGGTCAATAAAGGCGTGAGCCGATTCCATCAACATGATTCATAGTCTTTTTATTATTAATGGGTCGGGGTAAGGAAAATAATTATTCCTATATTGGTGTATAAATAATAGGATCAATAATAAAAATTATTTATAATGAACGTTGTATTTATTGGGTGGATTTTTGATTTTGATGTGGGATCTTTTGTCTTCCAGGGATGTGTTCATGGAGAAGCACTGGAAATCTGTGATTTCACGTTCCGTCTGCGATTACTTTTTTGAGGAACAGAAGAAAGTAAATTCACCCATTGACATGCCGCCTGTCATTGGGACTCCTCATCACTATTTAATAACTGTTTATAGGTGTAACCTTTACTTTGTGGCTGTGTGCACGACTGAGGGTAATTTTGTTTAGAGATTATTGAAATTATTTTTTGGATTTAATTATTTATGGAGCTGTAAGACGAAATATGATGTTATTTCTGTTTGTAGTGGCTCCGTTGTTTGTGATCGAATTTCTACATCGAGTGGTAGACACTTTTGTGGATTACTTTGGAGAGTGTACTGAGTCCATCATCAAAGAGCACTTTGTTATCATTTACGAGGTGAGTCTCTAGTGTGGTTTCTAGTAAGAATGGAAAAAAGGAAATGATGTGTGAACATTGTATGACAGACGAAATTTTTCAAATTTAACTTTTACAGTTGTTGGATGAAATGCTGGACAATGGATTCCCACTCGCGACGGAGTCTAATATATTGAAGGAGCTGATTAAACCTCCTAACATATTGAGGACGATTGCTAACACTGTGACGGGAAAATCTAAGTAAGAATCTGATGTTCCGAATATTAAAGCATTAGCAGTAGTAAATTATTTTAGTAGTATTGATTGTAATTCAACGTTACCTGTGACGATTTTAGTGTAAGTTGCACTCTGCCATCGGGCCAGTTGTCCAACATTCCATGGAGGCGAAGCGGTGTAAAGTATGCGAACAACGAGGCTTATTTTGATGTCGTTGAAGAGGTTGATGCTATCATTGACCGTTCTGGAGCTACTGTTTTTGCGGAAATTTTGGGCTATGTAAGGGAATGTTACAATGTGAAAGATTATAGATGCGTAGTAGAAAAAGTGAAGTATTTTCAGTAATTTTTCTTTTCTTCATTAACTAGGTCGACTGTTGCATTAAACTCAGTGGAATGCCGGATTTATCCATGACTTTTGTCAATCCACGCATTTTAGATGATGTCAGTTTCCACCCTTGTATCCGTTTCAAACGATGGGAGGTGAGGGCTATATGAAAGATATTTCGTGTTTATTTATTTCATTTTACCATTGTTTAATGGATGAAAATACTAATGTTTGTGCATTGATTTAACAGAGTGAAAAGGTTCTCTCATTTATTCCACCCGATGGTAATTTCCGACTTATATCATACCACATCGGCTCGCAGAGTATTGTTGCAATCCCAATTTATTTAAAACATAGCATTTCATTCCGAGAAGGGCGACTAGATATTACTGTGGGACCAAAGCAAACAATGGGCCGCCAGGTTAGAACAACTCCAGGCCTTAAATTTTAGTGGTTGCATTTTGAATGTTTTAATCTAAATTGTACATTGATATTTTAGGTAGAAAACGTGTCTGTAGAAATTCCAATGCCAAAGT
The DNA here is from genome assembly GCA_947179485.1 of Allacma fusca. Taxonomy (NCBI): domain Eukaryota; kingdom Metazoa; phylum Arthropoda; class Collembola; order Symphypleona; family Sminthuridae; genus Allacma; species Allacma fusca. The sequence goes on from OX359250.1 coordinate 30,313,374, forward strand.
CGGTCTTAAATTGTTCACTAACGGCCTCACAAGGAAAATATTCTTTTGATCCCGTGAGTAAAGTTATGTTGTGGGAAGTGGGAAAAATTGATCCTACCAAATTACCAAATATTAGAGGAACGGTATGTTTGATTGGTTACAATATTATGCATAAAATTGTTTAATTACACAGTATCTTGTTGTTCCGTTTTATTTTCATTTATGATTTAATCAACTATTTTTAAATTCAGATAAATATGCAAGCTGGTTCTCCCCAAATAGAATCCAATCCTACAGCAAATGTAAGTGGGTAACTCTTATCGGGGTTTATATATTATCGGAAACATTTCCGATAATTATTACTTACTTTTTCTGTTTGCTCTTTAGGTAAATTTCATGATTAATCAAATGGCAGTTTCGGGAATAAAGGTGAGCCGGTTGGATATGTATGGAGAAAAATACAGACCTTTCAAAGGAGTGAAATATATAACAAAGGCTGGAAAATTCCAATTTAGGTTATAAGATGAGAGATATTCTCAAGTTTCATTGTGTTTTTGAATAATTGCTGTGCTTATATAGTATGTTGTTCATTGATACAAAATTATGTACACTACTATTCTGGGTGCTTGAGGTTTCTTATTAATCGTTGAGCACTGTTATACCTAAATATTTGGGCTAAATAAATGGGTCTCGAACAATTCATAATGGTTAGATTTAACCGATAATAATTGTATTTTACCATTATGCTAAGTTTCTAAATGTTTTAAAAAATTTAAAGATAAATTTGTGATTTAATTAAAGCAATGAATTGGCTCATATTTGTTTGATTAACAGTTGCTATTAAAATTCTAGATCTGTTATTCTTCTTAGGATTTCATTTTATGTAGAAATTTATAAACCTTATGTGTGAACTCGCTTGATTTAAATACTCCATGTAAATACACGCATACCTTGGGGTCGTCAAGTAGCTCTCATATAATCATCAGTTATTTTCCACTTTCTTCTGTAAGTTATTTTGTCATAAAATAAAAACCATCACAACTTGTTTACAATTTACATGATCCTCAAATGCCAATTCAATAAAAAAAACAAGCGACGGAAGGTATATAATCATGACCTGGATAAAATATTAGAGTTCAACGGGGTAAGATTCCATTGACTCGATAATCGCGTTAGCTAATTTTTCGCCTCTCCATGTGAACTTTCAAAACCTGAATTTTTACTTGTGACATTAAATACTTGTCGACTACTGCTTTGTATTTACGCATTGAAAAAACTGGCAGGAATTGCTATGACAAGTGGAGTCGGCATAACATGTTTCATTAATCATGTGCTCCCTGAAACAGTTTGTGTAGATATGAGTGAGACGTGTTGAAATACGGGACATCATGTAAACTATTAACGAGATGTGTGCTAACAAAGACGTTTCACGGGGTTCAATTTAGAGATGGCGTTACTATTCCCGCTAGCCAGCCTGGCCCTAGGATTGATGTCAGGACCATATCGCTCTATGTATGTATGTACTCATCCAAAAGCATTCTGATACAAAGTAATAGGCAGTCGTCAATACGGCACTAATTTCAATGAATTTACAAATAATTTTTTATTAAAAATGAAAAATAAATTAAATGAATGAAATGGTAGGCTACTATAAATCCCCAGGCAAGACGCATGATGAGTATTATACAGTACTCACCAAATTGTACTGGGGCTCTACAGGAAATGCAATGTTCCACATTTAAGTACTTGTGTTTAACTTGTGTGACTTAAATGCACTAATTGCACGTAATTATGTATGCATGATTTCTTAAAAAATGTGAATCGGCAATTTGCAGCTTCTGTTGAGATTAGAGAATGAATCTAATATTCAAACATTGTTGATCTGTTTTTGTATGCTAAAATGGTTCGGAAATAAAGTAATAAAATTATTATTGGGTCATTAAACTCCTTTAATAGCTTAACGAGGGTCTGTAAATATCTGCTACGTTTTGTTTCCTATATTTTCTGCTGGATGGGATCTCTTGTAATCCCAAGCATAAGAGGGTCACGACTTCTCTGAGCATCTTGGATTTGAAATGAATTGCATACAATAATAAAGTAATGGAGCGCACTTGAACGCTCTTACAATAACTTGAGTTGCCATTCCCAATACACCCATACATATCTCTTGGGTTGGAGAAATATCAACCTGTGCCATAAAACACTTAAATAAAGAGTATTCTCCATTGCGTTCAAGCTCTTGAGAATGTATAAAAGGACACTGCTCATTCAGACACGCATGAAAGTATTTTTCTAATTTCCGGTACTCTGACAGCGCCTCCCATTTGTACGATGTCCTCCGTAACGAGGACATGGTGGACAAAAACCCGGGTTAGAAATTGAAGGGAGGCAGGCGTAAGAACAGTTTTGTTCCCCACAAAGCAATAGTAGTTCCAGAGTGTAATAATATTTCAGTCAAGGCTTAGAAGGATTTAGTAAGTATTTTTTGCAGGAGCACTTTTTATATCTATATACTCCATGCTACCAAAAAATTGTAATAATAATTGTTGAGGGGGCAGTAGTTCAAAAAAAAGGAGTTGTGAAAATCGTAAGAATGTACATATGTAATAATTATACATTGCTTGCCATACCCAACACCAGGCTTTCTGGTTACGTGCAATTTCCGCAACGTTCATAGCATCATTTTGAATAATCATTGTTGAACTCGATAGTGATTGTGTAACAAGTATGAGCAAGTTTAATTCTCCAGTTTGGGTGTTTGTTTAGAGATAGCGTATTTTATGCAATAGACGCTGTGCATAGTCTATTGCACAGATTTAATAGGGTTGGTTGGGGGTGCTTCAATTGCGTAATATCGTATCCCTATATCCTCTGCACTGAACAATGAATGAAATTCATTTGTGTGGAATTTTCACTCTGATTGTAAGCCATCCTGCATAAGCTGAGCATTTGATGCCATCCTCTTTGAATACAAAACGAGAAGATTTTATATACAGCAGCAGTCAGTTGCAGTCAAACCATCTCGGCGTGAATCACTCTCCTGTGGAAAGCTTGTGCTAACTACTCCTCACTACATGTCTTATTACCGGTCGTATTTCAATGTCCCTACAATCTCACACACAATTCTCAGTGAACACCAACAGTGAATAGTACTAAGAAATTATTTCCCTTCAAATTTCATTACACATTTTTATATCAAATCCGGACATTTCGAACTTGATATATGTTTTTCAGGGGGACTTGGACCTCATTGTGACTTCGTGGTTGTGCCCGGGAGGAAATTAATAAAAAAAAATAATAAAGCCGTCTGGTTGCAAATAAATGATTGAAAAATTTGTGTGGCTGTGATGACATGTCATTACTTATATCATCAATAGAAATAATTCAATTCCTCAACTTGTGCAGATCCTCATTTGCCTGTGGACAGATGAACCATGAGTTACATTTGCCGTGAACGGAGGTGTTTATAGGAGTTGTCGTTGACAGGTACTGCTATGTTCATGAGCTAAAGTCAACATTTCAAAGTTATGTCAACGCTTCTGCAAGGATGACAAAGTTCACAATGAAAAGAAATCCCGGAATGTTTACATATTTTCTCGTGTTTACATTTATAACCGAAATTCAGATAAAAAGCAATTCTGTGTACGGCCAGTTTCAGTTCCAACAACAGTCTCCGTTTAATTTTCAAAATCAAAGTTTCTTCACGGAGAATCGTCCGGAAATTTATAGTAAAAATAAATCTATAGTGTAAGTCCATTTTTGTGCTTGCTTTTTTTTAACTTACCATCCAGGACAAAATATAAGAACTGTAAATTTTGTAATTGTCAAAGGGGGGTACTTTACCCTTTGAGGAATTACACGGATTAATTACTCTGTGTAGTATCTATACCTTCAGGCGTTTCCAAAGTCATTGGCAGATTTTTTTTGGGGAATTTCAGAAATTATATAGTACTCGCTCCTTCGATTATTCATCCTGCTTCCGTTTATACTGCAGTTGTTACAGTGAGGAAAGCTACAGTTCCCTCATTACAGGTAACTGTATCGCTTTCAAAGGATGGAGTTGATTTGCACGGAAGTTCTTCTTCCATGCAGGCTCCGGATTCTCAGTCATTTCGCATTCTGGTAAGGTCTTTTTTATTTCATTTCATTTCCGAAAGCTACGAGCTCAGACTAACCTAAAATATTTATCAGGAACTACTCAGCATAAAGTTTAATGAGGGAAAGCCTAATAATTTGTAGATTTACGGGGTTCGGTATAAACTACACCAAATAAATATATTTGACACATTTTGAGTAGTATTTAGATATTTTGGGAAATACATATAACATCCGCCCCTTGAAAAAATGAGTATATGGCATTTAAAAAAAATTACTTTTGAATGAATATTAAATTACCTTTGAGGGATCCTCAAATGGTTTCAATGATAGTGTGGTAATTACTCTAGAATAACTATATTCCTGACAATTATTATGGAAAAAATCTGACATACAATTCATTGTCCGACTCTGTCCCAAATCACATAGATGACCCTGAACATGAACTATACTGAGGTGTGCTCAGTGCAATGTTTCACAGTAAAATGATTTCATGTGAGGAACAACGCTTTAAAATGTTTTATCTGAACAGTTAATTGCAATGAGAATCGGATTCGTAGTCCTACAGAAAAACATAGATAGATTTGCGTGCATCCCTCGACTTGCCCCTATCACGAGCAACAACTTAGCACGGTGGTTGAACATAATGAAATTACAAGTGGAAATTGAATAAACAGTGGCGGACATAAGCAAGGGGGTTGCATAAAGGCACCCCATAATCATTATAATGAATGCATGTTTACCTTCAATCAGACAGCGTTCCAACTTCATTTTAAAACTGGCACTTACAATTTTTTGATACTCCCAGACATTAAAACAATGATGGTTTGTAGGAGGCTTCCAGTTTCCCAGTCCACAAAAATCTCAAAAGTATACTCGTTTAAGTATATACACAACCCTTGTGTTACAATGTCATTACTTGTCATCTCTGACATGCATCTAGAAACTAGCCATATACCCTATATGTCCCTAACTATTCCATTGTTTTAATGAATGACGGATAAATAACTATATCTATATTTACAATCATTACTTACAATCGTTTTTCAGGTTCCGCGGCAATTAACTCATGGAACTTACAAAGTTAGGGTAGAAGGAAATTATCCGAATACGCAAGGAGGGTCGATTTTCCTCCACGAATCAAATTTAAAATTTTCTGAACGATTTTTGTCAATTTTAATTCAAACCAATAGGTACGTTTTTAATGGAGGTCAAAAAGGTACGTTCGAGCTGACCTAATGATGTTAATGGTTTGAGTTCAATTCATTACTAATTTTTTCCTGGGTTGAAATAATTACAACCTGCGTATAAAAACCAATGTTTACGTATCTTATCCCGTTACAGTAAAGTTCCGGGCTGTTTTACTAAAAAGGGACTTACGACCTTTTGAAGATTCTGCGGATATTTATATTTTGGTAAATAAACAATATATACACCACTATTAGTGCTTTAAACCTAGAGCGTAATCCGGGCTTTTACAATGTTTACATTCTCCATGATTTTAGGATGCAAGAGACATCATTATGAGAAGATGGCTCTCCGTCTCGAACAACCAAGGTAGATAGTAGGCCACTGATGCCACGTGTTTTAACTCACAATCAGAGGTTTATATGGTTATTTAATAGGGGAAAATTATTGATTCTAATCAAGGAGTAATTGATCTCATGTATGAGCTACCGGAGTACTCAAATCTGGGGAAATGGAAAATACAGGTTCATGCGGATACTCAAGTAGAGGAGAAAGTTATCCAAGTCGAAAAGTACTTTCAACCTCAGTTTGAGGTGAAATTTTTTTACACTCTCCATTCCTAAATATTTAGATATGCGGAATATCATACTTTTGTGTTACTATCATAAAAATCAGACCGTAGTAATTATTACATGTGTGGATGGAAGTCATGATTTTGGCAAGGATTGCTTTAGGTATTTGTCTCACTACCTTCCTTCATTTTGGCGTCGGAAAAATCCATAACAGCAAGTGTGTCGGGATTTTATGGGACAGAAAAAACTGTACGTGGGAATGCCACAGTTCGCTTGTACGCATTTCAGTACAATGATCCAAGAAATATTTACACCTTTATTGATGCGGAGACCCTCTTTGTGGTAAAGTACAATATGACATATCAAATAAAATTAAGGTAGCTTCAAGAGTCAAGAGTGGAGCAGCTCTGTATGCTTGGATGCTTTCAGTAAATATTAGTATTTTTGAACTGAAAGTGACGTCTAACTATAAGCGTGAATGGAACTACAAGTAAAACCTTTTATCGTTTAGACTGGCGAAGAAGAGGTCACTTGGGATATTTCAGCAGTGTATGATGTAGTTGGAACTCCGCCTGACTTAGGCATAAGAATAGAGGCTGACATAAAAGAATATTTTATCGGGGAAACTCGTTTAGGTAATAAATTCTTTAATAACTTGAGTTTAGTGTAGTCACGACATGACAAAAAAAATGGAGCAGTAATTGATCGTTCACAACAAAGTTCACATGTGTAATAACACTCCGTCAATGTATCCTTCCATTTAATAGGTTTTGCTGAAAGTCGTATTATCGCTGAGACTTACAATCTCAAATTTGTCAATTCGGGACCACCGATCTTCAAACCTGGCTTATCTTTTGTCACTCATGTAAGCATTACTACATTCATATCTCCATTCCTATCCCCTATATGTAACATAAAATTTTACATGTCTATAAACATTTCCCACAAAATAAGCATACTGTATACTAAGCCAACACTAAAATCCTTACGCAGCTCAGAGTGATGTTCAGTGACCTGGAAAGAATCCCCACTGAAAAGCTCCAAAACTCAGTCCTGCGAGTGCTGTCAACGGCAGTCACTGTTTCCGGAGAATCTATAAATTTAGCCCCAATCGAAGTATTCCCATCGAACCAGGAAAGAAATGAAATTGACCGCTTAGCTTTCGATAGCTACTTATCCAATCCCAGTCAGTATTTAGAATTGAGCAGGTAGCTACTCCAAAAACACTCACGACTGTTAATCTTTTATGGTCATGTCATAAATTGTAACTTATGATTTTAATATCCTTTGCTTTCATGAGGCTTCGAAGCTTTTGGGATAACGGGGTGTTGCAAATCCGAGTAACTCCACCTAAACGGGCATCAAGACTGGTATTCCAGGCGGAATTCACAGATGAGGATGGAGTTCAAGTGAGAACTTCAATGACTGCAAACTCTGTTTTTTCACCGACCAGAAGATACCTCAATGTGTGGACCACCAGCTCCAGGGTTGTTGTGGGGGAGTATGTGACTCTTCATGTAGCGGCCACATATCATTTAAAGGAGTTTCACTATGTGGTGAGTAAACCATGACCATTCATTTTATTATGAAAGCAAATGATTACTTTGAAATTTATAACTGGAGAGGTAGATTATTGGAATCAAATGACATATGTATAGTTGTAAACTGTCATAGCCATCATGAAAAATGTGAACATACGTTTTTGTAGACTTTTAAAAAAATGCCCTGGCAGCAATACTATCGATATTAATGCTCATCCTTGAATTCACAAATGCTTTGGATGACTTTACACACACTTGGGTCCTTGAATATTTCAGGTAATGGGTAAAGGTCTCATTTTGCAATCGGGGACGGAGCATTTAGCAGATAAATGGAGTCTCCCTAAAAGTTTTTCCGTAGTCGTGTCGTCAGAGATGTCTCCAGGTTTCCGTGTCTTAGTTTACCATATCACAGCGAATGATGAGATTGTGTCGGACAGTGTTTTTATCCCCGTTGATATTATTTCAAGACATACAATGAATCTCAATTTGAACCAGCATAAGGACCGCTCGAAGGATACCTTGGAAGTGCAAATGCTTGGGGATCCAGGTTCTAAAAGATTTTTGTCTGTGCGAGCGACGCTTGTTTTTAAATATACAGGAGGAATAAACATATTATTAAATTACTGTAGGGGCTTATTTCGGAGTTTCTGCTCAACGAAGTGTGCGACAGTTCATGCAAGCTGGGAATGAATTCAGTGCTTCAAGTGTTTTTTCTTCTCTTTACTCACTGGAGCCTTCCAACAGGTAATTTTCCCAATTTTTTAAAACCTTTTTTCTAATGGTAATAATTATGTTATTATCATTATTATTTGGTTACTCCAAATCTCTGGTTTTTATTGATAATTCCATGATAATAATAATTGCAAAATACTATAAAATCTCTCAGCTTCGATTGTAAAATATTTACGACTCATGTCCTTTGCTCAATGTGTGCATTTACAGTTCAATTCATGTAGTTACATGGAGGGATAGGAGTGGGGAAAAGCCAGACCAAAGCTTGTATTTACCTTCTATGAACTATGGTGCAAATGCTGCGAAAACATTCCTTCTGTCAAACTTGCTTGCCTTCTCTGATGGGCTATTGCCTGGGGTCGAAGATAGCGGTATAACTCCGCAGTAATTATGCAGAATCTTTTAGCGTATACATTTATCAATGAAAATAGCGTCGCATGCAGAGTCATTAAAAACTCGGATTTGAACATTATTGCAGTGTGTGAAGAGGGAAAGTTACCGTGCTCCACAGTAGGGTGTTACTCTTTGGAAGAAAAATGCGATAAAATAACACACTGTACAGATGGAACGGATGAGTTTGATTGTAAGCCACAGATTTTTTTCTCACAAGGCCCACTTAATTACCTACGCTATGTTTTTTTCCGAAGCACCATAGATTAACTGCCATACATATAAAAAAAAATCATATCTATTATTGTTCCACCAACCGTTCATTAACTCTTAGGTGAGGCGTTGCTGGATGAGGATTTGGTTGCATTTCGAGTTGATCGGATCAGTCGGTTTATGGTACATTTAAATTGATTTCTGGTTGTAATTTACCAAGGCTATGGAGGTCTACTCAAAGTTACATAACTCCAATCATTTATTTTTTCATCCCGAGGGAAGTCACTCATTCAGAAAGATTATAAATGTTTACAGGATTTTTACGATCCCAGTGACGGGGACTGGGGCTGGTCACATCAAAATATAGCTCATGGTGGTGATTATATTTCAACACTGAGCGCTCCTAAAATCACAGATACTTGGCATTTTAATGGATTTGCAGTTAGTAAAAAGAATGGGTTCGCGCTTCTGGAGTCGGATATTGTGGTGAATGTCATTTTTGGAAATGCATCTGGTGGGTCGCATAATTTGGGCCTTGTAATTAAAATGTAATTTGATTTGAATAGTATGAAACCATCCGTCCTTTTATGCTCATCGTGGATGCTCCACCGGCCGTTCGACGGGGAGAGCAATTTGGTGTTATTGCCATGCTTTACAACAAAACTCCCAAAGATATCTATGTCGTTGTGGAGCTCAAAGCATCCGATGATTTTGTCTTTGTTAATGTGGGACGGGAAGGGATGATGGACTTTAGTGATGGTTCCCCGCCGTATGCCACTGGCGATCATCACCACTTTGTTTGGGTATAAAATCATCCAAGAGTTCCTAAAATAATCAAACAACGGTTTCATGCCCTACAGGAGAATAGTATTTTTATGACTTGCATATAAACCCTACACTGACTTGAATATACCAGATACCGGCCAATAGTGAGGTTGAGGTGCGAGTGCCAATAAAGCCAATTATAGAGCAAGGATCAATCACAATACAATTGTCAGCCACAACCCAGATTCGTCAGGACTCTGCGGAAATCGAAGTTGAAGTTCAGGTAGATTGAATCCCCGTCAGTTACATGTCAACACTATTTTTATTCAGTCCTATGACCATAGGATGGGAAGTCAGTAACCTTAGTTTATTACATTAATGTGCATGCTCATTCTAGCCTGAAGGGGTTCAACTTGGGAAGCACACATCTCTGTTGCTGGATCTAAAAAATAGAGCACAAGTTATCAAATTCATGGATATATTTACAGAAGAATCTCCTTTAATTCCCTATGATCAGAGACGAAAGTTTGTTTACGGAAGTCCGGCCGGTCATGTAACGATTTCCGGTATTTATCCTTTTCATTTACAATGCATGATTTATGGGGCCATGCTTTACATATTTATATTTACATAATTAGCTATAGATACAGTACTGGTAGTTTTTATACGTTTTTAATATTTGATGTAGGGGATATCATGGGACCAATTTTCCCCAAAACGCCTGTGACTATGGGGGAACTATTGGGCCGAAACGGCAAAGGAACTGCCGACAGGTTATTTGACTTGTCAGCAAATGTATGGCAGCTACACTATTTGAGACTCACTAATCAGCTGGAAACACCATTTGCGAGAGTAGTATTTGAAGAAATGAACAAATTCTTTGCCCATGTTATGAAGCGCTACTCCACGGTTGGATGGTTCAAGATGTGGAATCTGTCCAAGCCGAGTGTCTGGTAATGAAAAATACTGATTAGTTTTTGACCCTAAGGTTTAAAAAAAAATACACGCATGCATTCGCTCAGACTTGAAAATCCACGGAACAATTTTTTGTGAAAAGGTTATCCGCATGGGCATTGCAAATTTTTCATCATGCTTCATTTCCAGACTGGGAGTCGTATTTCTACGTGGAAAAAAGAGTTTTTTCTTCCGTCACTCAATGGCTTCTTAAGCACCAGAACTTTGATGGGAGTTTTTCTGAGACGCAATGGTTCACATTGCCCCTCAACAAGAAAATGGGCTTTCGTGTACGTTCCTGCTTTTCTCATGGTTTGATCGACGTGTTAAACATTTAATGGAACATCTGTCCCTGGGGACGTCCCTATATAGGCTTTAAAATTTTCATCAGATGAATTTTATTGAACAGAAAGATGTCAATGGTCCAATGAATGTTACCCTAACAGCTCACATGGCAATTACACTACATCACGTCCTAGGGTCCCTTGAAGGACGGCTTCGGGTATTAGCTAGTGTTGCCAAAAATAGAGCTATCCAGTAAGTGTCAATTAAATGAGTCGAATTTATTATATTTTCCCTTAATTACTCCCTAGATTTTTATTTTGAAAGTTTGCGTTTCTTTTCAAATTTCCAAGAGTTATTTTTGAATAGGTACTTGGAATCTACGTTGATTTCAATGTCGGATCCATATCAAGTTGCCATCACAGCGTATGCCCTTACGTTAACGGACAGTCAATCGAAGGAAGCAGCTTTTGACACACTGAATAAAATTAAGATAGACGAAGGTATTTAGAAGTTTAAACAATGTACGTACAATTATTGACTTAAGAGATCATTACAGGGATCTTCTTTATGGCCAGGTGGGATGGTGTACTGGTCACCTGGTAAAGTTCCTGAGAATGCAATCGTTCATGAAAATAGTCGGCCTTTCATTCAGCCCAAAAATAATGAGTTCTGGGATTCAGTAGCCGTTGAAGCTACTTCCTTTGCTCTTTTGACTTACCTCATACGTGATGGGATTACAGCCATCCCTGAGAAAGCTGTCGCCTGGTTAAATACTATGAGGCTGACCGACGGTGGCTTCATTTCAACGCTGGTAAAGTTCTATTCATAGATAGATATATACATGTGTACATACCTGCCGTATTTTCTCTTGTCAAAATAATATGAGCACCATGATGTCGAATATTTCAACGCTTGTTTATAGGATACAGCCGTGGCTTTTGAGGCGTTGACAGAATATTCAAATAGAGCACGTCTCCGAGACATCACTGACATGACGGTTACAGTTGAATTTGCCAGTCAATCTGAAGAGGATGAGCTTTCACAGATCTGGTCAATAAACCCAAACAATATCATCACAGTACAAAGTTTTGATGTAAGTAGAATGCTCCAGAATCCTGCATTTACTGCCTCCTTCCCTTACAGTTTGTACAGGAACAACCAAATTATGTTGTAATCATCTCTGAAATCAAAAGAGTTTATGACTCCTTTCAAGTGATGACTATATTCTGTAGGAAGATTCTTGTCTCATAGATTCCTCAAGTATGGGGCCACGTGAACGTTATTGCCAAAGGAGCAGGGCAAGCTGTAATTCAATTGGATACCAGCTTCGGTGTTGATCGGGAAGAATTTAAAGACACTCCTCCGGAAGACTGTTTCGACCTTCGAGTCCGTGAGTTCTTTTCTACAGAGCGGAATAAGTCCATTCTAACTCTTGAATCCTGCTTCCGGTGAGTTCACATCATGCTAATGTTTGAGTGCATATAAAGTAACGCTTGGTAATCCTTCCATTAATTGTTATCAGATCGACCCTTTTTTACTATCAAAATACGATTCTTATCTACGGATCCATCTATCTGATTAAAATAAATATCTCTCTGTAATATTTACAGCTGGACATTACTTGATGAGTCTGATGTGAGTGCTACTGCAGTTTTAGAAGTAGAGATTCCAAGTGGGTACGGGTTGCTCCAGTCAGATGCAATTAGTCTGGTTGCATCAGGAGTGCATCCAACCCTGAAAGATGCTTTGGCCGCACCGGGAAAAACATCCTGGTACTTTGACTACGTAAGTTGTTGTCGCCCTTGAGATGCACTCCCATTGCAATTTTTTTTTAATTTATGGGGTATGATTTGTAATGGCGGTTGGAAGAGGTGGTAACATGAAATTGAATATTTGTGAAATTAGGTGCTAATCTACAGAACATGTATTTTATGAGAAGTTATTATAGCTTTCTGATATCCCCCTCAAACTTGTTTTTAGATTACACCGGAGTGGACGTGCTTTAACCACACCGTCCGTCGATGGTATCCCGTCGCAAACCTCACAGCTTACAAACAAGCCACTATTTACGAAGCTTATGCGCCAGGTTAGCCTTTTACGCACCTCTGATTACCACAAATTGTGTTACCTGTGTTTATCCAGGAAAAAAAATATTACCCTGGAAATTAAGATCACTCCCTAATTCATTTTTTTTCTTTCCCCAGAACGTTTCGTCAACTACATGTTCAATGACACGTCCAACCTCCATTTGTCAATGTGCCATGTTTGTGGATCATACCAATGTCCGTACTGTCCATTCTTTAGTGACTCTGCTACAGTGAAAGCTGGTAAACTGACATTCGTTGTAGTAACTTATTATTTTTTTCATTATTTGCTTATACATTCTAAGAGCATATAGTATAGTCGATGTATCGTCCCAACTTCAACCAATCTCTGTACGTGCACTGATCACCATAGTTATGTGTAGTAGTCATTGTGACAGTTTCGTGTTATAAATGTCTACATAAATTTAATTACTAGAGTTACAGATAATTATAAATAAGTTTAGATGATGTGGACGCGTTAAATTTTCTTACTGAAGACTGTATCTTTTTTTAACAAGGATTCGTACTATAATTATATACTTTGTGAGTGAGTATATATGTATGTAAAATAATTCGGAGCATGTGTAAGGAGACAAGTTTGAGTAAATTAACTGAAATAAAGGACTCAAGCGACATTCATTTTAATTAGAGGAGAGTTGATTAGTATGATTATTATTATTACATTTATCTCCACCCTCCATCCCTTTATCGTTAGGATTTAGAACTACAAATGTAACACCTTCTTTCCTTCCAGGACTCTCATTACGTAATACATGCATGCATTGTTTCTAATTATACCACACTCATTGTGAGGAGTACAAGGCTCGGAATACGATTGAAGCTAATATACAGAGGGCAGCCAGACAATTGAAGAGTGTCTGTGGTTATCCTGTAGATTACATTAAGAATGTTTTCTTTCTCACTACTAAACGGCAGCCAGTTATGCTTGTAACAATACATATGTTATAAAATCTTCATTTTCCTGCTTCATACACAGGTACTTTTTTTTTAATACACTGTTGCTCTAGTGCATGCTCCGCAGAAGAGCTCTCACTAAATCGGCATCCTCAGAAACCAGCTAGAGGAAATCTCAAGGTTTCTCATGGTTAGCATACGGATCAAAAGGGATTAGGACAGTTAATGCAGACCTGAACAAGTCTGAGTCAAAAAAAAAATAACAAAAACTACATGCATACTAAAAACATACTATACTGCAATTTTAAATTAAAGTATTATTCTGGAGACAACGTTGTACATACAGGAATAGTCTATAGGCTTCAAATGAGAATATACACACATATCTACTTGTATGACTCACGTGAAGAAATTATTTAAGCTTCGCAAGTGAGATGAAGTTGATGATAAAAAAGCTATTTTCGCAAAGCATTGTCCTTATAGAATCACATGTGCGTACTGGAAACACATTATGAATTCGGACAAGTTGTAAGGAGTAGTACGTGGACAGGTGGATGTCCTGATGCTGTGTGTAAGGTATAGAGCCTTGTGTGCAAGGAACATTCCTGAAGGTGAACATGGTGCAATTGTCAGTTCACTCTGTCTAGTATCATTGGATATTCTTGATTTTTTTTGCCCCCATGTAAAACCTGGTGATGAAGCAAAGTTCAACTGACGGGAACTAGCCTATAATAGGTTAAAATTTGAGCCATAGCAAGTCCCAAATGTATATGTATGTGTTCCTCAGTGCAAAATAATAGACAATGTTGTTTCAATCAGTCCCTGTCGCTCCTCATTGCAAATAAGTTTACATTAAGAGGGATTTAATAGAGATTAGAGATTTCCACATATATGCTCAGTCACCTATACCCCGCACTCTTACCTGTTTACATTTAACAGATTTATATATGTATGTACCTCCAAGTTCTGCAGGGATGATGATGTGCGAAAAATTGATACAGGCGCTTCATCAAATAAACTTACAATAAAAGATCTCTACTCAATGCCCACGGAGAGTTTAAAATAGTAAATAGTACTCAATGGGGTTGAGAAGAGAAAAATGCCTTTGAGGCATTTGGATGAAGTCATAATGACAGTAAGTATTATTCATTTAAAAAAAAATTAACAATATATAGAAGGCAGTCCCAACCATGTTAACTCTTCCATGAACAACGACCCAACTAGATAATAGGAACTAGATGCGGAATCTGCCCAGGAACCCTCATTGTTGTGACACGCTGTACTTATAATAATACATAATTAGTTCAAGCCTGGTTCTGCAGACTCACATGTAATTATCCATATGTATGTACATCTGTCTCAGGAAACAATCAGGGACGTTTTGCCATACTCCTTTTTTTTTTGTCTTTTACAGGGAGTCCCCTGTAAAGGATTGTATGAGACTCTCCATCCTCATAATTTAGCTAAAGTGAGACTAACAAGTTTTTCTAGCCCGACAAGATTCTCTGGTTTCCATCCTTTTATTTGACTGAAAATGAAATTACTATTTTGTTCAGGTTTTGAGATTTACCAAATGTACACTAACAATATCTAAGGCAGCTTCAGCTTCATGAATAAAATACAGGACCACAGACCTAAACAAGCAAATCTCATGTCTAGTAAAAATTCACAAGGTGGATGAGGCTTATCAGCAGGTATACTGTTTTTACACACGGAGCTTTCAGTATACATAGGTCTACACAGTCATCGCTTGTAATATGTAGGTATCTATACATACACTATCCTATGAATTACAGAAATGACTACGCGTGTATACTTTCTAGATGGGGACATACAGATCTATAAATAATCAAAATGAAATTAGTAACCGTGGGAGTAGTAACAATAACAATAAACATGGGACACTATCAGTCTGTTTTGTTTCCAGTAAGTACATAAGCATGTGTGTTTAAAAGTAGCCTATACAATCACTGATTGTGAGCAACCTCCACCCACCGTGGGTTAAAAGTAATTGGCATGGACATGGCTAACAACACTAATAGTAGCAGAACATGTGGAGTCGTGGGGAATCAAAGGGGACAGCAGGAGAGTTGTCATATCTCGTTTCCGGACATTTCAGGTGAAATTTCGCAGGTTGACAACGCATCTTCCGAAGGTAATGCTGATGTTGTCTGCCCGTAAATACAGACGCACACACACACACACAACTCCATGGGATGTGTCCTGGCTTGATTAAGAGAGTGTGTGTAACAAATATCAAGGGCTGGAGGAAAAATGACATCAAAGCACACAAAGTTGTCTCTTTTACCTGTCCGTATGTATCTATGTATGTACATATGTATATCTGCTAGATCAAGCACATACATACGTATGTATGCTCTCATATGAGCCTACTTGGCCAATTTGTTGAGCTCAAGTCCAATTTCCTGTCTTCTCGCTATGTGCTTCGACTTCATCGTCCTAGCTCCCATTTAATTCATATTACCCGAAGTTACATTCATACTTGGACAATGAGCTTGTGAGGCAATGTCAGAATTAAATCTAAATGTGAATCGTATCTATTACTTTACAACAATAACAGAAATCCCTGTGTGCTCTTTTGTTAACATGGAGAGTAATAATTATAAAATGTAAGTAATCGCCCATAAAAACATTCCGCGACTTCCAGAACACGACACCTGCCCATCAGTGCTAACTTGTGATTGAAATGTGAAAACCACAATCGTGCGGATGATACAACAATGATCCGATAGATTCAGTCAGGATCATTGCATTGTAAAATAGTATAAAGGGGAAAACTAAGTAACTCAATGCCCCTTTGGCAACGGGATTGTAAACTTATAGATACTATCAGACCGACAGTAATAATTTTATTGTAAGTGTGCATAAAGTTTTAGTTCCACTTTGATTTGTTTATGTTTTAGCTGAATGTGACTGAGCATGTAAAATATTTTGCAACTAAGATGTAACAAACTTTTGACATTGTAAACTCGGCTATGCTAGGAGAGAAGATGGATTTTAGATATAAAGATTAAATGGAAGGTAGTGGCAATATTACGAGCGGACGTTCTTCATTCACCTTTTTCTCATCCTCTAAAACAAAGTACAGATGAATTAATGGGCTGGTCAACAATGTTTTCGTATTTCAACTTTTGAGGTTTCCATCTCCCCCCCTCTCTCTGTCTCTCTCATTCAAAGTTTATGAAAGCAATTCTTACGCAATTAAAACAACACCAGCCGTGACTTCCCAACGATAGACATGGAAATGGTGGAGCATTCCCAACACGCATGTAAATCATCTACCTGTATGTAATTACGCGAAAAAGTGCAAGATGAAAAACGTGATTCCAGGCTCTAATGTGTTAGAATACAGATAGCTTTCGTACCACAGTTTTCATTCTGGTCTTACAATGACGTTTTGTTTCTTCATTGCACAGAGTAGATTCCCATCGAATTGCATTTCATTAAAATGAAGTAATAAATGTCCAGCGACCACTGGGGTTTTGTTTGTAACTCAAAGTATTTTAGGTTTTATTTTTGTTCATTGATATAGGAATCCAGGATTGTTCTTATTTTTGTAGGGGACCGACTGAACTAGATTTATTTTTTATGATACTTTTCATCCTCATTTTTTATAATAAGGGTGAAAGGGTGGCCAGAGTCATTTGCCTCTAGTCTATGCAAGGGGGTGATGCCTAAAATATTTGACTCACCTAGTTTATAGTAAATTTTGTTTCAGATTTCCCCAAATTAATTCATTGGCCTGGGTGAGTCAATATTTGGGGTCACAGGAGTTACAAACTTGAAACAAAGTTGGAATTTTCAGAGGATTTCAAAATTACCAGTTTTTATTTCTGTAAAAATGTTTTGAGAGCACATATTTACGCTAATTTGTCGGAAATTTTTTGAGATTGCAAGTGAAACATTTGATTGGTCTCTGGGTTGAGGGGAGAATTGTGAACTTGACCTGCAAAAATAGGGAGGAAGGTTGGGGAGAGTTCAGCCTCAGGAGGATTGTTGGGAAGATGCGCAGGAGAATAAATGTTTATATTGCTTTATAGTTTTATGCAAGACATGGCCGAAAAGCTTCCTTTCAGATCTTTTTCAAGTAATCAGTTTCAAAATTAATTAAGTCTTAAATTTATATTGAATTTACCATGAGTGTTTCCAGGTTGCATTTTAAGCCATTACTGTGAAAAGGTCACTTTTTCGGTAACCAGGACCAAGGGTAGCGTGGTAAAGTAGTCATCTGCCTGCCGAATGATCGACGGTCAAAATTTACGATACACCACTCTGGTCACTCAAGAGATGCACACGAGGTTGCACTCAGAGAAATGTAACCATAATCTGAAAGTACTATAATGAACCTGTAGCGGACGTCTCTATCACGGAGCCGAACTAACAAGAAGCTGCCCGTCTACAGGGAAATTCCAGTCTAATTACTTAACTCTTTCAAATCTGATATTCTCTCCTGTGTACCTCTGTCCTGTTTCAAGTCTGAGTCTGATGCGTGAGTAGAAATAACACAACAATAATTCTAAGGTCTCCTTTGATATGCCCGCTGGGTTAACTAATAGCAGTTTACAGATGAGGACCGGTCTCTCATTTGTACGTGAAAAATAAAGTTGGTCAGGAAACCTTGAGTGTAGCCAAAACCCGGAGTATAAACTGTCATGTTACTTAAAAAAAAATATTAATTCACAGGGAATACGGACAACACTCCTTGTTTTATTTATAAAGCTTTCAGCTTTGTAATTTGCATATTGCAGGAAAATCAAAGTGATTTCTAATGTAGGTATAAATACCATAAAAACTATTTATAGTTTAATTCGTCTCATAAAGCTGCTAAACTAGAATTTAAAAAATCTCCAATAAAATCTCTTGAACACTCTGCCCGACCGCCTGTATTTGTTTAATCAGTGGGTTTTATTTTATTGGATTTAATTAACAACTAGAGAAGGAGTCTGTGGATTGTCCTCAAGCAAGTTACCTTATTTGCATTCTTGCACCCACTGATTGAACGGAACGACATTTTTTTTCTAGATTATCGTCGCAACCTTTCAATCTTCTTGTATCGTCAATCTGCAAAGAATTTCTCTACAAGTTTGTACTCAATGTTTCAATGTGGGCTAGGATGTTACGCAAGTATTTCACTCGTTGAGTATCTACCTCAAAGGGAAAAGTTTATGGGATTTTCCTGGGGAAATTCTTAAATGTTTTAACGTCAAGTAATAATTATTGTTTTACCTTACGTAGGCTAGGTAAAGGCAAAAATAGTAAAATGTGAGAGTACACACATTCCTATAATTTTCCCTTCCTAAGCATTCAGTCCATGCGGAGGAACAAATGGATGAACATGTGAAGAAATTGAATACTACGGAAGTTACCATCTAAAATGAGCCTTTGCTGGTCTGTGGGAGACTGAGAATCTGCACAAGTATTAAAATCAGACACAGCGGATGCCAAATTTTTATGTAAAAATCCTTACGTTAGGTTGAAAAACTGTCCGGCGTGAAGTTTTTATTTTGCATGGGTTCAATGTATAATTATTTTATGCAATGATTTACTAGCTTGCGCGAAATTGGTTCTAAAGTTTTGAATTAAACTCCTGCTGGCATAAATATATTTTTGTTTTCTTGATTTTTGCATCTTCCCGGAAATCATAGAACACTCCTAGATTGAAGATTAGATAGTGTAAGTATGTAGTATAAATGTGTATAGTACTGCATTGTTTTGAAACGTCCTGATTTATTTCATCCCGTTTCTCATTTTGAGAGCATAAAATGTTCAACATGTATCCTGTGAAAGTTACTTCAGCGGAAATATATTACAGTTAACACCTGCTTTATAAAAAAAAGAAGTAAATCTGACATTACAACCTTTCTTAGGATTTCAGACGAAATTGAAAACAGTATTGATTTTTGTATCAATGAGTAATACGATTATATGGGAAACCTAAGGTTTTCAGTTAACCAGAAAGCGTAGTATTATGTTTCAGCACGACACGGAAAGAGGAAAACTTACTTTTAGATTGCATATAGATACTACTACATTAGCTTCGTACCCATCCCTCTGCATTTACCCCAATCACAAAGGAAATCAAAAGGGCGTCGGAGGAAAGGGAAAAAGTGCATTATAAATGTAAATTGAATGAATCGATTTTTCCAAGTTGTGGATGGTGACCAGAATCATTTGCTGCCCCCGCTTCTACCCCATGTGTGCAAAGGACTGACTCATAAAATATTTGATTCCCCTAGTTTGTAGGTAATTTAATTCTTCTTTTCTAAAATTTACTTCATTGACCAGAGTCAATATTTCGGATCACAGGGGTTGCAAATGTAAGCAAAGTCGGCATTTACGTTGGATTTCAAAATAATCAATTTTTTATTCCAATAAACACAATTTCCAAGAATATTTTGCCCCTCATTTTTAGGAAATTTTCCATTGAGATATTTGATAGGCCTCTCCGTTGAGAATTGTGATTATATCTTTAAAAATAGGGAGCTAGTTTGAGAGCAATTCAGGTCAGGAGGAGATTGACGAAGATGTGTAAGAGGAGCAATTTTTGATCTTACCATGGAATATCTAATAAAAAAATGGAAATCCTATAAAAACTCTAATTTTGCTTCAAATTGTGAACCCTGTGGATTTTAAAATTGACCCAGTTCAATGAATTATATAAAATCTGGAACAGCTGCAAACTAAGGGAATCACGTATTTTATGAGTAATTTGCTTATCTGGGCTAGATTGGGGGAAGCAAAGGATTCAGATCACCCTGAACGTTGTTGGCTTGATTTATGAATTGTATATGTGCACATGTATCTACACACAGGTACATATGTACTTACCCCCGACGAATAAAAAGGTAACGTGAGACTCATGAAGATAAATTAATGCTTTTGTACTGTATCTTGTGAAGCCTCCGAAAGCATCACCTCTAGGTTACGGTTTCCATCTATACATACTATAAATAATGGATCCCACTACAAAAGGGTGTAAGTGCATGGGATTTCATATAATTATGTATATTTACATGACAAATTGTGCAACACATAGTACTGCAACGGAAGCCACAGATAGCTGTCAGTCTTCGTCGGAAATATGCAATGGAATTAGCAACTTCATCCCTCCTTGAGTAAGTTCCTTTTGTGGGATAAAACTGTCAAGAATAAATTAATAATAATTAAGCATGTACACTCCGTTGGGAATCTCAAAGATGGTTTGGTATTCTACTATAATACTTGTCTCAAATTGATAAGCTTGATCATGATTTTGATGAAAAACAAGTTACACTATGTCAGCTTCGTGCTCGTGAAAGCAATCGATGGAAATGGCTTTCACTCCCATTTAAATTCTTCCTTATGACTTATTTTAAGCATGCAAATTATACCTCGTGAAGTAAACCCAGAGATATGCATACACACATACGTCTTTAATTATTCACAACTTGTCGCATTCTCACTGCAGTCCATCATTACAGCAGCTCGGGTTCAGAGGAAAGAAATTACTATTTCCTTTCCTTACCTGAAGCATTTCCCTTGGCCTTTTTCTCTTCCGAGCGGAGTATCAGTATTCCCCTAGATACTGTATTCCACACATGTACGTACATATGTATCTACCCATAATATATAATATAGTAGTTAGACTTCCACACAGCACTATTAAGAACATATTTTTTGTGAAACAGCACAAATTCCCAGCTTTTCTTCCAAGCCCAATCAAACCTACGCATACATGCATAATGTGCTGTGCTTCTGCCTTTACTAGAAATAAAAACTGTCGGTATGATAATTACTTTTTCTATTTCATTCTACGTATGAACTATGAATTTTTAATTGCGTTGATGGTTGATGCGCATAATTTCTTTCCGTGTGAAGAATTATTGCGGATTTTAAAATGTAATTATTGCTACGCTACATTCATGAGATTTGAGTAAAAATTGAAGCCATATTTCAAATTGTGAAGGAGTAAGAGGGTTACTATGTTCTATACCCTGAAAAATGGAGAAGTACGTAGGCACTACACGCATGTTGTTGTACTTGAAGAGAGTGAACTTCAAATGTAAACTGAGAGAATGACGAGAGGGGAATATAAGGTAAAAGGTGATGCTGTACTTATTTGCTACAGGAATATAATAAAGCCATGTCGTAAATTCAATGGAAAGCCATACAACTCCTGAAATGGGAATTATATTTCAGAACAGACCTCATAGAACCATTGTCCATTTCATTACGGTCCTGGCCACAGAATCATTTACAGCTCCAGTGACAGCCAATTTGATGGTACAGGAATGACTGGATTTGATTGATGCACACACTGTCCACCTTTCTTTATATCTTGCTGCGGCAGAAACCTTTGCTATTTTCAGCACATGTCAATTCCCCTTCTCACTTCTCACCCACCTAACAATGAGCTCCAATGGAAATCGAAAGTTGGTGTCCACGCTACGCCTGAATTTCTAGTGAATCAAAGTTTTCATCAGGGCCAACACTATTTTTGCATCTATGCATGATTTACAAGGCAGTTAGTAGAGTTTCTGTGCTGGTGAATGAACCTTAGGAAATAGCTTCATTTCGCAATAGCATACTATACAGGAAAATATTATAATGGAATAAAAGGAAAGTGGGGGTAAATTTTTAACATACGTTGAGTTCATGGAGTTACGCTTTCACAACCATGAACCATTCGTTATTCAAATAAACAAAAATCTGTTTAGAGCAATAATAAATTATTAGTAGGAAGCTGACTTACTCCTGGTTCGAAATTTAAATTAGATTTCTACGGGAAATAAACAAAAGCTTACGCCATGTAACTATACCTTTAATCTTTACTAACATCATTAATCTACTAGTCAGTCCATTTTACTTTCATCCACTTCCCCTCCCAAAGATTATTACCTACGTTTTGCAATAATTGCAATACTAACATAGATTAAGCTCAAAACAATCCATGCACACAATGAGAACTCAGGGAAATAAGAGACCTCAAATAATTTATTATTAAAGTCCGAATACGATTCTGTCCAATGATAACCTTCTAATTTAGAAACCTGAAAGTTACGATTGATTTTGCAGTGACATTATTATTTTCTACCGCAGTCCCTTCACCTATATTATACATAGTTCAAAACAAATACAACTTTTTTAAACTTTCAGGGAAATAGAATTTTTAATATTATTATTACTCTTATTTAATTGAATCAAAATGTCCGTACAAAGAGACACTCGTTCAAGGTCCGACAACCCTGACAGGCACTATGGTATGTCCGCGACAAAGCTCAACCTCGGATATGACTGGCCCTATCAAATATCCATTGACTGTAAGTAATCAATTATTGTTAATTAAATATGAATTATTTTTAACTGAAATTAATCTAATCTCGTACAACTTCACTACTTTTACACTGCTAAGTGCGCAAGTCTCCCAAGCCAAAAATTGCCTTTTGGAGCGGGATGGAGCGTGAATATTATCCGGAAAAGCCGGGTCATACTAGGATGGGAGTTGAATTTGCAATGAATTGTGCTCCTGGAGATGTACCCAATCCCAGTTACTATCCCTCTCCTTTAGGAGTGACTAAGCCCATAAGTCTTCTAGGCTTCGGCATCGGCGGTCTCCTTGGACCAAGGTTCTCAAGAGATTTGTTTACAGACACTCCTGACCCGGGTCAGTATCAGAATACGAACGTGACCCCCAGAACTCTCCAGGGTCACATGATGCCACCCGACATCAATGACCAGATTCTCAGATGGCAATGCCGCATTGGTTTCGGAAGTGCGAATACTGTGTCAAGGTTTGGAATCGAACGGTTTGATGTACCTCCGGGGTAAGTTACACCTACCACTTATTACCAGTTTCATCCCCTTAATAAAAGAGGGAATCCATAGGCTATGTGTATTTTGAGCATGTTAAAGGCAGGGATGATAAAGGGAATATAATAAATCTGAATTTTTCTACCTCTCTCCAGACCAGGCTCGTACGAAGTAATGGAAATGAATAAATGTCCCAGCGTCAAGCGAGAAGAGGCATTTGGTTCCAAGCGTCGCCTATTACCCGCCGTCGTAACAGTCTGCATAGTTGACGGCGGTGAGAAATGTTGTGAGTGTGGAGAGGTTCAACTTGCCGATTATTATAGATCCAAGAGGAAACTTCGCCATCCCGAGAAGAAACGGGCGTCAATTTTAGCAATTTGCAGAAAATGTTATTGCAGAGCTTGGAATGGCCACTTTCCCTACTGGGTTAAAGGCGACTTGAGTCGAATGTTTGAGAAAGCCCGTCATTGTAACTACATCCATGACCATCAAAAACTCCATCAATTCATGCATAAAACAACGTGCAAAGACGTTAAGAAACTAACCATGAAAGAAGTCGTGCTTAACAAATACTACAAAGACTGTTGTCCTCCGGAGTTCAACTTCGGTGGGAAAAGCAAGGCCTAGTTACTCCAAAATGAATCCTCCTATACAATAATTAACCTCTTCATTATATGTACCTCCTGAAAGTTCCCAGTTTTACTTTCGCAAAGTCCGTCCACAGAAATACTCCTTAGCTCCCATTCATATACCTTGTAACCTGTTCCTCATTCAAAATTTATGTACCTATCTTTAATCTCCAGTGATGTTTCAGTGTGTTAGAAAGCATATATGTATGCCCTTCAACGCATTTGCTTTTTCTACGTATACACACACACCGTCAATTCCATATTAAGCCCCTATTTCTCCCTGGAATATTTTTTTGTGTGCAAAATTTGTTACTCACTTTTGTCCTGCTCATTGTCTGTATAATATTATTTTCAAGTATCTACAAATACAGTCTCACTTGTCCGTTTCAATATTTTTATTTGCTCTTGGCTCACCTTCATTAAATTCCTTCATTTACTGTCCGTATGCATTTAATTACGTGCATCCATCTAATATGGTAACATTTATTACGGCAGTGGTAGCGTCTATTACGGCAGCGTTTTTTTTTTACTATTTGCAGAACTTGGTAGACATTGGCTCGAGTTAGAGGTGCCAATCGAAGGGTTATGTTTTGCAAGGAGCAGCATCCCCGTGCTAATTTTAGACGTTACTAATAAGGCCTGACGAACAATAGTAAGTACACAGTGTACAGTTAACTCTGGATATGAGGGCAGGCTTTATAAGGAAACGTGTATAAGAGGATTCTTTTTTTCGTCCGGACTCCCACACAAGCAGTGCATAATTCTGCCATGTAGATGGGAAAAAATACAAAATTTATTGTCCCGCAGGGGAATCCTTATAACAAAAGTTGACTGCACTAATTGATAATTTTTTTGCACATAAAATTAAAATACAAGTTCCGTGGTTTAAAAAAAAGCGTTCAAGGAACGGTTTCAATTTAAATTCCCAAGCGCCATCTATGAGAGGCTTCCCTACTTTGTTAAGTGTATTTTGTAAAGGACATTCAAATTTTGAACCGCGAATTCGAAAGGTTTCTTCGAAATTCGGAAAGAGGTGAAAGTGCGGTCAGAGTGTAATTTAAAAATTAAATTGTGTATTAATTAAATTAAAATTGACTGATATTTTTCAAGGATCGTATTACATTGTACTTTACATTGCACAACTTTATTATCTGGTTTTTTGTTGATTTTGGATTATTTCGGGCATGTACAAAATATAAAGTGAAATATGAGGATATTTTATAGACTCGCAAATTCGAGCACAGCATTAATTCGTGTTGACAAAGGCAAATCCAAAACTGTGAGGGTAAGAATTTGAGAATATTTTTTATTTAATTATAATTGGTAAATTATTGATGATTATTATTAAATTGATTAGTAATAATTTTATATTAATTGGAATGTTTAATAATTTGGAAAGGTACATTCCCCGAGTTCCGACAGGATTACTTGTGTGAAAGCCATAATTTTAACATATTTGTTTTGTGTTAATTTGTGAAAGTAATGGTTACTACTTGGATTTTATATATCTCTTATCTCTTTTTTAGGCAAGTACATTTGTGGATCAGTTGAAACTCCGTGTGATTGGTGGGAAAGGCGGTGATGGTTGTGTTGCATTTACGAAACACTTTGCCAAAGAATATGCAGGGCCGGATGGGGGGAATGGAGGGAATGGAGGACATGTAATTTTTCAGGTGAGAAATAATTTGTGTGATCACTTCCAGTGGGGAGGGATCCCCGTGTTTGATTTTTTTGTGTAATTGTGTGAAAGGACATTTTTGTAAGTAGTTTGTGGATAATTAATTAAGGTTACTAAATTGTAGCCGACAAAGGAGATATCATCACTCGCAAATATCCCTTCCATTGTTCGAGCTGATAATGGGGAGCCGGGGAAAGCTGATAATTGTGATGGTAAAAATGCCAGTCCGACAATTATCCGGGTAATTACAATAAAGATATTTGAATATATTTAGTAGAGGACAGTTCTTATGAACTTATAGAGCAATTATTTATTAACTGCTCTATTATGTTTACCTGCAGGTTCCTGAAGGGACTCTCATCCGTAATTCGGAAGATAGAAAACTAATTATAGATTTAATCGAGTCCCCTTTTCTAGCTGCTCGGGGTGGATTAGGAGGAAAAGGGAATAAATTTTTTACAACGGCTGTTAATCAGTCGCCAATGATTTGCGAGTACGGGTCACGTGGGGAGATCATGAATTACTTTCTGGAGATGGCAGTCATAGCACATGTGGGATTAGTCGGGTACCCAAACGCTGGTAAATCGACGCTGTTGAGTGCGCTTACTAGAGCCAGGCCTAAGGTTGCCTCATACCCCTTTACTACTCTGAAACCAAATGTGGGAATAATTCCTTTCGACGACTTCAGCCAAATTCGAGGTAAGGTTTTTTATTGCTACTTTTCATTTGGAAAAAGTTGACTTATTTAACTAGTTATTATAACACCTTGAAATTGTTTCAACAGTCGCAGATATACCAGGCCTAATAGAAGGAGCTTGGCGGAATAAAGGCTTGGGCCACGAATTTCTACGACACATTCAAAGATGTGTATGCTTAATATATATTATAGATTTAACTTGGGATCCGGAAAAACAGTTGCAGGCGTTGAAGAATGAACTGAATATGTACGATCCTACTCTGACGGAGAAACCTTCTATAGTTGTAGGTAATAAAATAGATTTAGAAGACGCGCAGATGAATTCGAATAATTTTCGAACGGACCTGAATATTTCTGGGAAGCATTCTGTAAATTTAAAGGCATTAATATCTTTAGTTAAGGATTTTTATGATGAAAGCAAAGAAAAAACATCAAACATTTTGTTGTGACAGGCCCAATCAGGTGCTAGTTCTAATGTAATAATAAAAACCTTCTAAATATCTTACTGAATGATCGTCCTTTATTGAAAATACATGTAAAACGTTTTACAAACTAGTTTTACATTTTTAATACCCAATTTTATAATATAACCATCTAAGACTGAGCTTTATTAATTCGGTACACGCAAAATATTTCATCGGGATCTGGGAATCCAGTGAGAAGAGTTTTATCAACAACAGGGCTCACCGGGCTAACCCAGCTACTAATAATATTCTCTAAGCCCAGTGGTACCAGTAATGTTTCCAAATCTGGATTAGTGACGAAGATACTCCCTGGCTTTAGTGTCTCCCTTAGAAATAGCCATATCTGCTTCTGAACATCCAAGGGAGCAAAATACTCCAGTACATTATTAAAAACAACCACATCAACCTCTTGGAGTAACTGTGCCTGTGTTAGTAAATCCGCATTCACAATCTTTACTCGGTCACTCAGTTTGTGCTGGGCAATTATAGAGCCCAAAATCTGACAAGTGTCACTATTCAGCTCAACCCCATATATTTCCTTGACTTTGCTAAAGTAGTACGCCCCGTACAATATTGACCCCAGTCCTGACCCGATATCAAGGAGCTTCAAGTTAGACAAATCTGGCAGTAAGAAAGTGAACAGCTGAATCATTGACTCCACAGACGCCGAATGCGATATCAGCGATTTTGGAAGGGTATTTGTTGATCCACAATCTTCGCACCGGTACGCCGAATCAAGATTATTGGAGCTAAGGGCGCTTTGAAGATCGGACTCAATAAATTGATTATATTCAATTATTTCTCCAGAAGTTCCATCTCTGGCTTCGCCACCCTTGTCCCTTGCCAGTATTAAGGCTCTCACGTCTGCCTGTATGGATTTCACGGTTTCTTCATGCATTTCCAGCAATGCTACGCTGTCTCTGAAGGCCTTCATTAATTCTGAGCTCGGATCATTAATCCCACCAGCGATTGATGTCTTCAGCCACTCCGTGTAGCTCATGTAGCAGCTCAGGGTTCCAGGGTCCCCGATCTCTCCTAATTGAATAAACAGGTCCAAGAAACAGGACTTGAGAGCTTCCAGTGTCCCCTCCTTAGACTGAGTTCTGAGAGATGACAAACTTTCTGGGTCAAACATTGCCATTTTAAATTGTAGCCTCCTCCGACCCCTGACCAAAATTCCTTTCCTCCTGAATCTATCAATTAATTTAAAACGTTTTTAATACAATTTAATAACTGTATTCCATGAGATTTTTTAATTAATAACATTTAATTGTGTACTTACTACAAATGTTAAAAACTTACGGATTTCGATGTGGTCAGCTACTTTCAAAGAAGTAATAATTATCCCGTTATTGTTATAAAATTATTTCCAACAAGCCTAGCACGTGCTTATTTGTTAGTTACAATTTCTAAACTTAACATTTCACATAGGTATGTTTTTAATGATATTTTACAAAATAAAGTATTTACGCGCCAGAACACAAGGACGTCAGCGTTAGGTGTAGTTTATCTGAACGTGGGAATGGTAAGGGCAAAAAGTCTCGAAATATTTTTTATAAATAATATTTAAATTACTGAATTAAGGCTACGACTTTTATATTTTTATAAAATTTTAAGTGTCAATCTACAAGTTATGGCCATTTTAGTTTGAGCACGACATCGTATATACTGATAATTGTAAGTTCTATTGTTGTTACTTAATTGTTAATTGAGTTTTAAATTATTTCCTTGTAATTTAATATGAGCAGGTACTTAATGATGAATAAATCAGGATTATTGTATTCATAATATTACGATACGGTAGTAAGCAACAAAGAGTGATTGGTAATATCACGGTGGCTTTTTTATTATTAATTCTCACAGTGCCCCAATGTACATATGTAATGCGGACGTTATAAGTACATATGTGGAACAAAATGAATGTCACCCCCTAGCACACGCAAGGGAGGAACTCACATAATATTTGATTCCCACAGTTTGTAGTCAATTCTTTCCCAGATTTTCTAAAAAACATTTCATCAACCTCGGTCAATTTTTGTGGTTACATGAGTGAGGAACGTGAAGCATAGTCGGATTTTTTAAGCTTAAAGAAAGAGAAAATTAGTTCTCAATAAAACTTACATTTTTGATTCCTGCAGCCGCCAGTTTTTTTCGTTCATATTACACTCAAATGAAACCCCATCAAATTTGCTAGAAGCTCAGCTTTTCGGAATATTATTATAACAGCTTTAGGTATGCCATGAAATAATTATAATTCAGTTTTATTTTTCGGGTCTTCCTCGGTTCCAACCTTCCATTTATAATTTCGGAAAACAAACTTGTAGTATTTAGTTTAAATTATTACTTGTCCGTTTATAGTCCGGTTGCCAAATAATCTGAAGGACAAATTCTCCCAGTAAGTTAGAAGACCTTAGCCGCGTGGAAAAAACATTTAAATCCGGGCAGGTTAACCCTTGATATATTTAAAAGGGTTAACTATGACAATCTCCATTTAAAGCGTACTTAGTACATAATAATTTAATGTCAGAATTGTAGTGGAGATTAAATTCGGAAATGTTAAATAACAATGGTACATTTTGAGTTTATCATGTAAATCTAACAAACCGGCGAGAAATCTGAAAAGTGAGAAGTTGGCTCTCGGGGTTGGTTTTACAAGTACATAGTAACTAATTTAGAACATAAAACTTCCCCCTTGATGATTTTTATCGTCTGTTGACGGATTAACTTGCTACCCGGCCTTCGATAGCTCACGAAGAAATTGACACAGAATACTAAATGCACCTCATTAGATCCTATCGTACCACATAATGATGGATAATGTCATGAATATTTACCATGTACTCTCCCCCTATGACAGAGTTTCTTACAAGATAATTTTTCTTATAGGGGCAAAAACATTGGAACACCTTATGTTAATTTTTATGTTTACAAGCGCATGTTATCATCATTATAAGAGTCAAAGCAGTTTTTAGGAGTGTTCGTATAAGACAGTGAACTGTATCAAGTACAAACTATACGCATGACTTCGGACATCAATATGTGAACCATCAGGATAAAGTAGTCCCTAGCCCATTTTGACTCAATAAAAGCTGGATATAGTGAACGCATAGTTAGATAGCCAGGACATACCTGGACGTGTATTATGCACTCACACTCCTCTCGTAATCAATTACAACGCTTAATGTTTGAATTCCTGAAGTAATTGCAATCTCATGGAAAGCTTGAGTGCTCTCATAGCCCTCTCGTACCTATCAATAATGGCTGGATGGGAGAAGCTGCGATTTCCGTTTCGTAATGCGATTTTAAAAAAAAAAAACAATTATTGTAGCAGTCCTCTTTAAATCTGCCTGAATGTACCTCAAGGTACCTTATTTTCTTCAAAAATATCCGTTTGTCATTTCATTTCTTAGAAATAGAGAGAGGACTTTATGGATTGACCAAGGCTAATGTTGAAATTTTGAAAAATCTTCAAAAAGGTTGTGCAATTTCTGCGTTTTGTAGCCCAAAGTACAGCAAAATTCAATACATTTACAGTATTTTAGGTTTTCATGTTTGATATGTTGGATATTAATGAAGGGAGTTCGTACTTCGGGAACTTTCGAACAGTATATTACAGACTAAAGGACGCTTCATCTTTTTTCCCCCTACCCCATATAAGGACCCTGGTGAAATACATGATTCCTTCAAGATTTTAAAGAATTCTTTCTTGGATTTAAAAAAACTTATTTAATTGAATTTCATTAAATTTAGATACTCCAAGAGTTAATCATACTAAGCAACTGTAGAAAGTTTTTTTGTACAGAATTTCATTCTAGACAGGCAAAAGCAAACTGAGACTCCAAGGTTCAGGTTTCTATCTACCGTAACGTCGAGAGGGAAAAGTGAAAGGGTACTTAATGTTTTGGGACACTTTTAAAGCGTCCATGCGTTCTACTCTCGCATGCCAATGGCAATCTTCGCATCGGAACCTTGTGTTTTCCAGTAGCAGAAGGGATCGACTAAATGATACACAACACACTCCCAACATGAAGGATGCCTTATATGAAAATTTTTTCTCTGCAGGTAAAACATGTGAGCTTATTCCCGTTAAGCACAAACCTTCAAATAAGCTTCTTTTGAAAAAATGAGGTAGCAAAGACTTATGGCAGAATTATTTTAAAGACCAAACACATATTTATATACGCTAGGCTAATAGGTTGGCGTTACGGAGTCGTGGATGTTGCCTCCAAAGTTGCAAAGAAGTTGGAGTGTAATGGGCCAGTGCTTACACGGGGGACTCATATTTTCATCATGAACAGAATAATATTTGGAAATATGATTGCAAATGAAATTTGATCCAATGAAATAGTTTGGAGGACAATACTACCCTTCCTTTCCAAAAACGATTGGAAGTTTACAAGATTTGGACCTCGATGTGCACACTCATGATAACGTGAACACAAATTAATTTTTGAACATTCAGCGAATGTGAGTGAATGAACTAATGAAAACATGTTTTCCAGAAATTTTAATTTAACCTTCAAAGCACACTGCTCGGGGGTTGCCATAATAAGCGCTCGATTCCTCGTGTTTTCCCTGACGCTTAACTCAATTTGTTGCAGTGTGTATAAAAATGATTATTATATTTCCAGTGCGGGATGAAGATCACCGTTTAAGAGACTGTCTCGACGTGGTCATAATGACCCATGGGGAAAAATCACATTTATGTTGGCCGGGAAGCCAAATTTTATTATTCAAGTAAGTCTATCTTTTACTTAAAATAACTATGTGAACTTAAAAGTCTTCAGATTTCTGAAAAGGGGAATTTTAAAAGAAACGAATAAAACTTAGCTGCTTGATGACGTGATGATTTTGGGGACCAGAGCTTCAGAGGGGTTCTGTTCCTAACTTTTACAATGCATGAGTAGGATCAAGTAAACGTTTCGAACGTAGCACTGAAACAGTGTTTAATAAAAACGGTCGGAGAGTACATATTGGATCCACATGAAAACATAAAGTGAGGCTCCCAAGGTACAGGTTATCGTAAGGTTGAGGGGAAAAAATGAAAGGGTACTTACAACTAATGTTTTGGGACACTTTTATGCGTCCATACGCCGTACTCTGTACTGATGCATGGCAGCAGAAACCTTCACACTGGCAGCAGGGATTGACATACATACAGTACACTCCCACCAGAGGAGTTCTTGGGAACCTGTCCCATTACAACCCTTATTATTCTCTCTAAATAATGTAGTATACAAATAAATAACTAAAATTTGACTTACAAAGATACCTTGGTAACATCATTTCATTTTAAGAGCCAAATTCTAGTTTTCTTATAAAGAGAGTGTTCGAATAAATATTCATTTCTAGAAAAATTCCCAAGTACATACAAAGGTTTCAATATTAATCAACCTGAACGTATCTATATGTATGAAGGGAAGAATTAATTAATAATTTACATGATAATAGCAATAAATTCGAATAGAAAAAATTGATCTTCAGGCCTGTCCACAGGATTATTTTGGCAAAAGTAACTCAGTAATTTTATTGTTTATTTACGTAAATTAATAATAATAATTTATAAAATTAGCAAACTTGTTCATTCTATCGTAGGAAATTTAAATGGCTTTAAAATAAGCTTGTGAAACACTTGTGCTGTAAATTTTAGGCTGATGAGCAAAACTTTAAAGAATGTTTTCACGTCAACGTACAACTTTTAACCAAATATTGCAAACCAGGGGTGCAGTCATAAACCGAACTATTTAAAATATATTCGAGCATCAGAAGTGTAGAATCCCTTCCTCCGTTCTTAATTGCAAACAACCTATCCTATCCTGCCGGTTTAATCCAGTTAATCAGGACTCCGGACTCTGTACGCACGGAGAAGTGACTTGTATCAGGCTTAAATCCTCTTATTTCTTAGATTAGAATATCGCTCATAACTTTGTGAATATGAACCTTATCGCAATGAAAAACTATGTGTACATCCGCATTAAAATTTCACACAAGCCTTCTAAAATTGTATGGCGTCATTAGATCTCGGAGAACCTGTAGTTTCCTTTAAGCACTCTGTACTCTTAGTACCCCTGAATTGTTCAACAATTGGTTCGTGTAAGGTTTTAAGCAGTTCAGAAATTATAATCACGGAGTATTTGGAGCTATGGGTGTTGAAAGGATTGCACATTAAGGATTTAACATCTTCCTAGCAAAACTTGACCCTGTTAACATTAAACCGGACCATAAAGTCAAGTTTGAATGTGTTCAAAATTTGGCTGAAGTACAATATTTTTGGTATCTTTATGCATCATTTTCTGGTTAGAGCGTTTATATATCAAAGTCGGACGTCACGTTCTTTTTCCCATGGCTGAAGATAACCATACTGCATTCTTTTAAATAGTACAGCGTCTTGGCCTTGTCGTGATTTCAATATCTACAGCAAGGACCCGTTGCTATGTTTCCGTAATATGTGAAGATAAAGGGCGAAAAAACTTGCTTCGAGGATGGGCAATAAATCAACTTACAGGAAATCCAATAGTAGTTGTTACTTTTTGAGTGTGCTCATATGTAGATGGTGTTAATTTTAATGCCAGCAGCCATCCAGGCTATTCAGTCTTACGGACTTAAAGCTTAAAAACCTGATTCGATAATTTTAACAATAATAAGCCACTTTTCTTAATTTTTTTTTATTGAGGAGATTTTGTTATATCAATTTCAATGAAACGTTTGTAGAGACCTTGTTGGAGGCCTGGCTATAAATTTCAACAAGACGTACACAAATAGAAATAATCTATTCCAAACAAATTCAGTTGACTAGATATGATTTATATTATATTAAGATTATATTATATTAGATGATTTTAGAGAGTTTTCAGAATCAGTGTTATCGAAGAAAGATCGATTGGAATTTCTTAGATGTGTTTTGTACCCTCCCCTGAATTTGTTGACGGCTCCTCTCCAGATGAAGATTTTTGAGAAATTGGGAACAAAAAATGCAGTTATATAATTCATCGGGTGTAATATCATCACTGTGTTAATTTTTGATGGTCCTACGGTACATATGTTTTGATGCAGTTGGATGCGTCGTTGAAACCAAAACCAAAGTCATTGACATGGTTACAGAGTAACCGCAGACAGCAATTATAACCTACTGTAGTAGTGTCAAGTGGCTGTAAAACCCCTGTGAGGTCAATGATTGAAGGCTTTCCGACACTTTCAATTTGTTTCATGTAATAATCCGGTGAAGCTCATCTTGAGCATGTATTGTATAATAGTTATTTTTTGTGGGAACAGGCATCCCACAAAAAATAATTATTATTATTTCCTCATTCTCCAATTACAAGCTCAGCTGAGGTAGTTTGTTTGCTGCCTCCCTAAAGACGACATGAAAAATAGCATGCTAATGAAATGTCAGTAGTGGTAAATGTAACTTCAAATTTATACTGTTTTATTCAACTTTTGAACAAAATGGAATACATGAGAGAAAGTATCGATTGATGGACATTATTAAATTAGTTGTCGAAGAGGAAGGAGTTTTGCTAAATCATAATATTGTCTGAATGCAAAAGACGTGAAAATATTACCAGCTACACAAATATCTGCAATTTATTATCATTAAGTGAATGTACTCTTTATCAACGTCTCCTCGTGTTGTACAACTATCCATTATATACACTTTGGATAATATTGCTTAAAAGTATTAAAAAAAATAAATGAACTATAAAAATAATACAAAAGTCATTACATTTGCTAGTACATGTTTATATTATATTCTATTGTATATATCCTCTCTAATAATACGCAGGTAAATTCTCACACGACACTCCAGTATGGTTTGCACGCTTTGCAGAAAACATTTCGGATTTTAGATTCCTCTTTCCCTTCAAATCCGCTGTCAGTTTGTTTCGATACTACAAATCTCAATTGACCATTGGTTCTTCATGCGACATGCTATATAGTGGTACATGTCTGCATATATACTGTAGATTAGTACTTTTAATTGATTGCTTGCAACTAGTTCTCACAATACCCCTGTGCATTAGACATCTTACTCCACTCCCATAATTTTTAGTTCCGGAACTTGGGTCTCGTACATACTTTTTATTTTATTTCCTACATGATTTTAGGTCCCAGAGCTATTTTTTTCCCATTGGATTGTTTTTTTTTCAAATTTCATTCCCTAGTCCTTTTACAGTACGGAGTATAATTTAGACTGATTCATCAAAGCTTCCTATGTATCTATCTGGTGGTTATTACGCTAGTAACGCTTGCACACTTCATCTGCTGGTATGAGCTAACTCCTGGAACTATTCAATGATTTGAGGAAGAATCTATTATCATTCCGGAATGTCATTAAAAGCAATAAAAATAGCTGGTTGGTACTATGTCCAATTATAATTATTACTCTGGACAAAGGCCCACGTAGATTTTGTATATGTTAAGGCATAGGTGAACTTTTAAGTTACTTCACAAGAAAAGCATGCATTCAAAAAGACTATATATACAGAGTACATTACTAACTTTGTTCTCGGACTTTGCAGATCATTAACATTTGTTTCAAAGTTTGCTTTCTGCACCCTTGTTGGCACATTAGAGATTTTCTTTTCAAAAAAAAAATGGAAGTACTATATATATATATAACTAACTTAAGTATACTTCTACTTGGTACATTGTTAAATAATCACTATGAAGTTGAATACATCTTTACTGTATCTGTAACATGACGAGATATGTAATCACGTTTTAAGCTGAATCATGTAAAGGAAGAGTGTTGAAAAATTAATCAGCACAACCTGCTTTCTCAAACGTTGGCATTAAGTGTATAATTTACTAAACTTATATTTTTTAAGGGTCTCGTTTAGGGGTAGGGAGACCATTGTTCATTGAAGTTGGAACAGTTGTAGAAAAGAGCGCATTTTCCGTTCTGTGCCAGTCTGATTGGGAGTGTTCATGGAATCACTGAAAAACTTTCCTTAAAATTTGTTGTGCGCGATCACTGTCTGTATGCATAAGTTTACGTTTACCCCCGTAAACTCCACTGATATTTTTTTTTATTTGGTAGGATATATTCCATTACAAAATTATGTAGTAATTAGGGTTTTTGGGGAATTAATTCCTAATAAAAATATGAGTAGTAATGAAGTACATATAGCCCTTGGCTACAGTGAGAGTATAAGTATTAAATATATCACTCTTACAAAATACAGCACAAAATTATTTATACGTAATCATTTATCACCTCTAATATTGAGAAGGTATTATGGTACAACATCATTCATTGTTGATTGGATATATATATAAAATCTGGTACAAAAAACTACGCTTTTTGTTGCTTTGCACAAAATTATTACTTCACAATCCCTTTAAAAACTCCATTTGGAAAGTGTAGGAGAACTATTTCCAATCAAAACTCATGACCTCTTACATGTAGTTGCATGGTTGTGTCAATTATATCACAAGTTATTCTCAAATGCTAGAGATTATTCTACATAAAATGTACATTCCGTGGAGTAGTACAGAAGATGTGTCAAAATATTCAGATCCATGTAGAAAATTATAATTTAGCTATTCACAGCTTCCACTATGAGCATGTACGACCTGACATGCACACTGACTTGGTAACAATATACTGAAGCTGCAATATAAGCTTACAAAAAAATCGGACAGCCCAACACATTTTAAGGACTAACAATAAGAATATAGGAATACAGAAACATTTACAGAAAAAGTATTCATCAAAACTACAGCAGTATCATATTGGAAGATCTTAAATATAGGACACGAAGGCATATATGATTATTACGCATGTACATTTTTTTTATCGTCAAAGGTTGCATTACACCGTGAGATAGTTACTCCAACTGTTAATACAAATATATATAATTATAATTATATATATTTATTTATTACCAAACTACAAAATAATAGTACTATTTTACTGCCTTAAAGTTACCTATGCAAGTAGAAACTCATCACTCAAGTAAACCTTTGTATCAAAACAATGTATTAAAAGACTAAAAAAAAAATATGGTAAGCGCTAAAATATAAGTTTATATCAAAGCAGAATGGAATCAACAAGAAATTAACAGTCCAAATCACACTCAATGATCGGAAAATGAATCAAGACTGAAGTAAGCACAAATATAACAAGAAAAATCCTAATGCTAAATATCTACTTATATGTACGTACTTTTTGCGGGCATCCCAGCACCCTCCGACCATTACAAAATAAATTTGACTCTCGCATTTGTCTTAATGGATATACACAATACATACACAAAAAAAATAAAAATATATATGAAGGATCTATTACGTAAAATAATATACAAACCA
The DNA here is from genome assembly GCA_947179485.1 of Allacma fusca. Lineage (NCBI taxonomy): Eukaryota > Metazoa > Arthropoda > Collembola > Symphypleona > Sminthuridae > Allacma > Allacma fusca. The sequence goes on from OX359250.1 coordinate 30,350,676, forward strand.
TTTAGAATCTCAACTTTGTTCTTGTGATTTCACCCGAAAATAGAAAAAATTTCATGGCGAGCCAGTTTTAGACATGAGTCTGTGATGTACCATCGTACTTATAATTACTTAAAATTGTAAGAATAGATAATAAGGTACAAGACATAATCTCAGTTGCGTTCTTCCCTCCCTTAACAGTACCATTAAGATTTTTTTGTAAAAAATATATACTTATTAATATTTAAGATACATAGATACAAAACATGGATAATTATTTATATAATTATGTTTTAAGAGTACACCTACAAAAAATAGAATTTTTCATCATCGTTTTGAATTAGGCTTATTGTGTTGGTTATTTGCCTTGGCAGCGTGAGTTTGGTAATGTTTTGCAAGATGGGCCTTTTGACGGAAATTCTTGCCACATAAATTGCAGGAAAATGGTTTCTCCCCTGTGTGTGTTCGAACATGGACATTTACTGAGTATTTATCTTTGAAACCCTTGCAACAGATATTGCAGTAGTGTAGAGAGCGTTCCTTGCGGATTCCATTTCCATTAGTACTATTCCCACTGCTACTTCCTGGTCCACCGGATTGCTGACTGTTGGGAGAGCCATTGCTACTGCCACTGTTGCTCTTATTTGTAGGGGAGTAGGGTCCACCATTTGTGAGTCCATTTTCACTTCCTTGGCCAGTTTTCTTCAAACCAAAACTGTTCCCGTTGGTTTTCTTATTCCGACGACGGGGGGCTTTCCCTTGCTCATTTGTTGTAGTTGTGTAGGTCCATTTTGTGCTTAAAGTGGTAGAATTGATTTTTCTTTCGGAAATCTCTAATTTCTTCTTCTGTTCCTTCCCCTGCTGGTAACCTCCGAAGGGTGGGTCAATTCTTGTCATTATGAGTTCTTCAACGTTGGGGATATTTGCATCATCCCCAAAAATAGGGTCAATGACTTTCAATTCATAGTAGGGCTGTTGACCCCCGGACTGAGCTGGATCGGAAGTGGACGAGGTGGGGGAGGTGAGTGGAGGGAATGATAATACTTTACGAAGTTCAGTCATTTCATTCGGCGGAGCCGGAGATGCTACAACGGCTGTTAGCTTCACCACTTTATTATTATTGTTGAGGGCGCTTGCATTATTCCCAGACTGGAGGGCAGACCGGAGGAGAGAGTCATCACAGTAGATACCACTCCCATTCCCAATGACTTCCGAACTCTTCCGCCATGACATTAACTCACTTTCACTGGGTGACTGGGAGCCCTCCGTGGGGGACTCGCTGGTTGGCTCATTTAAAAATGTACTACTTATGAGGTCAGAGGACACCACTCGGTTTTCCCCAAGATGCTGCTCAATCTTGGTCGTGACTATACTCCCACCATGGTCCTCCTCGTAAGTGACGAACAATGGGTCAATGAGGTTGGTCAGAGTGGTCACCTCCCCGTCCCCGTTAAAACCGGGATTGAGGAACCAGCCGTTGGGGTCTGCCGCCGGACTGTCATCATCCCCACTTGCATTGGCGCTATTACCTCCGGATGTCGTATCACCCGACCACTGAAAAGTTCCTAAAACTTCGAATGTACTGTTGCTCAGAGTGGCAATGTTTTGTCCACCTTCTCCACCATTGATGGGATCCGCGAGAAACATTTCATCCAGGAAGGATTTAATATGGCCTGTTGTACTTCCCAGATTATTGTTCCCATCCGGTATGATGTAGTCTGTGGAGTCTAATAGTGTCACCGGCATCAGACCATGTGAGGACCCATCCCCGAATTTCGGATCCAAGCCCATGGGAACCAGATCAAAGAACTCCGAGCGGCAAAGATCGTCACTAATATCCATTGTTAGGGATAGGATCCGTGGAGTGTGTCCTGTGAACCAACAATTGAAAATCAAATATCCATTAGAAATTCATAAGTTCCTTCACATCTCAATAGCTAATGGCTACAGTAATTTATATCTGTCAATATTATATTCAAAAGTAGTTTCTTTTCAATGCTCAATTGATTCCTACAGCATATAATACATGCTTCCTTACAAGATCCAGCCTTTGCTCTAATCTCCAAAGGAAAATTTAAGCTTGACAGCAATGCCGTCAGTCAGTCAAATAAGAACAACGAGTAAGAGAGCGAGAGAGAGAGAGAGAGAGAGAGAGAGAGAGAACAAGGAAGAAAGTGAAACTCGCTCATCAGCATGTGCTTTGCTGCACAGGTCGTACATAGATACTAGCCAAACTGTCATATATTAGAGACCATTCATAGTTTCATAGAGAGCGAGATTTCTGAAACTGTGAGAAGCGAAAAAGACCGCAGTAAGAAACTACAGAGAAACACTGAAGTGATTCACTAACTAATTCTAACTGTGATGACGACAGAGAAGAGAGCTCTGGGCTATTGATTGATTTATCGGATCGAAATCAGTTGGAACAAACGCTCATGTCATGACATGATTTTTCACAATAACCCTATCTAAATTGGCAAAACGTGTCTCTCGGGTCAACTCTAGAGGTCACTTTATTGTACAATTATTGAGGACTGTTGTTGTTCTCTAGCTTACATTCTACATTAACAGGCAAACCAATGCCTTTAAAAGACATAGACAGACAGCTTGGAAGAGGTTCTTATGTACAAAGTAAAAAAAGGAAGGCTACGAAAAAAAAACTTCATTGTAAAAATGTAGCGTATCTGCGTCCACATCATCAAATCATCTCCTTCTTTTGTAATGTAATGTTAGTTGCATTAAAAATTTATAAACTGTACAAGATACATAGGGACTGTGCTATATCAACCATAGGATGCTGGCATTAAAATGCACGCAGACGCTTGTAGATTATTGTTGTGGTATTTTCGAAGCTACCATCAAAGCACTTCCATATACAGTACGATACATAATATATATCCCTTGGCCTCACCGTTTCTGAAGCATGGGCAACAAACATTATGGTGAAATTCGTTTACGCCTCAGTGAGATGAAAACACTGCAGAATTCTGCATATTTGATAGGCATAGTTGTTTATGTACATGCCATCACTTAAATCATCTGTAACGCTCATGAGGGACGTACACACAGGTTTCCCGAGCAAATTCTCTACGGTGTCTGTACAGATAGAGAGGACTTGGCGTGGTACACTTGGACAGGAGGGATTAAACTGTGAGTGAGCATATCAGAGAGGCATTTATATTTCCAATGGAGTCACAATCCCTCATGATTGTACATGTATCCACACAACAGACAACACGACGACGACACGTCACAATAATAAATAATAAGAAATTAAGAAATTTTAAAAATAGGGTTTCGCTTTCTTCTTAACGACCCTAAACAATAATTTTAAGCAGATCGATATCATCAGATATTGACTTATGTAGCGGACCAGAGAGAGAGAGAGAGAGAGAGAACCAGAGACAGAGATACAATGCGAACACCTAAATTTTAATAAACCGCATATTCATAAAAGAAATGCAATGGAGATTGGAGATTATCGTCTTAACCCAAGCTGTGAGCTCACCATAAAAACGCAGTGGTGAATGCACGCGTTGGGATGCAACAAGAAAAAGGAAAAGAAATCTACATCTTAATAAATTATTATTATTGACACCGTAAATAACACCTGCGGTTTATTCTTTCCCAGCGTTCCACACCATAAATTACTCCGATTTGAATTTAAACTCATTCTAAACCTCGGAAGTACACGATCCCACGCCAAAAAAATGCACACTATTTTCTCGTCACTTTTTTCTTCTCTGACTGACTCCGCTACACAACTCTATCTAGTAAATGAACTCATAGCTCTGAGAACTGTCAGTGCAAATTTCATGCCCAGCACGGCTTGACTCAAGAGAAGAAACTCTTTGAGTGCGCTCGTAACTTGTAATCATTATTTCATTTTCAACAGAAATCATAAATGTTCGTAAACGCTCAACTTTAGTAATTAATTGGTCACACCATACAAGACGGCCGAGTGAGTCCCAAAATACACATTGTGGCTTGGAAAATTATAGATATGCAAAGCATATCATAAATGCAAGCCCACAAAAGTAATAAATATAGGATTCCAAACATGAAACAATATGAGCATCACCATCACCCTTGTTCGACAACGGTTCTCACATAGCCATTAACGCAATCCATAATCAATTATAGGATAACCTAAGTGACACGATTGCATATTTTCCTTGAAGATTACGCATGAAAGTGGCAGTAATGCAACCAGAGTGCATGAAAAAGTGGATGTACCGTGCCTCATGATTGTTGTCTTGAATACGTGAAATGCACTTGAACAAGAAAATCGTTACATGTGTATATGGGATGGAAACAACCGCAGAAAAGTGCACATGGTGAAAAAAAAATTCTATAAAATTTAATGGTTTCGCCAGACTCATCGTAAAGTAATTCTTGATTGACAAATTACAATCTACCATGCACAAGTACGTGCAGTAACTCCATTGAAAAAAAAAATCTAGCACTCGTCAACATATTCAATCTATTCACTTGTCATATTTTACATTTCTATTTTCACAAAATTAAAATTTTAAATTCCTCATCATGCATCTTTACACATGCTATATTAGATGAAACAACTTTAAATTATACTATGATACTGAAGATTACTCTTTATGACACACTGACACACACACCATGAACATCCGCCTGTGCCATCATCAAAGCCCAAAGGAGGGGTAGGCTAGTTTGATCGATTGCATTGGCCCGAAACAACCTTTGCCAAACATTCCAATTACCACTAATTCTTTCCCCCCCCCCCTATACACAAATCTATTATTTATCTCGATAGACTTGAACACCGCACAGCTACAGTTTCTTCTCCCTATATACGACTACTTAACCAGTAGATTACACCAAAGGTTATGTTATGACCATTGTGTATGAATTACTTAAGGATAAAGTAACTACTACAAGAATAAATTACATGGTTTTATTATGTCTTTGCATTCAATTTCCATGAAGGTTTACAGATGATTTTTGATTTGATTGTCCACTCTAGTATTGTACATTGTAAAGTAATGAAGTTATGGTTTCCCCATGTGATTTCAGTACAAGGCAGGACAGATACACTTCCATAAGTGAAATCCAGATGTTTTAGTTGATCAATAGATTTGGATTTACAATTATTGACCACCATGTCCCACACGAGCATAATTATCTGGATATGTAAGTACATCTACAGATCATTATATGCTACTTCTACCGACAAATAAGCCCCTGTAATACTAGGTGTATGGCGCGGATCACTCATAGTCAAGAGTCAGAGGGGAACAAGAAATTACCAGCGTACAAGCATTGTTACTTAATGATCATTACTATAGAGAAGAAACATTGATGTCATCCTCAACAACTCTGAAAATTGCATGTTTGCAGGTTTGTAAAACGATCTAAGTTTTGATTACGTCAAAAATAACTGGTTCACCCAGACGCGTACGCCACACAAAACTTGGTAAAAGAACAACACCGCAACAGGGACAACGTTATTTATGCCCTATCATTACTAATGCAAAAAAAAAGCATGTTACTCTCAATCCTCCGTTGTACACACTCATACAATCATCATTTGTCTACAGCTTTGTTTTTTTTCTTTTCTTCAAGGAGTGTCAAATGATTTGTGCATCGTAACAATAGTAATTACAATTACTGCCTATATAATACTAATTTGCAGTCTACCTATACATATGTGCGTGGAAGACAGTATTTTCGAGGGATATTTACTTGAGCCGAGCCAGGGGGCAGTGAGCACATAGTAGTAAGTTATCAAAGCAACGTCAACCCTCGTAATCGTACCGTTGGGAACAAGTGGATATTCCATAATAATTTGTACAAGATTCAATCATCACAACCAGATACACTCTTAATGCCCAATTTGTTAGCAGGCAATTAAAATCTTAATTGGCGTCCCATTTGCATGTCGTTGTAATTCTTTTCCCTTACCAAGGCTCAGGGGAATGAGCGCTCTTAAATTATCCTCAACAGTTTATGCATAATTACAACAATCATTGAGTTCTCAACTTGATAAAGTATCAATGCATAATAATTATTGCCATTTTTCCCTCAGCTTTTTTTTCAGCAATAAAAATGTTAGATGCCATGCCCAATCCCTATCAGTCAGACACACCGATTCCCAACAACTGCATGCCTACAAAAGGACAGGAGCATTTTGACAACCCCACACACACACACACACACACACACACACACACACACACACCAAACAACTACTAGACATTTTCTGAAAAACTTCCCACGTGTACATAGATTACATGCACATACTCAGGAAGAGACAGCTTCCAAAAAGTTGCAAATAATTGTGAAAATACAGAGAGAGGACTCTCTTTTCTATAATAAACTTGGTATTTTACGATTCCGTCCACGATCCTAATGACCAAGCCCAATTTGCTTTCAAGTAGTCAATGAATGGTCATACACTAAACAAATTATTTCTGTAAATTCCTAGTTTTTTGAAATATAAACAAACGACAGGCGAAGAGACAAAACAAATAATGCATATGTATTACTGCGCAGTTTGGAAATCTATTTTTTTTTAACAGGAGAATAAGATCTTCTATTTACAAACCTCTTAATGAGTTTCCTTGTGAAAACGATTTTTGACAATTTAAGTCACGCTCGTCTGAAATTCCATTGAAAGAAACAATACAGTTGAGTCATGATATTTACATCGTTGCCTTAATACTAGCCATTTTATTTCTACAACGCCATCATTCATGCCAGCAATGAGGCAATAATACTTTACTTTAAGTATCTACATCTCTTCCATGCCTGATCTTTGAGATCGTGTCCATGTCTCATACATACTGTACATAACAAGAAAATCCCACACACCAACGCAAACCCTATCACTACTACGATCATAGACTTTGACAATTCATCCTCGCGCTTGATAATCGATATTATTACTCATTTCGTGATTGAACAGCTCAAGGTATTTCTTGTGAATTGAAGACAGAACAAACACAAAGGCCCTCATGTTAATTTACGAATATTGATATGACTTGCACGCTGGATTGCCCCTTTGAATATCAAACCTTTTAACCAAGGGATTTAAAAACTTGGCCACCACGAAATCCTCAATCTAAAACTCCTTGCCTTCCTATCTCACAAGAATATTTTAAGAATCATTGAGGGGTTTCCATACAATACAACAACAACACACCAGCTCATAACAAGCAAGGGATAGACACAAAAGGAGTATAAGAGAAACCTGAAACTGCCAATTGAATCCCTCTTGCCTTGGAAGCCTAATTATTGTCATGAGTAGGGTTTCTTATGTTCATCTTTTGCAAAGGCACGTTGCGATAAGAGAAAGTTTTTCCCTGACTGTGATCAAACAAGATAACGGAACTACGGAGATGTCGAACGTTCCTCACTCACATGCATACATACAGATGCTTAACTCTACTCCTCAACATCCTTGCTCTGTCCGTAGTAACTGTACAGTTAATCTTACATTGGCAAGTCCTGGCCACACATTTTACCAGCTCGCTTTATAACATTACACTAGCAATTCCAAATATGCACATATGCACGCGCGGAGTCCTATTACGCGACCGACAAGGAGAATGAAACTGCGTGAGTGCATAAATAACATACTTAATTACACATACAAACACACCTCATGTGTACATATGGAATCAAATCCAGAATTCGTCACAATGGATACTTACATTACAGAAAGCCGGTATGCAGGAGAGAAACACTATCATGTAACCGAAGCCAATCTCACAATACAACTAGACCTTTGTTAATATTCCATGCATATGCATATCTGCATTCATCTGTACCTGAACAAACGTATACATGCAGGCACATTTACAGTAGAATCCTACCTGTGTAAGTAGATACACATGGAGCCATGATAATAAGTCATATATAGGAATAGTAGACGTCTGTACATACAGATACGGCAATATACGTTATATACAACACACGAAAGAAAAAAACAAAGGGGATTTTCCTATTTCATCTCAGTGCCGGCCCGACTGCCTCATTGTGAGAGTTGAGTAAAATACTACGAAAACGGCTACAAACGAGTTAGCCTAATACAGACAGCTGTAATAAGACTTGTGAGACTTTGACATGTCCACTAGCAAGAATGAACAGCAACAGCAACCGTGTCCCATACCTCGTTCAAGGAGTTGAGTGGGTACTGTGTATACTGTATGAGCAACCTTTTGCAGCCACCAAACAGTCCGTCAATTATTCATTCTGTAATAATTTCAATTTCATCTGTACGATTGAGGCTCAGAGCACAGTCTCAACGTTGGTCTCTTAATGTACAACTTACTATGAATGTACCTCCATATGTATAGACACCTTACCCCTGGCTGACTGACTCAGCTCTAACGCAAACAATGATTGCTCGACAACGTAAATTAACTCCACTAATGTAATGAATTATTCATGGGATATTAGTATAAAACCTGAGTAATACCATAGCCATTCGCTATCATTGAGTTACAAATTGGAGAAATTAAATCTAGTAAAAAAAAAACTATTATGCTCAGCGGTAGTTCCGGTTTGAATGTAAGCATTGGATGTTCCCCGATTTTACTACCGCTTTGGGAATGTGAGGGACGAGGGATTGCATCCTTAAAGAAGACAAAAAAAATGCTTGAACCCAGGAGGAATATTTGAATGACTGTCCTGTACAAACAGTTCAGTAAACCAACTCTACAGCTACTAGGTTACGTTATACGACTAATGGAATGAGTAAGCAAGCACTGATACTAATCAGTTGGTCGAAGCTCTCTTATTGGAAGCTGGAATTTGAAAACAGCAATTTTGATTGCACCATCAATTTGTAAGTAATCAGCAATTTTCCTCAATCATCTGCAGGTTCACAAATCAACATAAATTTATGAACTTGTACTACTCACCACGGCGGACCACAAAAAGCAGCAAGTGACTCCAACTACACACTCCATAAATTATAGGAACACATACACTTGACTCTAGGGATACTCAAATATGGCAGAGTGGAATGTTCTTGTACCACCTTTAAATTCTAGTAATTACAATTTTCCGGTAAGTAATCCCAATCCTTGTGGATGCCTCTCCTCCTCTCATGAAAATATATTTGAAAAAAAAAACAGCTATGAATCTTATATTTTCAGAGAAACGTTCGATTCATTGACATAATAAATTAAGTCTAGTTCCGTAACTAATTTCCTCAGTATTGACAACTTTCTAATATAAAACTTGAATTAGCTCGAATTCCTTATTAGCACACCTGACGTGTCTTCAGGGAAATTTTATGCATCCTGCTACAACACTAATGAAATTAGTAATAGCTCCCTCGTAAATAATACCTACCTTAGTCGTGTTTACTTCAGGATTAGTTTTGCATCCCTGCTTTCCTGTTTTATCAATTGTTTAATTAATCGATGTATAGTTTTAAAAAGTTTTATATGTTCATCTTCTGGCCTATATGCAATAGTTCCAAAATCCTGTCGAGGATTGAGGGCTCGCAAGCATGCGATATTTTTATCCTATATCTATATATGTACAGATATTCCATACACCTTGCATTTCTCCTGTCATGCTTGAGAAATTTTATAAATTGACTGCAAAACTGAAATTCCACAGATAAACTCCTTGTTGGCAGCTCCGCTCCAAGTCTTAAATTTACAATTAAATAGCCTTGTAATGACTTGTGAGTCAATCAAACATTTAACGTTGATTAGTTGCGAGATGCTTGAATTAAATAACTTTAAAAAGTAGTTATTAAAAACAAGAATTAATTACTTTAACAGCTATATTTCATTTCTGAAAGAAGCTATCGTCTTGGGATTTTTTTTTATACCCTGAGCAAAAATACCACGCATGACTTGAGGATTAAGAAAATTGTGTTCTTTGTTGTAGTAGTAGTTAAATGGAGGTAATACACGGACCCAGCTGCATGCGCTCACGTCAATGTGATTCTTTTCACACTGTAGAGAACATTACGGTTAGTTTACAACTTCTTTTGATATACATTACCGACCAATGCAATTAAGCCACTTTCTCCAAACGTCAATCTATAAGTTGCTAATTGAAGAAAATATTGAGGAAACAAAAGTGAAGATAGCAGGAAGAAAAGTTGATTTAAGATAGGAAAACATGAGCGAGCCATTTGAGAACGAGAGAATTGAAACACTTCAATTGAGGGATATCACTCTTGAAATTCCTTTAAAAAAAAACCCCCATCAGTAATTTCCAATACTCACAGCTGTCCCCATCCTCTGAGCAGACACACTATCTCTTGTAGTAATTAAACTGAGAAGAAAATATTAAGCGATGTTGACTCAAAAAATCGTGACATCTGCCGAAATTCCCCGTACCCGTAAGGCAATGAAAAATTATTTTATGTTATATATCTCTACGTCTATAACCATGCTGTATGTCTAGTAGCTATGAGGATTACAGAGCAAAAGGCAGCTCGCCATGAAAATAATTTCGTTGTAATGAATGTAATTTAAATTTCAAACAATTACAAATGCAGGACCCGGTCAGGTAAACGGAGCGACCCCCCCCCCTACATAAACAATTTGAATACTACAGGGTCATGCCTATCATCCCAAAATTATAATAGTCTCAAGAAGCTTAGTAATTAGCCTGGTATCTATCTTAGACGGTAGGTCATATCATCGATCAATTTGAGAGAGGTCCCTAATTTAAAATACAATTTTTATTCATTCCATAATCAATGTGTGGACAACTACGGCAGAGTTGCGTCTAGCCTCTATGGGAGCGGTGCGTTAGGACATTCCGTTACTTCTTACTTCTTGCAACACCATCAATCAATCAAAAATTCACATCACACAGGGCTTTGTGCTAATTCATCGTTTATCAAACTGATCATTACTATTTATCTACAGTACTTAAACATTCAATGATAATTCTTATCACACTTGAGCATTTCATGGCACATAGTTATAAGTCTTGGAATTCACTAACAAACTACTACACACACACACACACACCTGAGAAACATAGACATACTATACCTATAATTACATACATACATGCATGCGTGTGTGTGTGTGTGTGTGTGTACCAGTCCATAGCTATCAAGCAACTTGACCTATTTTGTCAAGTCGCTGATATCCCTCATTTGTAATCCTGAGACCAGCGGGTCTTAAAACAATGTAAATGTCACTAAAACCGAGGAGAGCATGGAGCACTCTGAGCAAATGAGCATGTTAACGTCAAACCACCTCCCAACGCAAATCATGCTTTCTGATCTTCCTAATTTAAACCACTGACAAAAAAAAAAACCCCAACCGTCTCAAGTACTAAATACTCAAATATTATTTTCTTAAAGAAATGAAATTCTTTCTTTAGTTTCCGGCAGATCATGTCTGAGGAAGGATCATTAATAAAAATAAAAAACAGCAAGACATGACAAGTCATCCCGCTATGGTTCATTTTGTGCATTATCTCCGGTGACAGTCTGAAGTTTGCAGGGCGAGGAGGATTTCATAAACTGAGTAACTCATCAACGATGGGGCATGAAACATTCTAAAAACTACACTTTTTTTTTACTCTGTCTCTGTAGTGTGTATGAAGTGGAGTGACGAACATTCTTGATTATTAAATTATTAGTTGTATTTGAGAAGAGGCTCGGATTCCGGTTTTCCCCCACGGGCACAAAGATACATACACACTAAAGCTGTATATATGTAATTACATGAGGTGACGGAGACTTTCTTCAGGAGGCAAGGTTAATGTTCCTGGCCTCATATCATAATTTGTTAATGAGTCGTAAGATTAAGTCTGATGAAGAAAACACTATTACCGTACAGGATTAAAATGTGCATACGTGCGTCACTCCGTGAGGCTTGTATGTATCTACATCTACGTGGAAAGAAAAACTCAGAAAGTCCACAGATTGAACTGCAGAGACAAGAGACCAGGGCACTATTAGTCCTCACAAAGTTGACACACAACAAGAAATTACAAGCCTGGAAAGTGCATAAATAAACATGGAATAGGTGGGACGGGTGGGAGTATATAGGATCATTACTATCGTCTCAAGTTTTACAACACAACTACTGTCAAGACTCCCCCAGTGGTCGTCAAAAGTACATTGACGTTTTTTTTTCATCCACGAATCCATAAGCTCTTACTTATGCATATTTCAATGCACCCAACTTCTAAATAGGCTTGTTATAATCGCGTTTATTTTATTTTTTCGCCTAAGTTGACCCACAAACCAAGAATTTCTAAATGCCCATCATTGTCATTTACCATATCATCAGTCTCTTAAATATTCCTATTACTGTCTCCGTAATGTAAATAGTACACTTGTCCTCATCATGTCGACAAGTCCGTCTACAAGAGATGAACGCGCTATATCCCATTACCACCAGAGCTCTCCAGGTGTTCCTTTAGATATACGAAAGTTTAAATTTAAAGAGTCTACAGAGTTACTATACACAGTACAGTACTCACTACCTTTTTCTTTTAAAGCTTGAAGCTTTTTCAATGTTGTGCATGACCAGGGGAACACTCTGAGACTGAACGGATACCGAAACGAACTCCCCAACGTTCTATTCATTTCACATACCCACCAAAATAATAATGTAGCCATAACCAACGTTTCTTTCCGAACGTTATAATTAAGTTACCAACCATAAAATTAGACTTGAACCATTTAAGGGATTTGTAATTTCCTATTTTTTTCTTTCATAATTACACAGGCATTCAAACCCAACAATTTATTACTATTGAGAGTTGATTTAAAAATCCTTGCCAATCCAAAATAAATCTTTCGCTTGGAAATCAATTCGGGGTGAATCGAAGCTCGAAAAGAAACATTGACTCAAAAACTTACTATTGCTCAAAAGCTATCTGTATGCTGTATATGCACACGAGCTTTCAGTTGACAATACAAAGTGTACTGTATATGAAAGCCCTAATCCGAGCGTGTTGAGAGTTAACAGAAGCTGAAACAATGGTTGAGACCTCAAAACCCTCCAAGGCTCCATGACTCTATGAATAAAAGCTTTTTCAAAGCTCTTTCAAGCTCTCGTACATTGAGTGCAAGGAAAGACAAAAAGAGAATCCTTAAAGAGTGAAGGACTTGTCAGATGAACTGACTCAATATTTTATATCAGTATTTAAACGCCACGTATCCATTATGGAAAAGGCTGGGGAGGTTATAACAACAACAAAAAAAACGTTTTTAGAAACAAGACCATGCTTACAACACCGATGAATATCTACCACGATAACCGTGTCCTGAAGAGAAAAAAAAAGTTGAATGCATAAAAAGGGCATAACGGAATTGAGCGTAAAATGCCAAGGAAAAAAAGGAATACCTCGGAAGGTTTTATGTTAAGTTGTCAGGAAATTGATACCAATAAATAAAATAAATATGGAAATTTAAACGCATAGAGACCTGAGACTTCTCATGCACGCATTTAATTCCTTTGACGACACACAGGGCCCCACACAAAAACAAAAATCCCGAAAATATAACCTTTACAGGGTATAAACTAAAAGGACAACTGCCGCAAACTGAGCATCGAACTTTGTACAGTTAATGTCGGAGAATGTAAACACTCATGAAATATACTACATACTTGAAAATTTTATTACCATATATTATTTACATACATGAGATACTGGGATCTATCTCCATACACACAAATATTTTTGGCTGATACTGCGGGAGGTGGGAAAACCACACTGAACCATAGAGAATACATATAGTAGTGTGTAATACAGCAATAATATCCCTCAAGCTCACATATGTTGATCCACCTGCGAGTGTGTCTTGAGGAAAATAATTATTAACCCAAGGAGGAGTTGGTGCTTTAAGTTTGAAAACACTACAGACACTAGAGAGCCTAAAGTAGTGTGTGCAACCGAAGAGGGTTGTTAAGATTTTAATAAATGGTCTGTAAAATTTCAATATATATGACGTTTGTGATCAGATGCGACTCTCAATTTCTCTCCTATCTAAGAAGGTAGTACTTAATCTAAATCAGCGTGAGAAATTAATCTCATTTTGCCCTACTTTGACCTTTTATGGTCTTGATGGGCTGAGCAATGGGCACGACATGAAATCCTTTTATTTCACAATCTCAGTAATCATCTTCTCTCTACATAGACACAAGTAACTATAGATATATTATGCATGGATAAAACAACAGTTATTAGGATCCGAGTCAGAGGCATACTGTCAGAGCACAGCATATTTGTGCATATATAGTCACACTCCTATACTCGACTCCATTATGCATGACCAGAGGAACAGCACGACTTTGACACAATGTATCATCGCAAAGGGGTAAATTTTTAACGTCCATGTGATCCAATAGTGCTAAACTTGATAAAATTCCTCGTAAAAGATAGTGTACCGTTCCTCTCAGGGAAATCAATAAAAAATCAAAGGAAAAAACAATAATGCCTCAGCCTCACCATCACTAGTAACCTGCTAGACGGGTAGCCATATTCCCAGTCTTCACCATAACAATAACAACAACCACTTGGCAATTTTATGTTATTTCTGATTCGGCTTGATTTACCTACATCACCATTATAGCCTCATGCTACGATCAATCAAATAATAATATGTGTAAGTACGAGAGCGCTCCTCCACTTAAACGCATGAGGGTTGGAACAGTAGCCTTCATCTCTATCAGAGACTCGCGTGAGTTCCTTATTCCCAGATTAACTTCCATGGTAGCCAACTTTATCCCGTATATCATTCCCCACTCCTGACAGGAACACATCGCCAATAATTACTCAGCTTATATATTGGTTTGGCAAGAAAACAAGGTTTGGGGACTCTTCGTCTACTGGGACTATGCAGAGAAACATTCCAACATTTACTCACAGTCCGTGGATAGGATGCGTGCAGCGTACATTACTTTTTCGAAACATCCTTGCAATAAAATTTGAAGTGTCAAACTTAATCCTACACCTCATTTACTTGACCTGAATCATCCTTCGTAGTCTCTAATCCGTGCGCATTCTCCCTATTAAAAACACTAACTCATATAGGAACTTACACAAACCCTCCTAACCCCTGCAAAAGAGCTGGAGTTCAAGCATTGGAAAATAAAACCTCTGCCAGTAATATCATATAGTGACACTGATTTTGGAAATTTCGTAAACCATAAACAGCATCATTTTGTGTAGACCGTAACGGAAACTTCTCCTTGAAAGCGCAATCTTGTTAATTTATGAAACTCAAGAGTAAGATGCTGACCCCTTTGGAGCCTTACGGAGGGGAAACCTCGATAATAAATTATCTCCAAACATAACTTAACATCCATTAAATTTCTCATCTTACAAAATGATCGAAATGATTACATCCCGCTCTGCGACAAGTGGTTCATGTATTAGCATGTAATTGTCCCAGAAAAGGATCATTCATCTTTTCCCAAAGCATCTCATAAGATCCAGTTCAGTCAAGTATAGATATATTTATATATAGATGGGATACAGTCTGATATTTTTGTCAAAAGTGCATTCCCTTGAAATAGAGGATTCTCAGATTCTCACCTATGACATATGTATCTATTTATCTACCACTTCTCATAAACTCTCGGGAAACTCCAAGGTTTCTGAACCCGCACCATCTTCCAATCGAGACCTAGCTCATTCTATGATGTATAGGCGATTGGTAAAACGTCAGCGACACAAATTTTAGCTCTCAAATTTACTGCACAATATAATTAACAAGGGGAGTTGCGAAGTCGAGAATTATTCACAGCTAGCGAATTAAGAACAGAAACAAAAAGTCCGCGTGACATGCAACCGGCCTGTTAATAATTACTCTTTAGAGAAAATGTGCAATGTATTTTAAATCGGAGTCAGTCCACTTCAAAAGCTCAAGATCCTATGCGGTCTGTTCATAGGTACACACAGACACACACATATATATAGGTATACGCACACACACACATACACACAAACACAGTATACATCATACATCATACATGCATAAATGCTGGTTGATATATAGCCCTAACCAGTCCACTCATATACATACATGGGTTTTCCATAACCTGCATTTGAAATTGTTACAAAAATACGCCTCAATATAATATCGCAATAATAAACTACCAATAGTGCAGGCACGATACAGGTACAGAATAATCTGCTCTTTACATATATAGCCACGACTTGTTACTGCAACAGTGCAAAATTCTGGGATGATAACTTGATACTCATTATTGACTACTATACAAGAGTGCACGCTTTTGGGCTTGAGTCCCTCCACGGACGTACATAAGTGCCCTATACCCAGCTGCCTACTACTACTACTACTCAGCCTATGCAACTAACTGAAAATGTCTAATTATTATTATTACTGTACGGACTGGCTCTCGTTCATACTTACTACACCAGCTACGAATATTACTTTTAAAAGCGTACAAGTCTTATATTTCGTTATTCAATAGAGTGGATGCATGAAAACTGTCTAGATTCCTAGCCCCAGGCCATCAGCCACCTCAATCTGTCTCATTTCCATACAATAAATACATTTAGGTAGTGGTAGTTCCATTGAAAATCAACTAATCTTAAGTACAACAATTAATGAAATGTATACAGTCCATGCAGTCCGGCTCGAGCCTTAGTCATACATATGTGCCAAAAACTTAGGCCATATTTTGATTTAGTAAAAATAAGGACGTTGTAATCAGACTATAATGATCGTCCACAGCAAAAGTAGGCGCAATAATCAATGCACAACGGGTATACGTATAATTACACCTACTTTTCATTATATCTACGCAATCAGGCTAAATTTATATGAGGGAACTCGAAATTATGCACCAGCAGCCCGTACATCCAATACAAATATGTATGTAATTATATGTATCCCTCCACACAGACTCAACTCCACTACCCGTGTATATCCCCATATAGAAAGTATAGAGTGTGTAATGACATACATACATACAGGACTGTGAACAAACTACTGCAGAAAAAAAAACATGAGTAAAATATGTAACAAGTTGTTCAGCCTTCCAACATGTAATCAAGCAGAGAGGAGTAAGGTTCATGTAACGTACATACATTCCCTCACTCTGATCATGCTTTAGTTGATTCAAGGTAATTTTAAAAATTTAAAGTGGTATATGCATGACTGACCCAAGTGTATCAGAAAACTCATCGAAGCTTAATTCAATGCAAGCTTTATTCAATGAACTAATGAACTCGGGGAAAAAGTTTAAATTAATGATGATAATCCATTATTATATTGGAAGATGTACCTGTGCAGTTTACAAAGTTAATTGCCGCTAGTCAATTGTAATTTATAATACTTGTGCTCTTTGTCACACATGGAAAACAAGTCATGAAAACAATACATGTGATGGACACGGAGTGGCAGGAATCCTGCAGGAATTTCTCTAATGCTTTCTTATAGGCTATTTGCTACATCAATCCTACAATATATTGTAATTGTGTACGGACATATATCTATATCCCTATAAGAAGTAATCCTTTTACGCTTATTATACTACAGTTAATAATTTATTCACGTAATTTTCAAATAAGATGAATCCTTGATGTGTGCAATCTGTACTTGGGATCTTTTAAAGAGTGAGAGATGGAGAGAGAGAGAGAGAAAAAAAAAATATCATGATATCGAAATTTATTGCCCCAAAAGCAATACCCGTTTCATTGAAACAATAAACTTTGAAAGACTTTTTTTTTTGAGATTTAGTATCTACGCAAAAGTGTACAATCATAATTTATTATTTCTCTCATCAAAGCTACACAAACTCTCTACGAGTCAAGAGCTTCTTCACAGTCTTGCAATCTAATTCGTAGCCTCCGTAGATAAAAATCCTGTCATACTATTCATCAAATTCATTACAGTAAGGATAGGTACCCTCTTACTCACTTGGGTGAATTAATTCAAGCGAAATTTTTTTTTCCTTCCCTTTTAAAATATCATTACAAATATATATACAAGCAAATAACAAATAACAATACAATTTTACATAAAATGAACACAAAAAGGAAAAACCATGGGCACAATCCGGACACACTGCTCCTCACAAATGAGTCGAGAGAATAAGAAGAAAAAAATAAGTACAAGCACTCTCGCCAAAATGCTATGAGCCATTTCAAGTCATACCCCTTCCTTATGTACATCTGTCTTTTGCCTAACGAACCAAATACAGGGCGAATAAATCGTTTTCCTTTTACGTCGATTCAAAAACTAATGTATGCACCCAATGTACATTGTCATCTTGAAGCAAATAGCCCAAGAATAGGGGAGATTTCTCATAAAAATGAAGCACAATCGAATCACGACTCTTCCCTACTTTTAAATCTTGGAATTTTGCTCTTCATTTAAAATAAATATCTATGGCGTGAGAAATATTAAACGCTGAATTCTTATAGAGACAGGTTTAATTACTATTAATAACCCTACTAATACTTGGGGGATACAATGTGGAAGACGTCGATGCTCTTCAGTTGGAGTGTCAGAAATTTCCCATTTCTCTTCAATGACTTTGACAACAAAAGAAAAGTTAACTGTACCATCGAACTGATTGACGTCCTTTCAATTCAAAGTCACACGTTCAATAGAACAAACAATATCCCAGAAATAAGTCAAGTATATAAAATAACATCCTGAAACAGTTTTTCATTTCCTAGAGGTATTTCATACACGGTCTCATCCCGTCCTATATATCCCCACTGTAAAATTCCATACAAAACAGCTACAGTATCTGCTACTCCTCACCTAATCCGAACATGGAAAAATATGACAAGGGAGAAAAATTAGATCCTTCCAATTGGATTAAGATAGTAAAAACGGAATCCAAAACCCATTGAACTTAAAATACGAGCCAATAATAATATGAAAAAAAAAATAACACCATCGGGACAAATAACACATGAGGTTCTATGATACGTGAGGACACTTCCCCACCAATAGATAGATACTCCCAGTCAGTGGAACCCGTTCCGCCGAACAAAAGAAGACAACAAAAGGGGGAAAAAAGGCATGAAAATCTTGTGGTAGTAACTTTCAATTTCTACAAACGACATGTTATTGCGTTGAGTGACGTAGTCATATTTTTTTTACATTTCCCATAGGGATATTGGTCTTGTATATATTGAGTTCCTATATGCTAAGTAACCATATAGAATAGGACAAGTAACGTCAAAGTACAGTTACAGTCAGAGCTCCCACAACTTGTTACATTTTCCCTGCCAGGACATATCTGTAGTAGTACATATTCTTATATTAGTACTATAAAAACAAGCCTTCAATACAATGGATACTAACTGCCATTGGCTACAGGCTAGATAAAGTGTAACAACTTGTTGGACTTATGTACACACAAAAGGGATACATATGTATATAGCTGGTAACCACCCAATCAAGAGCATTTAAATGCTTTAATTTTGTAACTGTAACCCAAAAAACACAACTATGTAGACATACGACCAATTCATATACTTACACAAGTCTGACTCCATACTCACACACTCACACACTTACACACACATACACACACACACACACACACACACACTCAAAGACACTCTAGACACCACAAAAATCCAACAAAGTTAAAGAGTTTTGCTCAACGCATTGCTATTACTATGAGGTTTCTATATCTACAGCCCTGCCTAATTTTACAAGTAATCTCATATGTATGGACTTACTCTAAAAGTCCTACGGTGTGGATACAATGCAGTTGCTTGCGGACGTTGAACGAGTTCGATTTCACTCAAAAGAAACCCCAAGAGAAAAAAAAACTGCGCTGATTCATCCCCCCCGTCCACGCTTGTACATGTCTTAAAGTCGAAACAACGACCATTACATACGCACAAAGTAGGTTACATAAAATCAACAATGAACCATGTCCTCTGCATGTGCAATGACATGCTATACCTTAAATAGAAAACCAATTCAAATAAATCTTCCGATTCCTATCCTTAATTTCAGGAAAATTGCTCAATTTTTCTATTCAAACCTGTCGACTGGAAAGCGTCGTAAATACTCACATATATACGGATACATACATAGTCTCTACACATTGAAACAGACATCACCTCAATACCCCTATCAACTGTGGAGCATTCTCATGTCCCAGGAGCAGTGTGTAAATACACGTTCATAATTTGCAGAACTGACGTATACGTATGTATGTATGTACATATGGTAATATCCATGTGTGTACATACATGGATATTATTTCCGAGACGTATAACTCAGAGAATTATAAAGGCGTGTATAGGGGTTGTAAATCAAGTGCTCCTTAAAATCTTCACACGTACACACTGCCCAATCCTACCTAGCCTGTGCATAATGTAGCCATGTATGAAATTAATGACATTAAAAATCAGTAATTACAAAATAAAGATAGTCCAAACTCAGACAGAATTAAATAATTACCTCAAGTTCAAAATCATAATCCTTAGTCTGCTCCCTCACTTATAAAATTGCAGTATGCTCTGATTCCGAGGACGCACCTACGCTCTCAATACTACCTCATTTCCAGGTGTATCTTGTTACATAGATAGGATCAGCACATCGTGTGAAAGAGTTGTAAATGCACAGGTTAAACAAACCTTTACTTACTTCAGGTCTTGAAATTAATTTCTTGAGAGGAAAAAAAAAATCTCATATATCTGTAAGTACTTTATACATGTTCTATTCCTATATTTCTATAAATTGTTCTAGTCCTATATTAGTATTATAGTACAAAAATGAAACATCACAGATACTCGCTCACAGTATGAGGAAGGACTTATCAAATGAGGAGCTGTAATTTGGTGCATTACAGTAATTTTGAGATGAGACGAGAATAAGGAACCCTTGATGGAGGAAAAAAAAAATCTGCACATAGAGTAAAAACGAGGCTTGCAAATTACATGTAAAAATTAATCAGATTATTACAGTCATCTACGCATGATGTAACCGTTGCGAATGACTTATCTACGCCGTGTGCTCAATCCTATAATTTTCTGATGCCTTCTGTTCTCTATCCCTTGTGTGAGAACATGGTGCTTCCTTAAGATTAAGCACTATTAATCTCGAGCGTTTTCAACATTTCATTCTATGTAAACGATTATAACAATGTGAGGATAAGGTAAAAGGGAAGAAAGAAAAAGAAGACACTGTGCCCCAGCGTCCTTTTGGATACATCCCTATTCTTGAACAAAGGAGAGAAGATTGCGATTACCCAGTGAACTCGTTAACCAGTTTTTTTTTTCAAACTTTTTTTCTTCCCCTCTTCTGCTTACTGAAACATATTTACCTCGTTCTTAGATGAGCGATTGAATTAGTCATGTTTTGCGTACGTATAACTGTATCTATATTTTGTTCAACATCCTCAAGCCCAGACTATTACACACAGTTACCATTACCTTTACTATTAAAAGACAGCTTGAGCTCAATCTTTCTATACTTGATGCAATTTAGCAGAGAGGGAAAAACACCTCACGAAATCCGACTCGAGCGAGCAGCTCTTCCAAGTATAAAACTGATTCAGAAAAGTAAATAAGACATGGATAATATAGTACAATGTAAATGAGGGGATGGAATGAAGACCGACACTGTATCCTTACAGAGATACTGAAACATTTATGCACCTACTCTGATTCACAGCTTGAAAACCGCGTAACTAAACCTTTATTTCTCAGTAACGAATTAACCTTCTTGCAAGAGTATGCTAACTGTAGTGGATGGCTACAAATGTCTGAGGACACGGCACACATGATGTATATGTACAAATTAATTTTAAAATCAAGCTTTTATATGTAGTAGTGATAAGACTTGTAAATTTATGCCTTGGATTTGCACTAAAATGAAAAAAAATATATCCTTTCAGCATCCAAGTGAAAAAAGGATCTTACATTTTTACATGAGTCCAAATCTACCCAGCATTTCAAAAGTATTCGCATCTTTTTGAGCCTTTAAAAAAAAATACCATTGAGATTGCATGTCAGTTACTTATTACCTTTCATGAGTTGCTTCAATTTTTTCCATGTGTATCTATACTAGAACACACATGCAGGGAAGGGATCCTGTAGATATAGATACATACATTCACGAGGGAACTTTTACCACAAATTAAATTCCCTGAATTTAACATGTTGACAAGTCGTTGTCAAAATGCAATCACTTTTATACCCAAAAAAGACTTTGGCAAGTAATTAAAACATTGCAGGGAGTATTAACTAATATTCTTGCTGCAATCGAGCCAGACAACACTACAGTAAGTTTCTCTCTTGACACCACAAAATATGACAATGAAATGCTCAAAGACTTTTTTTTTTAGCATCTTACGTAAAAGTAAATTATCCCTGCTTATT
This sequence comes from Allacma fusca, assembly GCA_947179485.1. Lineage (NCBI taxonomy): Eukaryota > Metazoa > Arthropoda > Collembola > Symphypleona > Sminthuridae > Allacma > Allacma fusca. The sequence continues at coordinate 30,372,966 of OX359250.1, forward strand.
GAAACATTATTACAAGAAAACGTACACTGACTTTTTTTTTTGTAAGAAAAAAAAACTCCCGACATCCCTTCATATAATTATATTCTTGCGGAGTCATATTGTGTCAAAAGTTTGAGCAAAAACATCAAGAAGTCATAATTATTATTATGATTGTGAGAAGTCACAAAAAGCCTGATGCTCATTTACTCTCGTGGATTTTTGACGCTTCCATTCAAACCAGCTTAGAGCACGAAAATATACAGTCATGATCATAAGAGAGTGAGAGAGAGAGAGAGAGAGAGAGACAGAAAAAAAAAGAAAAACAAATAAGAGTTATACAAGTAATTGACCTGATATGTAAGCATTTCGTCGGCATGCTTGTAGCATATACCTATTGTATTGTATCATTGACTGGAATTTGAAGTAAGTTACATTCCTTTGCGGTAGAGTAGATACATAAGAAGGAGTCAAATTAGTGCAGATACGAGGAAAGACAATGCAACGTCCAAATATTAAAGCAAAATCTGCCAAGTCACAAGAATCCTTGCGGAAAATTGTAAAAAAACATTGGGATACTCAGCAGAGAGCGATACATATTTTGTATTTACTATATAGACAAGATCTCGGCTAGAGGACTAGCGCTCGTGACACTCGTGACCGGAAAAATTAATCTTAAATAGCCCACTTTCTCTTATAAGGAGAAAATGAACAGGTAAAATTGCTAATATGTAGCTAATGTGCCCACATTTAATGATATACATAGCTCGGAAATCCACATCTAATTGGATAACATCACTCTATAATATTTTTGAATTTTTATTATTATTCTAATGATAATGATGCATGACGAATTAAAATGAGTTCGTACACTGTTGTTGGAAAAACACAAGGAGCACCATTGTACTGTGTGTTTCATCTTCATCCTGTGTCCTGTATGTATATATACTTACACACACACACACACACTCACACACATTAACTGTACCCATCGTAATTTACGTATGTATGTGCATGTCTACGGTTCGTCCCTTCAGAAAAAAAATTGTTTTGCTTTTTCTCAAAAAGCGACCAATTTGCAATTAACCACTAAAAAGTCATGCTTAAGCTCACTGTGTACGATTACCCCTTCCAAGTAACAGACACATGTACGTGTGGACCTGTGGAGTGGATGGAGCCACTACACAATTTCCCTTCCAAGAGCACAAAAGTACAACTTACCACATAAATAATCAAGGAAAGATACTTATTACAATACAGACAGCCAAAAAGTCACAGCGGGCTGCATTTATCTACAGAATTAATGCCTTATTTACCCCTATTTACCTGTACAGAGGGATAGACAGGCAGAGAGTGAGAGAGGGATCCTAGGTAGTCAATTTTTGGAGGAATGTTCCAATAGTACGGGATCCTGCTGTACTACGTACCTTTTGAGGAAATCCTTCTACGGAGGAATTATTAAAGAACAAAAAAAGTCCGTGTATCACTTGAGACACACCATGTGTATTTATTGTAACTCATATATACATATCTACCTACTGATTCCTAAACTTCTCAGGCCTCAATTGACAACTGAGCGAGTACAAAAGGGGGCGTTTGAAAAAAAAACAATAATAATTTTTCACCAATTGATTTGTAAGTGCTCAAATGCAAATTCCCCTGTTCGTGTAACCACAGTCATAATTCAACTTTTGTAGCATGCCTCAAGTACGTAGCAATTGTGCAGGATTATTAGCGCGCGTATACTCTGAGTCCATTAGACAATCTCAAAATAATGACAAGCTTACAAACATCTCTGATATCCACTATGGTTACCCCACTACACATATCTAAGTGTGGATGGAAATGTATGTACACAATAGGAGGAGGCCTATATCTGTACAGTATATATTTTCCTAAGGGGAAAAAAGGGTAGCGTCATTAAAACAGGTAAAATACAAATGACGTCACAGCATGAATGCAAAGCCTGTACAAATTTGAAGTAAAATTTGATGATAATATAAGTGTTTGCTTACTCCAGAGAGAGAGAGAGAGACAGAGAGAGAGAGAGACAGAGACAGAGAGAGAGAGAGAGACAGTCACAATTGAAACTACGAACGTAATGACTTGGTACGCTTAAGTGGGTAAATGGTGCTAAATGATAATGTAGGTGGGAGAATAAGCTAGGAGAGAAGATGACGATGGTCGGTAAACATGCTTTTCATATTACCTTGCAAGGAGGCATTGGCCTACCTACACCATACTATGTATTCCCTAAAGGTGCACAATGGATGGGCTCTTGCATAAGAAATCATGTTCATTTGAGGGTGTTGTGTAAAACATGTGCAAACCATCACTAAAATGATGCCGACTGGCTTTGATTCCCTCTCATACATATGAGTGCAGGGAGTACCCTAATAAGTGTCTGTATGTACTTGTTTCATAATTTTTTGGTTTTAAAATCCCTTTTCAGTATTTATTTAATTATCATGCTTAATAATGTGGACGTCTTTGGACACTTGAGGGAAAAATCAAGTATAGGGATAGCTCCTTGCAATTAATTTAATTAAATATATTCAAAAACCAGCATTAGAAAAAAAAAGTATGACAACATAATGGAGGCATATGGTTACCCCGTTGGTTACAACCACTCCAACGGGGCCCCTCTATTTATTTACAATGCATACCCATGTTGACCACTAGTGTGACTCTATTACGGAGCCACACATGCCCTTAAAATTCCTACTCCTCTCCCGACCACTCAATAGACGACGACGAGCCCTCATAACAATTGGGATTTTCAGTGTAAATTATCTTTATACTTTTATTAACCCCTATCATATTTTCAAGTTTTTCTGTATGTCACCACAAGAAATAGGAATAACTTGATAGACTACCAAGACCCATTACTCATTCATAACAGAGATTTTGGGGGGAACCGAATCCCTTCCTCCCAATCGATACTCTCAATAGGAGGATTTCCAATGAGTTCGTAATCAATATTGAGATTGCTCACAATGAGAATCTCATTTTCCCCAACTGATCTCATCCAACACAGGTCCCCTCTCTGCATGTGTGTGTGTATGTGTGTGTGTGTGTGTGTGTGTTCGTTCAGTTCATTCATACACAGGTTTTTTTAAAAAAATCCCATCACGTTTACACTTAAAGGTTTACTTCTTCACATATGATAGCATGTATAAATACATACTGGATATTTTCGCTTCAAAATGCAGCACTTGAACGAGTTGAGCGTGCCCAGAGCCATATAATAGTGGAGGTTCGTCTTTCGTGTACATAGCCAAGAAAGAAGTATAGGAGATAAAGAAAGATGAGGATCAACTGCAAAGAAATTAATGGTTGCATTACACTACGTTTTGATTTCATTGTGCAGAGAGCATTTCTTCACCTTCAGCGTCAACCATGATTTCATTTGAAGTGTAATAACTATGAATCAGACTGCTTGAATGATATTACATTATAAGATGAAATACTAATCGCGTCAAGATAGGACATTGACTCGTGCCTCAACGCAACCGTACAACCATAGAAAACTCCACGTGAGACACAACTTTCGCAAAAATCCTCCACTACACACACAGATGCATATATACCTTTGAGTACTACCATACCTACATATGTCAGTCCCTTTGAGACACATACCTGTCTTCACCAGTACCCATATAGACACGTCAACTGTAAAAAGAAATTCTAATTTTATATCCCTATGTGTAGGGTGTACTTATATGCACAGGAGAATTTCCCCTAGTAAAAAAAAAAACTCTGTCGTCTGTGTAGTTATACATTTTTTTCAAGCCTTAATTATCATCCATTATTTTTGTATTACCATTTATTATTGGAATTACTTTTTATTACTGTGTTGTAGCTAATTAACATAAACGTCAGCCCCTTATTTTGTAATTATCCCAATCTCCTAAATCTTATTGAAATTCCTATTACTTTAGAATCCCAAAGATACGCCAATAAAAGGAACTTAATGATCCTCACAGAGAGGCAGGACAAGACGCAGGAATAAAGGCAAGATGAGAGGAGATGGAAGGTAAAACAAGGGGAAAGATAGATACACACACTGAGGTAAGCAGGATTCCAGGAAATGTCAGCCCGATAGAATCTGCACACGCTCAGGAAATAAATCTGCCTATGGGATGAATAAAAAGAAATCCGTCATGTCTCACATTCTCTCACGGTTTTCATCACTACCATCCACAAAGACCAACGAAATGATAAACGGATTGAGTTTGCAAATTACAATCTGGTTCTAATATATTTCTGCTACACATTTCCTAATGATGAGTGTGGTTCAAAGAATGACAAGGAATTCGTGACCATAAGTAGTAAGTAGCCTTTCATCTTCCTGGCCCTAGAAACTCTTGAGCCAAACTTTAAATGAGATTTTTTCCCAAAGATGTGTACATATGTTGTCCCTACTGAAGCAAGCAGGCAGAGGCAGTGATATATATACCTACTAATTGAAATTATAAGGTGAGGGGGAACAGCGAGAAGATCACGATCCTCATATTTTTCCTTGCTATCATCCGTCAAGATAAAATTTATAAGCCCAAGACCTGTAAAGAAGAGGCTCCCTTGGCCTTACAGCGACTCACACAAACTACACACAAAAAATTAAATTACCATATAAAGATTGCATTTTTACAAAATTAAGTTACATTTGACAAGCGAGAAGGATTTCACACTCTTGTATACACACACACACACACACACACATACACATACACCACATCCATGTAGTTGTACACAAATAAAGGTAAATTTCAATCACCCCTCAGTCCGAGGGAGTGAAAAACAAACAAACTCAAGAGCTCTGCATTAAGGGGAATTTAAATGCTAATTGAATTACTAGTACAAAACATAAAATAAGCTTTGAAAATATATTGTTACTGTCATATGGAAATATGTGCATGGGTTTTATTACAGGTCTGGCTGCCTTTTTACATTGGGACAAAATACAAGTAACTACTCCTAGTCCCATTGCTCCAATACAAAGTTGATGTATGAGTTAGGGAGCATCCCCATGGGAGTACATACTCACCACGATTTTCTATTGATATACTAATTTTTTTGTCTTACTAATAGTGAAAACTAGTTAAACTACTTGGAAGTTGCTACAAAAGAAGAATTATTATTATTACATTACACACCACTACCTAGACATACTGAACGGAGTCACTTCTGCAGCTAATAACTTCTTGAACTGAGAGTAATGCAAACTTGTAATCAATAATTTACCCTTTGAAAAAGATATAGCAAACTTGAAGTGACAATGTGTTCTCTATTTTTATAAAAATTAATGCTCAATTTCTAAATTCTCTTCTCTACATACTTACACTTCAATGTGTCACAAGGGAAGAACACGCAATGTGTACCTTTTTTTTTCTTGGAAAGATCGTGCATATCTTGATTCCTAAATTACCTGACAATAGGAAACCCTTGACTTTTTTTAAGGTATCAATTAAATTACACCAAAATAATTCTGTAGTGGAAGCACTCAAGTTCATTCCTTAATTTCTCTCTTGTTCCCGACCATTAAACACTCAACGAACACCAAAATTAAGGAAAATCAAGTCAAATGTAATATTAAACGATATGATCTCATACGAAATTATATAGAATGACGAAGGGAAATCCATCAAAAATGAAATTAATGTAAAACATTGCGGAACCCAATAAGGGACTCCAACGGCTCTGATATTAAAATTGAAGGACTAGATATCTTATACATATGAGACTCCAAACCAAAATACTAAAGTTCATTAAAGTAAATGAAGCGTGGAGGAAATCTTTGGGCAGACAGAGAGAAGCTGGTGGTTTAACCAAGAAATTCCAAGTGTCTGTGGTCACTGCTCAAAAAAATGTATCTATATATTTAAGTTCCACAAGGAGGAATTGCGTCACTCACGAAGACTTTTCTGAGAACGCACATTGTTGTAAAGCACAGGAGTGTAATACAAAGTTTAGTAAACCGTAATATTTACATTTTTTAAGGTAAAATTTTTGTGCCTGAAATTAATTACATAGATATTTTCCTGCCCTAACTTACTCAGTAACAGGATGCTCATTATTTGTGGTTAGAAGAAATTACAAAAAGAATTTGGTACGCAGCGCTGTTGTAAAAACTTGAGTCATATAATATCCACTATGTCAAGAAGGGGTGGAAAAACATGTTTTAAAAACTCCTTAAAATGACGGTTAAGGAGTGCAGTGTACTTATTGTTAGTACAATGTACAATACACAAGATACTGTTTTGAATATGTTATCAAGCGTGTTACTCGAATGCATTAGTACTCAGAGCAGAGTACACACACACAGAACAGAACAGAGGAACCAAACCTTACGTGTTTAAATCCTCAGTTGCAGGCTTAGTTACCATTTAAACTGTTGATTTTTTGTATATAGAGAAAGTTGTAAGGAAGTTTGGCTCCTCAGGTTGCATTTTTTTTGTTGGGCTCTTCGGTCTATATATATAAATACAATTACGTACGTAGATGGATGTATATGTGATACCCAGGGAGTTGGAATATTGTGGATCTACGAGAAGTGGCAAGTTAAATTTACAATACAAGGCAAAGACTCTATACTCACCACAATAATAAAACTCAGTCTCACTTTCCCTTGAGAACATCGATTTAACATAACCTAACATGCATGAATAAATTAAAAGACTGAATAGACTGAATAGAGTTAACTTCGGTTTAATGCATCAGTTGGTGCTCGCACTTTTATTAGATGGGGGGGAAAAAAAATCTGCACTCCTTTGACCACTACTACTACAACTTCACTAGTACTACAGGAGACTTCTCACGTTCTGTAGACAGATATATTTACCTACATGAGGTGCTTACGCTAATATTAGGCCAATATTTATTTATTGTGCAAAACCGCAGGCATGTCTACGTCTGTAACTCAGGACAATTGGAGGTATTACTTACGTACAGGGAAAAGTTGTGCTACAATAATTACATTCATGGCATGATTTCATTCCTGTCAAAGATCTGTCAAGTCCGCGGAACTGATATGGAACAAACTGACAAATACTTACAATTCTTATTAAATTAAACTTAAATCTAGAGAAGCAGGCTAACGGCTAGCTCAGGAGGAGCTTTTCGGAATTAAATTATTAGACAACTTTTCCTCATCAAATATGGAATACAGATTGTGTTCAAAAAAAAAAATTCTCAAAACCTCCATTTCCACATCTGCTTTGACTTTCAGAAAAGTTAACACAATTACTAATGAGAGGAATGAATGTCTGTCTTTAATTTTTTTTCACCTCCCAGCCCTCTCACTGCACACACACACTATCTACACAAAAGCACATATACGAAATATTGTAGTTAATTATTACAAATGTCTAAAAATACGAAGGAGTATTTCCCCGTTACTTGAGGTGATTCCCAAGAATTATTTATATTTTATTTATAGTGAGGACTCACTCATATCTGACTAAAGCACCCCGCAATGTCTTATTTCATTTTGAGAGTAATCAGGAATGAACGCGTCACTATTTTTGTGTATCTTACTATCGTCCACGACCATATAAGTGTGCAATCCGGATATCGTCTTTGAAAAATCTTACAAACGGTGGATTACTTTTTGAGCATTAAATAGGAAAACGCTTGAATGCCTCAGAGCTAAATAACTGCAACAGTTTTTCTCTCTATTTGGACAATGAAGGAAATGTGGACAGAAATTACAGGCATAGAAAATTTCAAACCAAATGCATATACATACATACATACAAGAGACGACTAATGCAACCTACTAATCTTGTGAATTCCAAACCTCGAGGATCTTCAAGGCATGCATTTGCCTCCAACTTCAACGTCAAACGTCATTTACATAAATATAAAGTAAAAAGTAAATTGCTCTGTATATGCATTTCAAACATTCCGCAGAAGAATGTGCAATAAATACATTGTAAATTCGCAAAGCTTCAAACCATTCTCAAGACAGTGACAAGCATTTAAATAATGTTTGGAAGGTGTGCAGCTGCAGCTACACAAAGCTGGGCTTCATGTTAGCGGTCATGTCAAAAGATATCAAGTCTCAAAAGCGTGAAGTGGTACGCGTCAAGTTGGCTCAACTGGAAGTCGTTTGAGCAATCATAAAATGTATAATTCAACATTCGACCCCACCAACAAAAAAAATTACTTCAAAAAACTACAATAGTAACCCTGGACTCGTACTCTATTTAGAAAAAAATTATTCTCATTCAAATAATATTAGCAGCTTTAAATAATCATATCACACCAAATTGAACGCCAGTATACAAATACAAACATGCCCACTAATACTGCACCTCCACATATAACATGTAGATAATTATGTGTGTAGGACCTTAATAATTTATTTTGGTCATTTACGACATTGCTGAAATTCATAAGAATCATGGAATATTCCGTGCCGAGTCCCAACCCAACTCTTTCCCCAGACTCTTCCATATAAACACTTGGGCTGGGAATATATGCATTAGTTGTAGCTAAACTTTCCATAAAGCTACACTTCCAACTACAAACAACAAAGGTAGCTTCTTTATGAGTGTACTGTATTCAATTATAAGTGTCAAGACAACAAAAAATGGATACCAAGGGCCATAGCAGTTCCGATTTCAAAGCCAACAACAACAATCTTGTCAGGACCCCATACTGGCTGAGAAAATCGCCGGCTGCTGCCCTTTTCTATACAGTTGATAATAAGTCATGGAGTAACGAGCCTTATACTTGACTAGTCGTTGTAGGACAGAAGGACGAAAAAAAAGTAGGAAAAGATGGAATAATGCTAGTTCCAAAAAATAAAAAACTACAATATTACAGGGATTCATCGATGGAATTTATAGCTCCAGTGAGACATGCAAATTTGAGAAGAGCATCATCCAAATCCACTAATTTTGACATGTTTAGTGTGATTGGACAATGTGACTACAGAGCCTCTTGCTCTTGTAGTACTAGTCTCTTCATTGTACTCAGGAGTAATATAGTCGGACCATCCATGAAGGCAGGTCAAAAAATAGGGCTTAAAATGTTATATGGGGACTATGGGGACCCTCTGAGAAACAGCTGGTCGGCTTTTCGGCTACTACATTGGGAATGAACTCTTGGACTAATATACACAAGCAGCCCACATTAGTTATAAATAAATGGAATGACACATTTTCCTCTGCCTCTGCTCACGTTTTTCTCATAACCCACAATGAGATTTTTTAGTAGCCGACGAAGAGTACAAGCTGTTTGTTAGTAATAATAATAATAATGACAAGAAGAATAAGACAAGGATGAACCTCATTTTTTTTAACTCTCAGGAATAGTAAACCCTATGCCTTCATCTCCCCTGCCCTGACAAAGACTGTATTAACTAAGAGAATTATTATTACAGAATCTTCCTACGAGGATATTTATCTTACCTCTGTCCCTACAACACCAGGCGAATTTATTAGCAGGCGCTGAAGAGCAATGTTGATCCTATATGACTCCTAAAAGAGCTAACTCCGCACTTGCATTGACCAAAAGATATCTCAAGGATGCAAGTATCTATGTATGTATGTAATTACTGTACTATGGGGAGGAGAGGACCCAACAAGTATCCCCGTCTCTGACGTACATAGTACACAAGAGTTCCACTTATCCAAGACGGACTGAGTCAGTGACAGAAATACAAGTAAATTGTAAATTCAATGGATGTATTTAATGATACAATTTCCAGTATTTGAAACTCAACAATGATTAACTGTAAACGTGATAAAGTACTTATAGGCATATATCTGTATATTATATGTATAACACATATGTCTAACAATAAGGAGCAGAAAAAAAAACTGTTCTCTGCTTCTTCAACATCCTCCTTCTTGTATAGCTATAGGGCAGGGACATTTGGAGAACCATATGTGTGAATCACCTGCACCAGGACAGATATCTATATATACATATGTACATACATAGTGCGAGCCTTTGAGAAGTACAGGAATGCTTCTAAGAAATACAACAGACGGTAAGTTATAGGTGGTGTATTCTAGTAATTTAACCCAAAAGAAAATTCTAGCGTATAGAATTGACATCAAAAGAGTATTTGGAATGTGAGTTAATTAGCATATGTACATATCTCAACACTCAGAATCGGTCCCCCTCTTGAGAAGGAATATTGAATGTAATGAATGCTCCTTGAATGACTCTGATAAAAACTGATAATGAATTAAATTGTGATGAAAGCGAAACTATACAAGACAATTAAAAAAAAAAATTTTTTTTTACCTGTGAATAAGATCCTTTAAATATTAAATGGAAAATTTTCTGGTCCTCAAAGACTCTCTGACCAGAACTTCAGAAAAGGGAATCCCGACAATGTAAAGTGACTGGCCGGTCCCCACGTCACCGGAGAGTTACACAAATTACTGCTAAAAATATCACGACTTCTGTTCTCAAATCACGCTTTGTCTCCATGAAAGGCCAGACTCTGAATAAATTCGAAAACAAATTTAAAATCGTTCGTTCAGCTTTTAGATTGTACAGATACTTAGTTCTTCCTTTACGAGTTTATATACACTTGCACTTGGTTCGAAATCTTATTTCATCTTATCTTGAGGGATAACTTGAAGTCACTCCAGGCCACGTAAACTGTAGATGAGTACTTGACAGAAATAGGAGAAACCCCAGTAGCAATGTTAAAAACTTGTTATTTATGGAAGACACAGTTTCCAAAACAAGATTATTTTTTTTGTTCGACTAAAAAAATTAACACTGTTGATTCAATCCTTTGAACACAATATTTCCCCATTCGAGTCACTTTTATCAATAGATACTTGAACGAAGTCAAAAATTTTATGCAGTCAATTTTGGAGGAGCTATTACTGACCCCCAGGAACTATGGATGATTGGTGGCAAAAAGTATTTGAGAGAATAGAAAAGAAACAACAACCCTTGGTTTGTTTGGGCGATGCTTCAATAATAATAATAATAATAATAAATATCTATATTTATGGTGATATACTTCCAAGCTTTGGTGCCCGCAATGCCTCCCCACTTTGGCTACCCTAACAGTCCATTCCTATTTTTAGGGTCGTGTTATTTATGGCGTATATTTATCGTTCGATTCCTCGTACTTGTCGCCGTAAGTCCGGGTTGTTAATAATATGAACACTACAAAATTCCACTATAGTTGACACGGCAAAGGTCTACAATAATTCGTTCCTACCGACGACGCCGATCCACTTCTTTACTGCATCTTGTCGTCGTTCATTTACTGGTAACTTGTAAGGCTCTGGTCACCAAGGCTGATTCCTAAAATAATTCCCCAAAGAGGCATGTTAACCATGTGAGGCACACACAAATGTTCCAGGAATACAGTGCATGCACCATGCCGCACCAGTACCCCCCATATATTAATTGTACCTCAAAGTAGGATGTGACTCTTATCAGACTAAAATATTTTCTGCATTTATCAACAAAAGCTTGAGATAAAATAGTTCCAAGGTAAAAATTATTACTAATCGTCATATACGTAAGTACAGGGCATACAAATGACTCTTGTGTAGTACCCATACACACGCCTTGCTTATATGTATAGTGGACCCATGTTATTCCATGAGATCAGCGGGAGACGAGTAATTATCCTTAGGTAGATATATCTTAATGACTAAGATGGAATTATCAGTTCTGTTGCTCGATTAGAATCAATACGTATGTACACGTGCTTGTTCTCCACCCCAGTTAATTAAGCCAGTCACAGGTAATAGGTACCAAAAAGCGAGAGAACCCAAGTAGAATCTAAACTTCTTTTAGCTTCCGACATTGAATAAATTATGATAAGCTGTTTTTTTTTAAAGCCGATATACAATGCATGGGAATAAGATGCGTCAAGTGGGACTCAACTTAAACCTGCCCTAAAAAGTAACTATACTATAGTGTGCGTACAGAGAGACACATGCAAGTCTCCACACATTCCGAGAAAAAATCCCTACGTGTACATAATTACTTGAGCATCATTCCCTATGTACGTCCCGACAGTAAGTGCTTCACGTATGAATGAAAATTATTAATGCGGTCGGGAAATGCATTAGGTGCACACCTGTTTTGTCACCGGATTTCCTAATCAAAGCAATAAGCTGCCATTAATGTATCACAGAGTGACGGTTGTAACTTAACTGTAGCTGGATCACAGCACGTGGAAATACACATTTGATGATAATTTATATGAACTATTGGGAGAATCTAGGTCTGTAGAATAAAAAAAATCCCTCTGGTATTTTTTTTATAGCCGCATAAATAAAACTTCACAAGGTTTACAATCTACAAATGGACTCACGTAATATTCCACGAATATTGGCCAAATCACAGAGTTGCAAATTTGAAAGGTATAAAATGATTTAATTTCCCTTGAATTCCCTCGTTTTTCACAGGAACACACAAATATGGGGAAATCCAACACGGAGTACTGGTACACACCTCTCTCGGCTATATAGGAGTTGAGTGTGCAAATTGTTTCCTATTTTTCGCACCAAAAATAAAAAAAAACAACGAAGAGGATCTTCAGGAGTGACACTTGCAATGTTTATGAATTGTATCTAACTTGCCCCTCTGGTTCTACCGTTGGCCGGATCCGAAAAGGATGATAGGGGGGAATCACAAGTTTACAACTGAGAGTATGAACGAATGGTACACTTTTGGTGAGGTAAAAACGAGTGCATAAAGAACCGTAAGTTGAATAAATTGTTGTTTGGAACTGCCCCGAAGAAAAACAACACACTTGGAAAAACTCACTCTGTCCAGTAACTTGCTGCTGTGTATATGGTTAGTTTATTGAGTCCTTGAGGGAAAAAAATTTGGAGAGTGGTTGGAACCTTGTGGAAGGGTTTTTGTATATAGGAATATTATTCGGCTGGGTAAGTTGTTGTGCCCGTGTTAAGAGTCTATAGCTAGCTCGAAAAGATTAATTCTGACTGTCCTCTATCCTCTATGTCACTGATGTGGAAAAGAACCAATGGGTTGCCAAATGAAATGGTATACTGTGTGAGGTGTTTACTGCAAAAATCCACTACACTATTGTTGAGGTGCTTCTCAACAACGTTTGTTAAGAATAACTTGAGGAATTCTGCTGATGAGGGGAGTTTCCCTTGGAGGCTTCAAAGCATGGGGAAATGGAATCAGGTTGTCTGCTTGTGTCTTCGGTCGTGTTCTGCAACCGCTATAGCAATTCCTTAACCACCCAATCATCCCAGAGACCTACATTTTCACAATTGCATCCACCTCAGGGGATTTGTCAACATAAATGATGGAGTAAAACTTTAACTATGTATTTGAAATTGTAGTTGCTCGTCGTGCAGACCCCAAGTATACGTACATACAAGCATATTCCCTTTGCTTTTATTACCCACAAAATTGTAGACTGTAATGTCAATTTCATATGTTACGGAAAGAAATCTCATGTGTATATATTAGCACCATTAGACATTATACACCTCTATGTGCTCAACTGTTCGCTAGGTATTTGGAATTCATAAATACGCAACAGCATTCAAGACAGGTACATATGCTCACACTGCTGTTGAAAATCTGAGAAATCAACGCTAAAGGCTCTTGCTATATACACTGTTGTACGTTCCTACAGGCATGTATGTCTCCAATAGCTATAGCAGGTCCCTCCTGCCATCAGGCACGTACATATGTACATACATGCCTAAATTTTTGCATACACAAACGCAACATAATTATGTCTATAGATACTCACCTGAACCTATACCTGTACATGTACACAAAAGTCAAATGCAAATACTCACAGCATGGTCCCTAACGCCATTTAGCGCATTATTATCAGCGAATCTTAGTTTTACGAACTGTCTCAGAGTAGCCCAGAGTTATATGTATTGTTTTTTTTTCACTCAGCAAAGCAAAAGTAGTCATTTGCGAGAAGAAAATTATACACCAGAAATACTGGAAAATGCAATGCGTACAAGAGCAATAAGCATTACCCACCAGCATTAGAGTCAACAAGCAATTATAATTTATTGTGTTGCAATACGAGCCAGCCTGCTATTGCCTTCACAAAATAAAGGCACTTTTTATTGTGCACACGAATGCCGAAAACGAGTCAAACCCAGATGTTTTTCCCTAATCCAAGGAAATTATGCGATTATAAAATTCACTAATGATTACCATTGCACAGAGTATTCCCATAAATACATCAACCTGCACATATGTACTATCTGGGCTCTTATCCGCTCAACATAATATTTTATTGGTCTTAATGCCTCAGAATGAGTCAAGGAAGATTATGTAGTGCATTTAAATAAATTTTAAATTAACTTGCGACTTCTTGTGGCAGAAATGTGGGTATGGTCATCCCCAGTAAGTGTGCATGCTGAAGTGAAGCACACGGCACACACACACATGTCTGTCTACCTTTGTAAACGACAGCTACTGCTAAAGGATAACGAAACAGCTCAATGATCAATATGGACATGAGATTTCGTAAGGATTTGTTTTACTCAAGACTAACGTTTAGCCTTAGAAATGCATTTCAACCAAATCTATTTTACAATAACTGCCTGTGCTGGTGTTGTTGTTGTTGTTGTTGCTGCTGCTGATGGTGCTGTCAAGTGTATGTACATACATATCTTGATGCCTGATCAGAGGAGAATAGTATTGCGGCCAACGACCCCTCACAAACTATACGAAAATCGTACCATACATGTCGAATATTTGTTGGAGCTGATCTCTTGCAAAGCTTTTTAGAATAATGATATATGCAAGTGTAAATAATCCAATTAATCCACCTGGGCTTTGATGATGAGTGCATAGCGCTGCTCTGGCTTTGTGTATTGACTCTGAGCACAGGGGATTTTATAAGTAGGTAGTTAAAAGTCGAGTTACAAGCTGAGGATTGCGTGCACGTTTGACAAAGTAATGCAGCAAGTTCATGCATACTTATATGTACGCAACCACGGTAATATTTCTGTTAAAAGCATAATGGACAACGAGACTTGACATGAATGCCAATGAAACATTCAAGGGAACCTTTTCTTTCTTCTCGTTACCATCTACTTTTTAATAATTTGCTTGTACACTCTGTGGGTCACCAGTAGCTCTGCAAGAATTAATAATCTAGTCCTTCACAGTTTTCCAATCATGTTGTTCAGCAATATCTAAACTACTGTCATTTGTTATATTAATTGTTTCAGGATTTAGAATACAGCCATTAACCAACTCAGAGAGGCCCATTCGTAGGGAAAAGTAAATACTTTACTCGGGAAATCTATCCATTGATATTAGTCGGATTCCATGAAAACTACAGTTGAGACTTACTGTTATTCTTACAGTTGCAAGAAGCATGGTCAACGGATGAGTGGACTCTGGACACAAGTCCTTATCATATGACACACCTCATGTACAACAACAGTGTCTTATTTGAGGTTAGGCTGAAGACATATGCCATCAATCTCACATAGTTTTGAATAAAACTGACTGGTAATATCCCAGCCTTCTAACAATGACAATTTATTGTCTGTAAATATCTCTTGAGCCTATACACCTATGGAATTACTGCTTAACGCAGAATTCTGAAAATGTGCTTACACTGTATAGCTGAACAGTGGGAGCTTTTGTGTTGGTTTCATACGCGACAGCTTAAAATATCCCACTGACCTTTTTTGTCTGGGACATTTGACAATTTCTTCACTCATTTTCTCCTATCCATGAATGAAGCTCAGAGTGTCTTAATCGGCGTTCATAAACGGGTGTTGTGGTAGATGTCTTCATCTGTATAATTCATATTAAATTAATACATTTTGACCCAATCAGCAGCAAATGTATCCACCTTCCCGATTTCCTGTCAAATTATCCATGAAAAATTGTCCATTCAATGTGCTGTAGATTTCAGGGATTTTATGCTTAGGAAGGAATAATAATTATTATTAACTTTACGTCTCACATATCAATATGGATAAGTTTAACGGCTACTGAATCCTGGCTCACTAATACAGGCCTGAGTTTCTTACAGCTAAAATGTCTATAATCCTGTGGCTTGACGAAGTATAGTCCAAACTGAAGGGAGTAGAGAAATCCAGCAGTTATAATGTTTGTACATAATTAAGTGCATTTTATTTGACAAAATATGTAATATTACATAAACGCTCAAAAGTCAAAATACAGGATAAAAATGGAACCAAAAATTATTTTCGAATAGATTCTAGAAACGAACATACATTTTAGAAATTATGCAGTTCGAGATGCTCTAAAATATTTGCAAAACGCTTTTGGAATAAAGCCATGGAATAACGAGTTATTTTGTTCAGCCGGGTTTTTTTTATTAATATTAGAATTTAGACAATATTCCTGTGTAACAAAGATTTTTGAATTCTTAAATCGCGTCGTATTTCCTGTAACGTAGTAATACAACTTACAACTGTTATATTTTCAAATCCAGCAAGACCAAAAACGACCTTCAAAATTCAATATAAAGAAAAATGAATTACTGCCCCGTTCTACTTTTCCCATCCCGTTCCAGAAAGTGGCCCCGTGTACAAGTTGTTATACAAAATTTCCCCTAGTCATTATGTACGACGCGGCAAGAGAGCAAAAATGTTGAAAGCATGAATTGAATGAAGAATCGACCCTGGCACGCTAATAATTTCCACGAACTGTTCATAAATAAGTTATTCCAGGTCTCACCCGAAAGTAACTTACAATTTAATCAGGCTAGGCGTTTATAATTTTAGTTTACTGTTATCTAATATAAGTTTTTGATGTGATGTTATTTGATCCACAAGTTATGGGTTAACAAAACTTGACCATAGTGTAAAATAGGGTAAAATTATTCCCTATAGATCAAAACTGTGGGACGTTGTAAATGTCACCTTCAAAGGCCGTGAATCAGACAACAAATCAGCCCGTGTTTTTGACTTGTTGTAGAAAACTTGTACCTTGGGATGTACAGATGTACTTCCTTATAAGGGCTCCTGCTCAAAATTGAAGCCCATTTATCAATGATGAAAATTAACTCCATTTGGATATAAATTTATTACTATAAGATATAGCTTCAGCATTTCCATGAAAAAAATTACAACTAGGTGCGCCATCTCATTCCTGATCATGTGTACCCCTTTTACTGATTGTGAGGTGGAAACTTGTTCAGTTTAACAAATATTGCATATTATTGCTCGACAATAATTTCATCGGCTAATTCTGATCACACCATGTGGTATGGAGAAACACCTGAAGTAATTTTACAGACGACCTCAACAATAATTATTATTACTGATTTTTTATTATATTTCGGTAGCCTCTGATACTATATCTGACACTATGTCAAATTCACATGGTAACCTGAATTTGATAGGGAATGCATTTGGAATTTTGAGTGCATTTAACTCTTCTTCTATTCCTTCAAACTAATTGGTAGATAAAGATGAGTCGAATTTTGTTTCTTACCATTCGGCATTCTACCATAAAACAAACTTTAAGCTGGCCCCCTTTGACAGAATCAGAGATCAGAGCTCTAAACAGCTACATACATATGTACATGTACAATGTACTCTCATTGCCCCAAAACTTTGTGTAAATTGTTTCAGTAAAGAACATCATTATCATCTACATTAGTGCAATGCCTATGTTTGCCTAATACATCCTGCAGTGTCTAATTTTTATTCCAAATAAATCTGTGCAGATACTGCAAATACACGATTTTATTCTGTAAAATTGTTGGTTCGTAAATTTGATAGCCCGGTGTCCAATTTATAGCACATGAAAGTACGGCAATCTACTAATAATAAACCCTTATAAACAAAACAACCTGAATCCTTTCTTTTATCTGATTTCCAATTGCCACTGATTGTTCTTGTGAAATTACTTTTTTTTTAAAAAAAAAAAAGCACATACAATGATTCGTCTACAGAAGAAATGTTCAGCAAGGTGAAAATGAATGTTGTCCCCATCTTTTTAGTTTTAACTACTTCTCTCGTCTTTTCCCCTCCACTTGAGCCAGAAGTAATGACGAGCAAAAGGAGAAAATGCCTGATACGAAAATTCCTAAAATCTCCGCCCGACAATTGTTAATGTCAAGAGAAAACATTTTCTCTAAAATAGACCCATAGCCTTCCTTTTATTAGTTTAATCATCCTGACCACAAGTACCTACAAAAGTCAATAACAAATAAGTTAAACCCCATGAGTACACAGAGATTAGATTATTTCAAGACTTAATAAGCAAGTGTAACATATTATATTAATCATCTCATCATATATGTACGCAGCATTTCACACTACTCACAAAACGGAACCCCAACAACGAACTATAAAAGATTCATGTCTCGGATCTTGCTATTAATTTAACTCGAACAATAAGACTTTTGGCACTGCCCTCCTGCCAATAGTCTCAATGTCATCGCTGTCAATCAAACAATCTAAAACTCCAAAATAAAACAATTCTCCTAATGTAAACAAATTCTCACAGTGCCCCTGACTCATGTAGCAAAGTACACTTGTTGCAATTTGTAACTATACACTAATAAGAATACTGGAATAATTGCCAATTATGAGCATACAAAAGTCCCCAGAATTTTATTTTACAAAATCCTAAATGCATGACACAGTCCCAGGTACATCTTAGCCAATTTGGGGCATGTTATCAAATGACAGATTCATGTCATTTATTTATAGGCAATCATTACGAGACCCCAGGTTCATTGAAATCCCTCTGTAACTCAACTCTCCCAACCCAGTTCCAACCCAGTTCCAAGAGCTCGGTAAACTTCGGAGAAATAACCCGGGCAGTCATGAAACCTCCTCAAATCTTCAAGTCATACATAACATCTATGAGTTTAGACTCGTACCAGGGAATTTTGCCTTCAAAAGATTCCGATACTGGAAATGAGTTCCCTTGTCAGCAGGGCTCTCAGTAACTACCACAACCGGTGAACTCCACCGGTGTCTCCAGTCCCGAATCACTACATTTCCCCATTAGATGTGCTACAGTCATTTACTGTAGTCGGAGATAACTCTACAGTCCTGACACACTCACGTACAAAAATCCATCCGGTTCTGGACCCCTCCTGTACGCATGCAAAATTCTCGACGTGACATACATTCGGTAGTTTCGTTCGAAGGTAACCGTGTGAGTGAGTGAGTGTGTGTGTGTGTGTGTGTGTGTGTTTCCTTGCCGATATTTTGCAAGGGAGACGTCTGGTCATAATCTAATAGCACGGGTTTCATGTTTCACTGACAAATGTCTACAGTTCGTTCCAACCAGTTACTGTTACTATGGAGTGTAGGAAATTAGCTCTCTTATTATCGTCTCTTAAAAGTGTCTTCACATAAAGAGGATTGAGAATACTTTTAACTGCTTTATGGGCTGAGTCACTGGAAATGTTAACCCTGACTCAAGACACAAAACAAGTCTGCCTACAATTGACCTCTTCCAGTCCCGCAGGGAATCAGACTCCACGAGGATTCCAAATAGGTAATAACTTGTAAGTACTTATTGTCTTCTTAACAATTATCACAATGGAGTCAAGGTCTTTTTTTGGCTCAATTATTCCAAGCTCTATTCAGACGAAATAATTTCTAAATTCAGTGTATATATAATTATATAGATTTGTTTACATTTCTAGAAGTCGGCAATCAATGGATCAGCACGATTTATATTATTGACTTCTAGTCCTGAATTAAGTAGAATTATTAGTTGGGATTGAAATCCTGGTGTTATTTTTTGAGGCAGTGCTACTAATGACAATTAGAACGTGCGTTTCGTTTCGGGTGGAGGGACAAATCAGTTTTTTTTTTAAATTGTAAATGTACATCGGAATTTAGACAAAACCTCGGCAATAGTATAATGTCGAGTGTACTCGAACACGTGCGTTTCAAGGAACAAAGATACGTTTTAAAGTACATCGGATGCTTCCCTTTTTGAATTGTATTGTAGAGCGGGAAAGGAATCGAAGACAAAGTTGGGGACTTGCAGCTGAATCGGATCACACACTTCGAGGAATTAATAACAAAAGTTCCGAAGAACAAAAAGCCGGAGGAGACTACGCTTCCAATTGATCCTCCAGGATGGTCAGAAATGAATTGCCAAAATCCCCGTATTTGAAGGCGAATTTTTTGTCGAGACGATTCTTCTGGTTAGATTTTTTTATTTGCATTTTTATTTCATTATAAATTTTAGGAGGTTATGAGTGCTGATTCGTACTCAAAAATGGACATGCTTAGTGTGGAGGGGTTAATGTAGTGTTGGAGTATTATTGGAATTTTAAAATTTGGTTTGTTTCGATGTAATGTAAATAATAATAGTAATATGTAAGTTACTCAGGTCAATAATTTGACCTTTGCCCTGAAACCGTGAGAGATAATTGCATAGGATCCATGTGCTTTTTTAAATGTAATATCATGTATGTTGCATAATATTTAATCAGTTGGCTTTTCTTCAGCTGGAACAACTACAAGCTACAGACATACAACTGCTGCTATTTTTAGAACTCGTTAGATAGTAAATTCCATTCCAAGAGGAATAAAACAAGTAATTATTACGAACAATCGCGAAACCGCAATGCATGCCTATCGGGAGGGAATAAATCGTCGCTTTAACTAATAACTTAGACTGGTGCCAATTTGTGACTTGGGTTTGAAAAGTTGACTATCTGTGATTTAACTATATTTATTGGCATACTTTGCAGTTCGTATGTAATTAGGTGACAACCACAAGAGCTACAAGTTGCTTACGTTTAGGGTAATTTTTGGACTGGTTTTGTCCGTTTTTGTTCTTGATAATCCGATTAGTAATTTCTTTTGTTCATGATGACTGTAAGACTGACTATCACCTGAAGATTTATTGTATGTTTTTTGGCTTATAATTTTGTCTTTGTTTTAATGTTATCTGCTAAAATGTTTTGCTGATTAGATTCAAAATTATGCCTGCCGACTCAAAAATAATAAAATTCTTGCAATTAGAATCATGCAGCGCTATGGGGTATAATATTCAGAAATGGACTGCTTGAGAATTTAGACGTTAAAAGTTGAGCTGACAAATCTGGTGATAGGTAGGTTTGTAGTATTTTCTATTCGGAATATCTAAGCGGTTGAGCATGTATCATACATGATCCATGTATATTTACAGTTTTGACGATTTCCCATTTTGACCACAGACATGCACGGAATGATTGACATTGCCAGGAGAAACATTGAACGAACTGTGACAGTATGTTAGATTTCGCCTCCTTAAATTTAAATTTATTACCCCGTTTGTTGTATAACACCACAATCAGAACTACCTTCTATTTAACGCGGTCTAGGCTGAAATACTTGATACAGCAGGGTGCACAAGGGATTTAATGCAATATTTTTTATGTTTGATTATGAATCGGGCAAAATCCTAGTGCGATCCTGGCAGTAGTTTGACTTGGTGATTTAATTCGCACTGCTTCAATGCTACCACATTTAGTATGTAAAGTGAACGGATTTAATTGAAACGCTTACGTTTCAATGCCAATTTCAGTGAATGATAAATGTGACAGGAAGTGCAATATTTTGGTTTTGGGGACGTGGAGAGTGATGTTGTTAAACTCGGATAGTACACAGTTAGTATTTTTAAAGCCGGTTTCTAATGTGGAGTGTTATTGGATTAAGTCTTTTTGCTAGCAAAGGTGTTGGGTAAACAGGAGTTTAACGACGCGTGTTCATGACATGACATCTTCGCTGGTACTTCGGTTGACGTGGGATGATGGTTTTCGTTTGCTTTTGATTTGTGTGATTCAAATGCGAGAAATAGAATCTCTTTCCGGGTTTGTAGATTTTATATGAAACTATGAAATTTTTAATAATGTTCAAGGTGGCTGAATCGTTTCTTTCGGGAAGGCTACAAGCGAGAGCTGGAAATAGATGACTTATATGAGACACTACCGGAAGACAAATCAGCAGAACTGGGAGGTGTGCTTGCTGCCGAATGGACAAGGGAATGTGAGAGATGTAAGCAGAGTGAGGAAAAAAATTCAAATAAAGGTAAACCAGGACAAGAACCGAGCTTATCAAGGGTGCTATCGAGAGTGTTTGCTGGAAGATTCATTCTGGTGGGATTACTTGCCTGCATAGAAGAGTGTGTTTTGAGGTACTGTGATGTACGGATTTAATCAGAGATTTAGCTCTGTCTAAATTCATGACATGAAATGCTTCAATTTTTTCAGCTAATTCTTTGTTGTGTCGAAAAATCTTTGGATAGGAAATACGAATATTTACTATTTCTGTGAAAATGATTTCAATATTTATTTTTCCCAGGATAGCTCAACCGGTTGCACTTGGATTCCTTATTAGATATTTTAGCAATAGAGACAAGTATGAGGACTACGTCGGGTACGTATCCGCGTTTGGTGTATTCATTTCAGCCGCCATGTACACTTTTACTCATCATCCTTACTTTTTTGGCGTTTGCCACATTGGGATGCAAGTCAGGGTGTCTTGTTGCTCTTTGGTGTATCGCAAGGTAAACACTGAGAATGATTGTTTCATCACTTATGTTTTTAGAAATGACTATGCAGTTGATTGTATGTTTTTATTAAGGCATTGAAGCTAAGCCAGGCTTCACTGAGACACACAGCAATAGGTCAAATGGTAAATCTATTGTCCAACGACGTCAATCGTTTCGACGAGTCAGCAGTTTTTTTGCATTATTTGTGGATTGGACCAGTTCAGACATTGATAATCACAGGGATCTTATGGATGTACTATGGACCAAGCTGCCTAATAGGATTAGTAATATTAGTTTTATTCGTGCCTTTGCAAGGTAACTAACGACACCGACACATTTAACTGGATTTTCAATTCAGATCAATTTCAATGCAACGCCTATTTCAATATTTGCAAACGAATTTATTTGCAGGTTACCTAGGCAGCCAGTTTTCTAAACTGCGAGCAGCAACTGCTATCAGGACTGATAGACGAATTCGACTTATGAACGAAATTGTCACTGGAATAAGGGTTATTAAGATGTATACGTGGGAGTATCCGTTTTCTAGTTTGATAGGGGAAGCTAGGAAGTAAGTGACCAGCATACCTAACCAATGCTGCAGATGCAAATAATATTCTTTGTAACTGTTGTTAAATGATCACATGTTAAAATTATTGTTGGTTTCTAGAGATGAGATCAAATTCATCAGGAAGACGTCTTACCTAAGAGCCTTAAATATGTCTCTGTTCTTCACCTCATCTAAAGTCATTGTGTTTCTCACTCTGCTGCTTTATGTTCTCCTGGGACACCATCTTACAGCAGAATTGGTTTATTAAATTTTATTTGTGTATTTTACGCAAAGTTATATAGTATTATAAAATTATAAGTAATGTAATATATAACTTTTGGGGTCATTTACAATCTATTTGTACAGGTTTTTGTAACTTTGGCGTTATATAATAACGTCAGACTTGTGATGACATTGTTTTTTCCCTTGGCTGTGGCTATGCTGGCCGAGACAAAAGTTTCAGTTACACGATTAGAGGCAAGATGTTATGCTTTACCCTAGATAACTACGAATAAGATATAAGTCAATACAAACTATTGAAATATAATTAAATGTGTTACTGGTAGGAATTTTTGTTGCAAGAAGAGAGAGAAACAACGGAAAAAGCACTTGATTATGCAGCATGTACAGACTTACAAGGGCGTACAGATACTGCAAGCAGTAGTGGAGTTTTTGTTACAAATGTGTCAGCTAAATGGTATCCAGAACTCCCTGACAATACTCTGACGAATATAAGTCTGACAGTTCGACCCGGACAAATATTTGGTATTGTTGGCCCCGTAGGATCGGGGAAGGTGAGAAAGTAGCCAGTCGTGTAAACATTTAAAAATGTAATGAATTAAAGTGTGAATGGAATGTTGTTGCTTTAATTTAAGGGTTCGATCCTCCATGTAATATTGAGAGAGCTGCCTGCGCTGGAGGGGAAAGTTCGTGTCCAGGGGACAATTGCCTATGCTGCACAAGAACCGTGGCTTTTCACTGGCAGTGTCAAGGACAATATTCTATTTGGTCAGCTTTATGATCAAGAATGGTATCAAAAGGTCCTGCAAGCGTGTGCTCTTAAACGTGACTTGGAACTACTACCATATGGGGACGAAACACTAATAGGTGACCGGGGTAGCACGCTAAGTGGAGGGCAGAAGGCTCGGATAGCTTTGGCTAGGTAATTAAATGTTGATGGGTTTGATTTGATGTGTCATCCTACATGAATTATTAGTTTAATATTCTTTGATTTTTTTCTGTAGAGCCGTGTATTTTAATGCTGATATATATTTACTGGACGACCCTCTCAGTGCCGTTGATGCGGAAGTTGGGCAACACCTATTTACAAAATGTATAAATGGCATTTTAGCTCATAAGGCTAGAATTCTAGTTACTCACCAACTTCAATACTTAAAGTATGTCGACCACATTGTGTTGATGGAAGATGGAGGGATCAATGCTGAAGGAACTTACGATGAACTTCAGCGCAAAGGAGTCGATTTCGAGAAAATTGTCAAGCCTGAAATAAGGAGAAGATTGAGCCCAACGCCAAGTGTGGTTTCTCATTCACCGCCCCGACGTCCGTCCATTGCGTTGTCACGAACACACTCTGTTTCTTTAACATCCCAAGCTTCTGGTGGGTCTTTTATTAATATATCGGAAAAATATGCTCCTGTTCCGACAATTGATCATTCTCACGAACTTATCGGCGAAATTAGTGAATCACCTCGTAAGTTGTAACTTGTAACCATATGATAACAAAGCAATGTTATAATAGTAATTAAGTTTTTTCCATGTTTGTTGTAAAATAATTCATTGTGGGTTCTAGATAGGAAATATGGTTTACATCCTTTCGAGCATCTCAGCAGTATGGAGGAAATTCCTTCAGTTGTATTGGCGAAAACCATTCCTACACAAGACGAATCAGAAGAAGAGGTCGCTCAAGGAAGTGTTAGGTGGGCTGTGTACTACAAGTACTTTCATGCTGGGTCCAATATTTGCTGGATTTTTGTCCTCATAGTACTCAATGTCATTTGCCAAATTTTTTTTAGCGGTTCAGATTATTGGCTGAACATCTGGTAAGTGAGCAAGTTCTCATTCTATCATTCCTCTAATATCTTTTTAAATTTTTAATGTGGCTGTGTATATTGAAGGACAACAACGGAAGAACTAAAAGCAAAAGGGATCCGGAAACATACTAACCCAGATGATCCTTGGCACCTTATTTACAACAATGGTGATTTTCAACTTTATGGTTATGCTGCCATAGTTGGGATGTTGTTCTTTACGTCCTGGATACGTACACTTCTGTTTTTCTTGTGCTGTATGAAATCATCGATCAGTTTACACAAGAGTATGTTCAATGGAATCATTCGCGCTCCAATTTCGTTCTTCGAGACAAATCCTGCTGGTAAAACGACTCTTAATATCGTAGCTACCGGAGTTGCCAAAAGTTGATATCTTTCTGATTTTATGAACCAATGCAAGTGCAATTATAAGGTAAAGAAACAGCGTTACATAACGTATCTGGGCTAACCCTCAGTCACTTGCAGTGTCTCTAGATCAAGCTTGTAAGGCAGCTCTGTGACGAGCTTCACATTCTTATAGTCTTTCATGATTTTTTAGATAACATTTAAAGGAGGGTTTTGTGTTTTAGGGCGTATATTGAACAGATTCAGCAAAGATATGGGACTCATTGATGATGCACTGCCTATAACATTCTTCGATGCTTTTTCGGTATCAAAATATTTCATCGTCAGATCAGCCATTCTATTATTATAACTACCAGTTCGCAAAATTTTAATAGCACATTTTATAATTTTTATTTGCAGATATTTTTAAACGTCATAGCCATAGTAATTGTGATTGGGTTTGTGAACCCTATACTACTGGTACCTGCACTTGGACTGTTTTTTATCTTCAGCTTCCTGCGAGAATTTTATTTGCGCACAGCTAGGAGTGTGAAACGCCTGGAGGGTATCGGTAAGTTATATTTTAAAATTAGTTCATTCCAAACCATGACTATATCCAATGCAATTATAGCAGATAAATTACGTTTAGTTTTCTTCTTGAATAGCCCGAAGTCCGGTTTTTTCTCATATTAGTACATCTCTGAATGGACTTACGACGATACGTGCTTTTGGTGCTGAAGAAGAATTCAGGCGTCAGTTTGATTCCCATCTAGACTTCCACTCTTCAGCATGGTTTTTATTTTTGGGTAAGTTGTGGCTGTGGGTTACTAAGATTCACCGATCAATGAATAACAATATGTTTCTTTTCAGCTACTACAAGATGGTTCGGCATATGGCTAGACTGGATTTCAGTTTCTTTCATAGGAGTTGTAACTTTCAGTTTCTTAATATCATCTGGCAGTATGTTATTCTCTATATGACAAGATAACAAAATTTATTTCAACAAATTGTTCTTGATGATTCATGAGCTTTCTTGTAATTAATATGTAACTTTTATGATTTTAATCGAAGGTGGAGCTGAAGTCGGTTTAGCGGTTTCTTCAGCCATGATGCTTACTGGAATGTTCCAATGGGGAATGAGACAGTCTGCTGAGGTGGAAAATCAATTGGTATCGGTGGAAAGAGTGATGGAATATGCAGAGCTCCAGGCTGAGGCGAGCTTAGAATCCGACAGTGGTGCGAACAATTTATTTAGTTTTCGTAGAGTTGGATAATTAAGCGTACACTAATAAATTCTTTGAATGTCACAGAAAATAGACCACCGAAAGACTGGCCGAGAAACGGGGAAATAACTTTTAGTCACATGTATGCTTACTACAATCTTAATCCAGTTTTAAAAGATATTAATATCAGTATTCGCGCCAGTGAAAAGGTAGGTATATGATTTTTAAGGGGTGCATTCCAGTGTTTCTAAGTGGTGCACTGTACACACGGTCACTCACCTAATTTTTTAATTTATTGAATTTAGTTTGAAAGTTTCTCCCCGATTTTCAGATCGGAATCGTTGGAAGAACTGGGGCGGGAAAAAGCACGCTAATAACAACTTTGTTTCGGCTGGTGGAACCCAGTGGCGATATAATTATTGACGGGGTTAATATTTCAAAAATTGGTTTGCATGAACTGCGATCTCAAATAAGTATAATACCGCAAGAGCCAGTGCTTTTCGGGGGAACCTTAAGAAAAAATTTAGACCCATTTAGTACTCACACCGATGATAACCTTTGGCATGCTTTGGAGGAATCACATTTGGCAAGGGATGTTAAGCAGCTCCCTGATGGCTTAAGTGCAATGGTAATCATTTCTTTATGCTTGTTATTATTGCTAAATTGTATTTTTTAACAACTTTGATAATTTATTATTACAGGTCTCGGAGGGAGGAACAAATTTTAGCGTCGGGCAGCGCCAGCTTTTGTGCTTAGCACGCGCTATTTTACGAAACAACAAAATTCTCATTCTAGATGAAGCTACTGCAAATGTTGATCTCCAGTAATCTCAAACAAATTTTTAATTAAAACCTTGTTCGAACTTTTTATACTTTTATGTTGTTTTTCAGAACGGATTCATACATACAAGCAACATTAGAGACAAAATTCAAAGACTGCACTGTATTAACTATAGCTCATCGTCTTCAGACGGTTATGAATTGTAATCGAATTTTGATTCTTGAGGCTGGAAGCGTCATGGTAAAATAAAAGGATCATTTAACGTATATCAATCATTAATTGGGTTACTTTTTGTTGGTTAACTATATGTCTTGGTATTTATGGTATGTTTATGATGTCAGGAGTTTGATGAACCATTCGTGTTGCTCCAAAATGCAAACAGTTTGTTACGGAAGTTGGTTGATCAGACCGGAAAGTCGACAGCAGAAGATCTGCAAGAGCGAGCTAAGCTGGTGCGTTTCAACTTCATGTTTATTTCGTAGAGACTAATTTGTTCACGTATAATATGCCACTATTTAATTCATTCATCTTTGTCTTAAATTTCCATAGGCACATAATTACCGTAAAAAGAAGAAAAGTCAGTGATACACCTATAACATTTAAGTTCTGATAGTAGTTTAGTTGGACTGATAGGTACCTCTGCTCTGGGAATGTATCTTATCAAATGTTATTTTTTAATAATTTCGTTATTGTAATCTATTATAGTTCCGTCATATTACATAGGCAGTATGTAATTTTATCTGCTTATTATTACTCTAAAAATATTAAGACAAGAATAAAAACTCCTATTATTATTTAACCCTTCCTGGAAGACTAAATAATGCTGCTGTTGAGGCATCACGGGACCGAAGATGCAAATATTAGTATTGTTTCTTCAAGTCAATACACTTATTATTAGTCCCATTAATCTCTTGTGCGAGTTTCATTAACTCAAACACAATTGTATCATCTAGATTTAATAGCTTGCGAAATTCTGACACATGTGGATCGATCGGTAATTTATTCTGATTGTGAGTAGTGAGTATTAACGATTAAGTGTTCTCCACGGGAAGGGAAATCATGTTTTTTTTTCAGCGTAAGTCGGCTTCCAAGGACCAATAACTACATGGTTTGGAACGGTTGTTACATAATTTATTCTTCGCTTCTACGCTTCATGCATAAACTTCTTTGACGCAATTGTCATTATTGCCAGACGAAATAAATTACCACCAATCCATTCAATTATACTGACCGTCCTGCCAGTTCTTAACTTCCCTCAAACTAGTGGGGGCCGGAAAACCATCAGTGAAAATCGTACAACCATTCCTACACATTCTGTCTCTATTACTTTTTTACGTCATCACCAAAATTCAACGATTTCCGTTTCCAATCTTCTGTTTCGTGCATGAGAGCAGTGCTGCCCGCCAGGCTACCTAGTCAAGTCTAGTCTAGTCTTTAAAGTTTAGAGCCGCAACTAGTCAAGTCTAGTCAAGTCAGCTGTACGTTTAATTAGCAATAGTCAAGTCTAGTCAAGTCAGCTGTACGTTTAATTAGCAATAGTCAAGTCTAGTCAAGTCAGCTGTACGTTTAATTAGCAATAGTCAAGTCTAGTCCTAGTCTGGATTCAGCAGCTGGTTCCCTAGTCAAGTCTAGTCAATTCCCCTAGTCACAGTGTATTTTTCTAAAAATTCGTAAAAAAACGACGTAAAAATGTGAAACAACACATGTAGTTTATATCAATGCAAAAATAATATTCGGTAAGATTATTGCACAATCAACAATTGTCAGTATATAAATTAGTTAGTTTTTGCAACTTTAATCGCAAGTTCGGAATCAAATTTTTCCAAGAAAATAATGCTTTATAAAAATGTATGGGCAAACTTTCTTATTTAATATATAAGGATTTATCAGTGGGATATTTTCTCATATATTATAGGAAATTTCCACTGGGACGCACCAGGGGAAATACCCGGTGCAAGTAGTGGAATTTGTAGTAGGCTGTGGCTGTACCCAAGGGTCAAATTTGTGTAAATTTCCCTGAAAAAATATTTCTGAATATCCTGCTGAAACAAAGGTCAACGATTTTCAAAATACCTGTACAACTAAAGTGTCCCTAGTAGACGTTATATTCCTGTCAAATAAAATCAAACAATTTAAAAATTTCTTTTGTCTTGCCTAATTGTCATGACACAAGCCAAAAAATTGAAAATCCCTGTCAAGGGATTTTCATTTCAAAGGCCAATAAGTTAGAATATCCTTGTCCTTAAAAATGAATCTCTTCCCTTGGTTATTTTCCCTGCCAGAATAATTTTTGCCCTGGGAAGAATGGTATCTTCTAATATAATGATAATAAATAACAATGTTAAAGGGCACGTTACAAAGATAGGTTCTTTTGTTTGGGGAGCGGTTTTGGTTTAAAGAAGTACCAGGTTTGTAATTTTCATGTTAGTTGCAATTCGAAAAGTATTAATAAAAAAATTGTTTTGCAAAAAATCAATTCGTTTAACTATAGAAAGTAATACGAAAAATGTATCCTGGCTATAGTTATGATCAATTTTACAGTTAAGAAATAAATTGTAACATGTTCCTAAACACTACGTACCTAGTCGAAAATTTGGTTTTCTTTTGAAACGAAGGCATACACTTAAGGATACCAAACGGTACTGACGATGATAATTTCACGCTGGCTTTCTAGCTTTGATTTTCAGCTACATAAGGGAGCCTCAAGTAATTGTGACTTGACTAGCATTTCCATGAAGTCATGCAAGTCAAGTCTAGTCAAGTCCTGTGTTTTGGCGAGTCGCCCTAGTCTATTCTAGTCAAGTCTCGTAATAGTAACAGCAGGCCTAGTCAAGTCAAGTCTATTCTTTTACGTCCTTTTTGCCTCCTAGTCTAGTCAAGTCTAGTCTTTCCTAGTCAAGTCTGACTAGACTAGGGCAGCAGTGCATGAGAGTGATTTGTCGTTTCAGTTACCCCCCTTTCCCCCTGCCTGTCATCATTGTAATTTCTTCTCGATTCCCTCTCCCTCATTCGCAATTACGTAATAAAAGAATGGCGGCTAAAACGATTTTACATAATTTTTGCACTGTTGGTGTTTCATTGATTTAACTAGAACGACCAAGTAAATGTAAATACCACATGTAAAACATTATGTATTATACGTGCATATATTTAAATTTGAAAAACGCTTACAATCTAATATAACATCGTGTGAAGTATTTACCTAATCTACTCCTTCAAAGAGTTATAATTGCGGGGCCCCAGCGAACATCATTGGCGGGGTGTTCTTGGTTCGGAAGATAGCGGCCAGACAGACAACCAGCCAAGTAGACACCTCGACTTCCACAATAGGGACTTTCAGCTTCGCTTCGCCCCTAAAAAGGGGCGATTATTCGTGTTGTATTACGCCTGCCTAAAATGCCGTCGCGTTTTGGGCATCTATGGTACTTTGGGCATATTCAGCCTCATGATATTGATCGATTAATCAGATTAGATTAATTAAATCAGTATAATACCAACTCCCCACAGTGCAAGCGGATGCCTATGTTTGTATGTACGTAGATGAGTTCATCGTTCATCAACAAACGTTTTAAGATAGATAGATAGATAGATAATTTATTGGTCGATTTGGCCTTGGCCCTTACAACCTGCACCGATTCATTACATTGTTTCGTGAGATATAAAACAAAAATTGGAAAATTCGTATCTTGAAATATTTAGTTAATTTAGAAATTGTAAAAAAGAAAAGATTGCTGTTTGATTTGGCTTTGAAGAAGGCATATATTCATTTTGGTATAGGTAAAAAGGTTCTCTGTCATAACAAGAGCCATTAAAAAACCTATACATCATTTGTTGTCGTTCGATGAAGTGAAATGTTTCAGTGACGGGGACGAGGAGTAAAATAGTTGAAATAGTCCTTATTTACATTCATATTAAGGAAAGATAAATCATACCCATCGAGTATTTACATTCTTTGAAATATTACTTCAGTACATTATAAATTGAAATCATCATACGTGGTTCAAAGGATACATATGCAATTAGTACATCCAGGTCGTGAGTGTTTGATTTACGCGCTACAGCCAAACAAACGTTTTAATGGCCACCGGTGTGCATAGTCGTTTTACTGACTAACAGTCAACGATCACTGGAATATTGATAAACATTTTGGGTATTTATAGGGGAACGTATAGTTACCATCTTATGCTGTTGTTACATCCTGTGGTGGCGCTCCGCACTTCGCACCTTAGTGATTTAGCGCATAATGCTGATCACATGATTTTTTCGATATGTACTTGCCTTTAGCTACGTACTAATTTTACGTTTACTAAATCACAAAGAAGTATGCTGCAAATTGAAATACATAACGTTATGAAAACATAATAATAAATTATGTTTTATTTTATTTTATGGTAAGATAATGTATAAAGGATATCGTTTGCACACAATCCATAATCATTTAGACTTCACGAGCAAATAACATTCTTGCAAAAATACAACTCAAACAAATTAAATAACTAACAAGAACACCATAGTTTACGAGCTTCAAAACTCGTCATCAGGTCATCATCTAAATGCAATTTTTGCATTGGCACATTTTTGACTCCTGGAATTGCATAGTTTTACTTGGGCTGATGAAAGTCAATTTTCGAAGTCGACACAAAATTTGCCACGCAAACTCCAGGTTTTGACATATTTTATAACAGCAGCATCTTTTGAAACGAAATAATTATATATTCATCTAGTGAATCTTCATTTTTAGGTAGAGATTTTTAGCTAGCCATCAAAATGCGGAACTTACAGTACTTACAACTTCATCACGGTTACAAAACCTTGTTAAGGATTTTCTAAATCCTTAAAAACTTAATTATTTAAACCACTACTGGCCATAAATAAAGAATTAAGTCGATTATTTATTTTAGAAAATCAACAATAAAAGTTTCTAAAATTGGATGGGTTTGATTATGTCATGAAAAACTCTCTTATGTACGGTAAAGGGCCAGTAATGGTCCGCCATGGTATATGAATTTGTTTTTTTGAGAACGGTCACCCTTGATGGTCAGTATTCCAGAAAACACTTTGTTATATGCCGTAAGATGCATAATGAAGAGAATAAATTTCCCAGAAAATATTTTCCCCAAAAACCGAATAGCAAGGTCAACAAACCGAAAAAACCCGAAATCTTAAGTAATTTTTTTCATAATTTTCATTCCGTGTGCATATATGCAAAATACTATTCACTCATATATGTTTCTGTCAAAAGGCCCAATATGCCAAGAAATTCAGGTGGGCAGGCATAAAACCCAGGGCATTTTCATTTGTGAAACTCTACATTGAAGTACAAAGTAACTTAAATATTTTTTTGAAAATTATCCGAAACTGTTGATTCAACTCTACACATTTAAAATTCCGAAATCATAGCGGACAAAAATGTTTGAATACAAATAATCCTAATTAAGTTGGTAGGAAATAAATATTATTCGATACATGTCATTTAAATTTTTCAGTTTAAAAGGTAAGTTAAAAATATGCATTAACTCGTTCCCTCAATATTTAGAAGACTAGAATTTCTTGGAATGATTCAAGACAAGACATTTCAAAAATCAACTTTTTCAACGTATAAAACAGCTTTACTCTTAATGTATCTTTGGATTACGTGGAAAATAAATTGACAAGCTTTATTAATTTTCGAGCCCTCGACATTTAACACTCATCCTCAGGCACAAAACAACAATCTTATTACGTTAACTCTTAAAACTTTGGTATCAGTGATTTATTTTGTTAAAATCATGGTACTTCCAAATCGGCATCGAAAACTGCAATGCAGATTTCAGAAAACTGTTATCATTGATCTGGGTCAATATTTGTGGTGGCAGGCGTTCAGAACGATGGAAGCAAAGTAGGAAATTTTAGTGGATTAAAATTTGTTTAAAATGCTTACAAATGCCGTAATTAAATGTTCAATACGGGTTTTTGAGTCCAAGACAAAAATGGTTCCGCAGCAAAAGATGTAAATGTTAGGAAAGACTAGAATGAAATAAAAAGTCTCGACGAAATCTATTTCACACAATCCATAACCTAGCGTAACATTTTAGGTATAGATAGTGTGGCATTATCAAAATACCCACTTTTTTCGTAATGTTTCACATTTTATCTACAAATTTCCTCTCGACTAAATTGCTCATACAAACTTCAGTGAGAAAATGTCGAAACTTTTTGCCCTATGCCAAAAATATCCGGATCGGAAATACCGTCATTTAGAATTGGACTTGTACTCATAAAGGGTCTCTTTTAGAGGCAGTGTATTGTAGCAGTGTTGGGGATACGTGAGTGGTGTGGTTACTTTATGGGTCCTGTGGAACGCCCATCTAGTGCTCGCCCATCTATGAACGCCCATGTTGAGTAGATGAGAAGAGACGAGTACATGCTTGTGTATAGTCTCACACTATACAAACAACCTACACTAAAGGAACAGGCAACGAATGCAGTAGCTCGTGGAACCTCCGTGAGTCAGAATAGTTTAAATAAAAGGGAAGGTAAATTTAGGTAATAGTTGCCGGTGCTTGCCTTCGTCATTTTAACTAACTGTGAATTAAGTTGCATTTGAATAGAAGGTATTATTAACTCTTTAATTAACGGACGTAGCAGTGTATTAATGTCAGGATATTATTTTTAATGAACAGTTGCTTTTTCATAATTTTTGGTGGCTGTGCCTTTCAGTTTCAGTGTATGTACATACGCGGTATATTTGAATGGAATTGGAATTAAGAGGAATTTAGGGTGATCACAATTAAAGGTTGTGTACGAAATCATTAACAAAATCAATTAATATTTCCTGGTTGTTTTACAGTAGCTGTTATCAAATTGATCCGGAAGCTTGAGGTTTGAAGGAAGTTGCGAAAATGAGCGGTAACGTAATAACAAATGTAAGTATTTTTTACCTGTAGTAGAATTTTGACCTGGTTTTTGTGCGGGTGTAAAATGATAATCAAGCATGTACTGTGTGTATTAATTGTTTATTATGATATTCTTTGTAGCCAGACTCCGACGTGCATATCACACAGGACAACCAGAAGAAAATAAATACTTTTGCCGTTCGCAATGGCTGGATGGAAGAGTTGGAGCTGGAATTGAAAGCAAAGGAGGTATAATTTCCAATGATTCAAATTTCTAAAATATGTAATGCATTTGCATGACAATTCGGATGGCGAAACAATTGATGTTTACTGTAATAGAAGAAAATGTTGCAGCTGTTCCTGCGAGAAGCGTAACACTATTTTCTTGAAATTTTGCAATCTAGAATGACCTGAAGAATTTAGAAGATGCTGAGCAAGAAGTGGTTTTAATGACGGATCCGATCCCAATTCTCGTCGGGGACTCTTTTGTACATTTTGAACCTGATGCTGCCGGTGTAAGTTGAATGTGGTTACCTATTTGTATGGGTAGTTGCTAACTTTCATCCCCTTATCCCCCTATACCTTTTCCCTATGTCCCCATCAGCGTAGGGTAAAAGTGAAACGGGAGACCTGGCTGAGCAAATACTTTGCGGGTTTGTCTCACTTCATCGGATGGAGAGCGGGAGAGTTGATGAAATAATTGTAATTGGCGGGAAAAGTATTAATTGGTAGGATTGCTGCACAGCTGATGAATTTACTAATTGACGTGGTTAACTAAAAAATTGACTCGAAGCTGGGGTAACAGTTAACTAAATTATACTATAATTTGGCTTGTCGTTTTATATGGCTCCAATGTTGGCAATTTTATTGGACATTTGATTATTCTCATCTGGCTGTTGTGCAGTATAATTGAGTTAAATCTGATAGTTCGAGTTTTCTTCTACGTAATCATGTTTTATGTAAAGCTAGGTGAGAACAAGTAAAAAGCTAGGTATTAAATTTATTACTTGCAATAATTGTAAATAAAGATTTTGAGCGTTACATTCCCTCCAACCAGTCCACAGTCCGCCATCCCGTCAAACCAACCACATCCCATTATGGGTCTTCCTAATCGGTTGGAGGCGGTAAGGCAGGATATAACTATTCTGCTGCAGGCTGGACAGAAAACTAATTGTCCAGAGGATTATAGAAACCCCTCTCAAGACAGATAGAATAGAAGGATCCAGTCTGAAATCTAATCGTATTCGAAACACAGTTCTTTTAGATCGACATCCTATTCTGTCCTTCTATTTTACCATTAGATCCATGCCAAATGAGCAGTGGTATACACAGCTAATATTATTTGATGGATGGGTTTGAAATTATGGAGGATACCTTGAGTACCGCCAGATTTAACTGTATATTTTTTGAGGTGGGAGCGACATGTAAACAAATATCAATTAACACTTACACCGTACACCTCCAACAGGGGAGCCCTACATAACAGGAAGCCAAATAATAATATGATTTAGCTAATTTTTATCTGAGCCTCAAGTCAATTTTCAGTTAGTAAATTATCCAGCTCTGTAGCAATCTTACCAATTAATATTTTTCCTGCTCTCCCGCCCATTATAGTCAATCCATCAACCATCCCGCTCTCCACTCGATTAAGTGTGTCACCCCGTTATCCTTATTCTGCATTCTAATTGCTCACCCCACCATCCCACAGCAACGGGTCCCCTGTTTCATTTTTAACCTATCGTGATGGGGATATTGGGATAACGTATGGGGGTGTGAGTTAGCTCATGAAGATGTGAAATAACTATTTTTGCTTTACCCTTCTGTCGATTCCATCATTTTGTAAATCTAATTTTTGAATCCCGCAGGAGGAGCTCAACAAACGAATTCAATTAACGAAGGAAAGCATCAAAAAATTAAACGTAGACATTGCATCAGTGAAGTCTGAAATGAACAAGCTTAAGGCGGATCTCTACGAGCGATTCGGTGATAACATTAATTTGGAAAATGAGGAAGCATAAGTTATGGGTTATGGTTGCAACTAACAGATAATAATAATTATTAACAAAACGGAACAATACAATTTTTGCCGAAACGATCATGATTTTCCAATTTTAATAATTACATGTTTATTGTTTACTCTCACTCTTCCGCATTTCACATCATGTTTTAATCTAGAGGACTAGAGGAGCATTTTGTGCATTGCATTGTATCTCAAAAGCTTTGTTCAAAAATAAAAGTACCTCCGTAAAAAAGTTTTTTTTAAGTTTGACGTTCTTATGAAGCCATCTCTGTATTATTACCTACTTAAGTTTTAAGCATACATATGCGTATACCGATGTACATGCCTCTATTGTTGGCTATCGGAAAAAATTCTAAATGTAGGTTGCCAGATTCGTAAAAATCTGAAATTGTTTATTGGAGGCTGTAAAGGAAGTAATACATGTAAGAATGACAGGATAAGGGTTTGTTCAAATTTATCGTTCTAGGCATATGAAAACACTATCCAAACCTTGCGTCAGCTCTTCTACCCAACCACATCAGTTCCCATGCACCCACCCAGCCTATGTTCATATTATAAATAAATTTTCGACACTATAAAGCTTCGATCGGGTGACGGATGACAGTATTTCCATACCTTTCGCTAGTCTTTTGCTGCTCACCCGTACCCTAAAAACCTCTCTGCCACATGAAGGTATAATTGTAGGAACCCTGATACCATTGATGGACTATTATTCCATGAAGAAACCAGCGTCTACACATAGTTGCCGGACTGCTTCAAACACACCTCATATGTACAAAAGATATGATAACCGTCCTTATCGAAAGCAGGCACTGTCAAAGATACCACCTAGAACATTCGTGCTATTCCATTAATAAGCAAACAAACCATATTTTAACCACGTATTGAATATTATGGGTTGGGTTTTAAGTTACAAGCTTCAACTGCATCCCAATGAAGTAGGTAATAGTAAAAATACGAAAATCAAAAGAATTACGTAAACTATAAGTCCATTTAACTTACAATAGGATTCCCGCAGTTTCTCCTGCATTTACTTTACATTTACGCTCGCGTTTGAAAGTAAACGCTATATTCTTACATTTAGCTTAGATTGATCAAACTTCAAATCAATATTTAAGTGTGCAGTAATCAATTACTGGTTATAAGTTATAATAATTAATATTGAGTTATACAAATTCTTTACATCAATTACTGTTGTAATTTATTAGCAAAAATAAGGACCTCATTGTTGCTACAATGTTTATTATTATTTTAAATTATAACTTTATAACAATAAATAACAAAATACAGTACATCCTCTCTAAGAGTGCTTCCCTGGTAAATGATGTAAATGTAATGAATAAATCAAGGGAGGTAGTGGGGAAATATGAGATTCTAGTGCATCGCATGGGTTCAGGTCGCACCCGGGTATTTGGGTTCAGGTCCAGGTTCAGGTTCAGTATGGGTTCATTTATTTTGGACCCAATAATTTTGGGTCCTTTCTGGGTACAATATTTTATACCCGTAAAATTGGGTACAGGTTCAGGTTCAGGACCAGGTACAGAGAAAAACCCGGTTTGATTTTACCTGTCAGGACCAGGTGCAACACATAAAAGACCTGAACCTGATCGCAAAAGACCTGAAATGTTTGGGTTCATTGATTGAAAGTTAAAGGCCGGAGAATTCAAGCTTCCCAAATGATTTCCATCGCAAAAGCAATGGCAGAGTGTCCCAGGAACCAGTGAACTTTCATTCTTATGCATTTTAAATATATTATGTACTACAAATACCCAATTGTACTTTTAATACAAGATAAAATTTAAAAAAGTTTGGATTCTCAAGTACCCAAACATATTCAGGTCCGGTCCAAAATTACCCGGGTTCAGGTCGTCTTTTGGGTACTTTTTCGGGTTCAGGTACTAATCAGATGCGGGTACTACAAAAACGCAATTGGGTCAGGTTCAGGATCGAAAAATTTGAACCTGTGAAATGGGTACATTTTCAGGTACGGGTTCACGCTTTTGAGGTACCCAAAGTTTGGGTCCAGGTTCAGGTACAGGTTCGACTGTTTTGAACCCATGCGATGCACTATATGAGATGGTAACCATTTTAATTAGCATTAAAATGCCCGCAGTCTCACGTTTCCCCACTACCTCATATGATCGAACAAATCAAAATCCGAATCCCTGTTTTTGCGTCCGCGTAAACGTAAAAGAAAATTTTAGCGGCAATGTTAGCATTTATTTGCGAACCGCATTCTCTAATCATTTTCAACAAAACTTCACACAATCTTTGCAGAATTTTGTACCCCTATATAAGTATAGCCTGTACATGTCATATCAGCTTATGTACAAACACCACCCCTAGATATAGGGCGTCACCTTTATGAGTGACTCAGATATTTACTCATGTCATCCATTTTACAGCAAATTCGTACGTACCATACGATTACGGATAGCGTTTGTTACGTAATGGCATGTCAGACACCATTAGGAATTAATCACCCTTTTAAATATAACGCCATGGAGAAGTTTTTCAGCGCCATCTTTCCCCCTTTCTCATAAATTATTCA
Organism: Allacma fusca; assembly: GCA_947179485.1. Lineage (NCBI taxonomy): Eukaryota > Metazoa > Arthropoda > Collembola > Symphypleona > Sminthuridae > Allacma > Allacma fusca. The sequence goes on from OX359250.1 coordinate 30,411,783, forward strand.
AGTTCTCAAATTGAGTAATAAATTTCCTTCCAATTTCAAAGATTTGCTACACTGACAAAGGCTGAGTTTCCCAGGTAGCAGCGTTAAGCACTTCCTTGGAAGTTACCCCACATGTCATTTTATTTGGGAACAGTCATCACATGAAGGGAAATTAAGGGGCAAGATTATGGAAATTTCCCATCGGGGTCAAGGTGAGAATTAAAAAAAAAATCCGAGAACTTTAACACCAGTTTACAATTTGAACAAAATTTATAACAAACCAAACCTTGCAAGAACAAATCGTAGCCTAAAAGCGATCTCTCACCCCACACTGCCGCCCTAAACTCTATCCCCCGCATCAAATTCCCCCAACCTTCCCTCTGACTTTCCTAAACTATGCCCCAATTACCCCAATCATTACATACGGAATCAAACTGCCATCACTAAACATAAATTTCCCCCAAATTTCCGCCTTTCATAAACTAAACGGAAATGCTTTAAAAATCCATGAAAAATCAAATTTCCAAAAAAACTCTTTTCAATCATCAGCCCCTCTTAATTTAACATTATCAGTCTCTAACCAAATTAATTACAGTCTCCACTCGAAAAACAACAGTCTGGGTTGAACATAATAATGAAACCACTTGCTCTGCCCTGACGACACCCCCTTCAAAACTTGGACCTCTGCCCGAGGTCATTTTCTACTACTCAAATCTTTAACCACCAGAATTAAATAATATTATTCTTAATTTTTTGTAATTTTTAAAATTTTTTAATAAAAAACCTTTAATGACCAGAGCCAATTTGAATGCTACATAATTTTCCCCCATCCGGCCCACTCATATAACCAGTTGATAAAAACTTGCCGACTTCGTCAGAGTAATTATATTAATTATCGGCGTCAGCCAGAAAAATAAAAATAAAAGTCTAGCTAAGAACGAAGCTTACTTACAATAATAATTACAATTAGCTAAAAAATAATAAACTAATAAAATAACAGAATCAATTCAAGACTGGAACACTCTGAATAATTTTTCCCGTAGAGGCGAGCCCGGACTACTGTCAGTGTATACACAGTGTGTGCATATTTCTGAACGACAGGAACAACGTGATGAGTAATAGATGGTCATACATAGAATAATAAACTAACTATATATATAGCATGAAAGCAAGCAAAGCACCCCGCATATAGCTTCCAATTCCCGTGTGTGTGCGCTAGTTAATAGGGCTAGAGAAGGAGAAGAAGGAGCTCTGTGTATAGGGACGTATGCAGAGGCAGAGGCAGAGGCAGAGGCTGACTCAATTATTATTGCTTTTGTAGCTTTTAAAATGCTTGGGTCTAGGATGAGTATGTACGTTACTGTTGGAGGATGGGGCGGAAGGAGAGGATTGTGTGCGTGAGTGGAAAGCTTGGGAAAATAGGAGAGAGTTGGAGTGAACCCGTTGTGACTGGTGAGTTGCGAAGTAAGTAAGTAAGTAATAGTGTAGTGGAAGTGGACGGAAAGGAAATAGGAATAGTGCTTGTAATTGTAGGATTTGAAGTTTGGCGGCTCCCTTCTTGTCCTTCAGGTATTCTGTTGTATTTGCACATGAGGTCTACACTTGCAGGGACTCTGCCATGCCTCTCTACTGATGGAGTCGCAACCAGTTGGCACAATAATATAACCACAACCAACATCTCCAATTCCAATCCTACAAGACTCCTTCCATCCATCAAGCATTGCAGTACATAATAATGAAATCCTACGTAAACCAAGAGGAAGATTGTTTTCAAGCTCACATTTTGGATCTTTCGCCCGGACAGTCAGTAATTTTACACGAGTTGTGATCATTCGGGACGGAAATATCGTAAGTAGACCAACTTATTCTATTGTACAGTCATAATTACAGTAAAGTTGACGGGGTCTCCCGTGAAAGTCAAAATCTGAGATGGGGATATTAAAACTCTGGTGTTAGAGAGATAGAAAGAGAAGTATATAGTCAGTCGTCATAAATCCAAATATACTGTTAAACTATTAATATGAGGCACTTGTCGGTAGGATTGAGTTGAGAGGGTGATGTGTGATCATTTTGATTGTGTGTGTGTGTGTGTGGTTGTGTTATGTGTGGTTGTGGGGACAAAAATAATTATTGAAATATAGATTTTAGGAGGAGAACAAAATTAGGGGAATTGGACAGGGTGAGAGTGACGAGGTCAGTAGGAGACAGTCCGGGAAAATAATGCTAACTCATCTTAGGAGTGCATCCTTCCCAGTTGAGAATGTACGTGGAGTTAGAAATATAGTCAGTTGTCCCATGTAAAACTGTCACCTGTATGTACACAGTAATGGGATTGTGGTGAACTTGATCTCTGTGGGTTCCGTGAGGACTTGATTGTGCAAGGACCGGGAACTTTACGTATAGTTTTATATTTAATTCCAGCTTGGACTCCGGTAGCTTTGTAAGATGTAAGATCCCCGACGTCCAGAAAGGTTTCACGTCAAGGTGTATGTATATATATTTAGTCAGGAGATACTTTGGAGTGGACTCCGGGCGTTGCAAGATTTTAATTTGAAAGTTGTTTATGATGGAGAGCGTGTAGTGTGTAAATTGTGGTCATTGTTGACATCAATGGACTGGTCATTTTGTTGGTGGTAATGATAGCATTTAATCTCGTTAAGTGAAAATGTATATATGTGAAGAAGGAGATGGGACGGAGTGAAGTTCTCTGTATTTCTCGGGATAGAGTTGAGAGGTTTCTTTTTATTTGGTGAAGAAGTCAGCTGTGGCTTTGTAGGTGGACGTAGTGCGAAGACAGTTGTGGTGTTGACAAATTAAATGGGCCATGTAGTACCCAGCATTGGGACACTTCTGACAGTGGGCATGGGAGAGAGGAATTTGGATTTATTTTAATTTTAACGAGGGGAAATTCCATTAGCTATAATCGTATCTTCTGTTTACAGGTTCCGTGTCAATTTCGTGACGACTACACAGTGAAACTTTGCAAATTTTGGACAATTTGTAGTACAATTTATTTAAACTTGCGGGCTTGCAGTTTGATGGAATAAAAATTTCAAGGTAAGGAAATTTTTGTGAGTTATTTTGTTAATATTGATTAAAATTTTCGACTGTTATATGGGATTGCGGATGTGTGAAGCCTCGGTTATTCGTTTCATGCTATCATTGTAGCTGTGTATGCCACAAACAATTTATTAGTAAATCCTGCTTAAAAGCTATGTAATACTGGGTTGATTTCATAACAGAATGAACTGCAGAATGTATGCTGAATTATTGATTCATTGAATCACTGGGACTTGTCAGAAATCATGTGAGTTTCTACTCGAGGCTCATGGGTTGTATTTAATTGTCAGTTCTGCATATATGTGAGCTTGAATTGAAGCAGCGTGCAGCAGTTTGTTGTCGTACTTGATTTGTCAATTGGAGTGCAGTGACAATCAGAGTTGCGAGTTTCTTTATTCCTTGGCATATTTTGTAGTCTCTTCTTCACTGCGTTGACTTCTTGACTTATTCATTCTCTAGTCGTTCTACTGTGAGAAGTTTGTGTTGATTTTATGGACTCCTTTGTTTCACGTTTCATCTGTGGCAGTTCTGTAGAGCTAAGCGGCTAACGAAATCACCGCATCGCGACCTAGCTTTACGGGGTGATTTCGAATAGTTTTTTTTAATTGGCTTTCTGTTCTGTTAGGAATCTTCAGTCTAAGTGCGTCATTAAGAGGAAGTCTCAATTTAAGTGCAGTCGGTAATGTGTATCGATGTGTGTGAGATGCCGGCAAATAATAATAATATTTTTTATTCGTATACAGTGTCGGAAATTTTATACACCGGGATTAAAGTTAGACTCTATATTTGGGATACGAATCCATCAATTATCCAATAAAGTGAGCATTTGAAACAACACAAGCAGACATTGGATGTGTTTGCTGCAAAAGGTAAAACATTTAATTGAATGCGAGGTCGGTGTGGCCGATTATCGTCTAAAAATTTTAAAATCCAAACTCCACTGCCTCTGGAGGAATGTTTCTGTGGGAAAGTAAAATGATCCGGGATAAATTAAATGGATTTGTAGTTATCTTGGGTTCCGTGGCTGTCATTGGTTGATGCCAACAACCACCAGGGGTGGTAGCAAGCGCACTACTACACAGGACAATATCGACGTTGACACTGACAGTCAGAGACTCAATACATCTGCTGAAAGAATGCCGCTCACACCTCAGGTATGATTTCGGAAAATTCAACTATCGGTCAGGAGAATCATCTGAAAGTCAACTGAGTATGGCTTAAAGGAAAGCTAATTCCTGGACTCGGTGCTATGATTACTGTTGTGTGAATCTATGGGCTCTTCGATTTTTATGCCCTGCCGTAGAATACACGACATATCGTTAGATCAACGGTTGTAACTTTTAGCAGAATTGTGTTGGTGTAGTAGTAATCGTTATAGTTCCAGTTCCAGTCTCATCAAGCAAATATCACGTTCTGTTAGCAGAGTTTTCATAGGTGTTGAGGTACAAGTAGATAATATTGGAATACAAAGTGAAGCTCGTATTTAGGATAGAACGTCTATCTGGTTCTAATGCTTCATATACTGTCTATTGAAAGAGCAAGCTCATGGAATGCAATCAGGCTAATGCAATGAATCCACTGTTTTGATGTTGTAGAGGGTTACCGATTGCAGGTCAGTGGTTCCTGGGTTTTCTACAAATGCGTAGTATCCAATCCTCATTTAAAGGTCTCAGTTTCATGAGATGCTGTGATAATATTCTAAGGTCATAATACTTTCTCGACGTTAAACTCAAAGTGTCTTCATGGTTGCTCTGTTGCCATGTTAATTGATGACTCTCCGCTGTATTTAGAGACGAATGTTGAAAAATGACATCACACTTATTTATCGTAATTTTCAAAACATTTCATTTTCGCTTGTTTTATTATTGTCATTAATTTGACTTACTAGTTTTGATGTTTTAGTTTTCATTAATTCGTTCGTAACATCATTCCCCGTCCGGACTTGTTTCCGGTTATGATTTTTGTTCCTTTACGAATAAGTATATACTTATTTGTTATTTCGGCGCTAATATAAGTCTGTTACTCATGTCATTGGTTCACATATTTCACATATTCACAATATCAGTCACATACTTGCTTCCGAATACAAAATTCAAGCGTTTTTAAAACTGCAGTTTAATGTTACATACATATGCCTAGGTAATCCTGCACCTGTACATGCACGCGATACTTACAATTAGTACTTTTTTGGTACTGTGTGATAGTGGGCTAGGCGATAAAAAGGGGCCTGTACAATATTGTTACTTTTTGTTGTACAATGTAATACGTAGTTACTAGTGGATGCCATTTCGTGTAAAGCCTGCCATGAAAATCGAAAATATTTTGCCAACGGACCAGAAAAATACGGTTTGTATTCGTAGCAAATAAGTTGGTTTTACGGCGGGGCACAATAACAAGTAAGCTACTTAAAGACATTCACTTTTTTTTCAGAAATTGAATGTACAAGCCAATCATCTCCCAGAAGACATGGAAGTAGAAGAAATCAGTGACTACAACAGTGCTGGCACTGGAAATAATGTTGCTGCTGATACGAACAGTGGTAAGAATCGTGATGAGATTATGGGAAAGAAATTAAACTACGATAACAGCAATTCTAACAGTTTTGTTCTAAATGGTTGGATTTTACTTTTAACAGATGCATGCAAAATGGATGAGGATGACGATGGAGCAGCAAGGTCAGAAGCGACCTTTTCCTACACGGTGGAAAATATATCTAGATTAAAAGAGCAGACATTGTCTCCGCCCACCTATGTTAGAAATTTGCCTTGGAGAATAATGGTCATGCCCAGATCTGACCAAGGACAGGGTCGTAACATGTCACTGGGCTTCTTCCTTCAGTGTGAGAGTTCTTTTAATTACTTTCAGCTGATTCCTTGTACCTGTCTCATCTGGAGTACAGTACATTTTAAAAATGACATTTAAAATTATTTGCAATTTTTACCTCGTGTGCGCTTATTGAAACATTTATGAAATAACAGTGCAAGCAGGCTTTTACAAGTGCCTGTTATTCTTGAGCCGTAATGCTTTTGAACATGCATATAAACAAGTTTATTGAGCTACTATCAATATATGCATATTGTGTAACATTAAGGTAATGGAGAAGCAGAATCATCCAGTTGGAATTGCAGTGCTGTAGCCACTTTACGAATTTTATCTCATAAACCAGGATGTGAACCTTTTACCAGAAGTGAGTGTACACATGCCGACGTTACTACTAGGAAATTGTGATTTTCCGAAATAATTTCAATGAAATTACCGATAATTTTTTAATTTATGACAGAAATAAGTCACATTTTCCACTACAAGGAGAATGATTGGGGCTATTCAAACTTTTTGGATTGGATGGCATTGATGGATCCAGCGAAAGGTTACGTAAAAAATGATTCAATTACGCTGGAAGTGGATGTGAAAGCCGATGCACCACACGGCGTAGCATGGGACTCGAAGAAACATACGGGTTTTGTGGGATTAAAAAATCAAGGTGCAACTTGCTACATGAACTCGTTGTTGCAAACTATGTTCTTTACAAATCAGTTACGAAAGGCTGTTTATAAAATGCCTACTGAAAGTGACGACTCAACCAAAAGTGTTGCATTAGCACTTCAACGTGTCTTTTACGAGCTGCAGACTTCGGACAAACCCGTTGGGACTAAAAAATTAACACGATCGTTTGGTTGGGAAACGTTGGATTCGTTCATGCAACATGACGTACAAGAATTCCTCCGGGTTCTGTTGGATAAACTAGAAAGCAAGGTATTCGTTAGTTTATTTTCCTGTCCATATTAGTTGAGCAGCGGTCACAAAGGTATTTTGGTATTCGAATTCAATGAAATTTCATTAGATAAATATTCAATATATTTTTGGCATTCAGATGAAAGGGACTTGCGTTGAGGGTACGGTGCCGAAACTTTTTGAAGGAAAAATGATCTCATTTATTAAGTGTAAACACGTTCAATATGAGTCATCGAGGTCAGAGACATATTACGATATTCAGTTGAATATAAAGAATAAGAAGGACATTTATGAGTCTTTCCAAGACTACGTTGCAACGGAGGTTCTCGATGGAGATAATAAATATGACGCCGGTTCGCACGGGTTACAGGTAGATATAGTATTACTAATCATTTTTAAAACACAATTCTGTAGTAGTGCAGATGACACTGATTTACATTTTATTTATGGAAAATTTCAGGAAGCCGAGAAAGGCGTTATTTTCACATCCTTTCCTCCCGTGCTTCACTTACACTTGATGAGGTTTCAGTACGACCCCGTGACAGACTGTTCAGTCAAATCCAATGATCGATTTGAGTTTTTCGAAAAAATAAATTTAGATGAATATTTAAAAGTTAAAGATGCCGGATCTGGTTCAGCTTCATATACGCTTCACGCAGTACTGGTTCATTCTGGAGACAACCATGGTGGTCATTATGTTGTTTTTATCAACCCACGTGGGGATGGCAAGTGGTGTAAATTTGACGATGACGTCGTTTCCAGATGCACTAAGACTGAAGCTATCCAGCACAACTTTGGAGGACAAGAAGTATGCTTGCTTGTAGCTGAGTTAAAACAATTCGTGACGGCTATAAAGGATTACTTACGATAGTGTTTTTATAGCTGAACAAATTTTGCAGTAATCTTTTACATTTATTATATCAGATGGATGATGTTCATCCGGGGGTTAAGCAATCGACCAATGCCTACATGTTGGTATATATTCGAGACTCTGATCTGTCCACCGTTCTTCAGGATGTTACAGAAGATGATATTCCACGGGAATTACTAGAACGTCTTAAGGTCTGTATTTACTTGTTTTCTTGACCAGTCATTCTTACACTTAATACTTCATTCCCAATCACTCAGAGAGTAACAGTAATGGTACTCAACCTAATTCCATAAGAGCTGTAACATGGACGCACATGATAAAATGTAGCGTTCTTATGTGTGTACAGGATGAAAAGCAGTTGGAAGTATTGCGGCGCAAGGAGAGATCCGAAGCTCATCTGTACATGCAGGTAACGGTGATGACCGAGGATGCATTCGTGGGGCATCAAGGTGTCGATTTGTACGATTCCGAAAAGATGACACCAGCTGCCTCAGCTAATTCAAGAATGTTCAAAATTCTGAAAAAAACGAAGCCTTTTCAGTTGTTGCATACCGTTTCTGAAGCTTACGGTGTGGATGAACGAAGACTGCGACTGTGGCCCTTTAATTTGAGAACAAATAAAGCAGTACGTCCAGGATACTTAGAAATGCACCCTGAACTATGCAAGCCCCTGGAGGAAACTCAATATGGTCAGTCGTTGCCCATTTTCCTTGAGATGCTTCCTGCGGATGATGAACGAGAAGCGCTTCCCGCATTCGATAAAGAGAATGATGTGATACTGTTCTTCAAAATGTATGACCCTATTTCCGAATCACTTCACTATTGTGGGCATTGGTGTGTCGCCATCAGCATTTCTTTCAGTAAGAAATTGGTTTCACTTTTATAAAGGAAATTTTCAAGCTACTACTGAATTGTAAACAAGTAGTTTGAACTTGGTGCTACGACCTATTTGTCTGTATTTACAGATGAAGTTGCCGCAGAGTGCCGAAGAAGAGCTAATTGGGGTAGTGATGTCCCCATAACCCTGTACGAGGAAGTTCAGCAGGGTCAGTATGATAAGATCCAGGACTTGAATGTTCTTTTAGACCAGGGCCTGGAGGAATTGATGGATGGCGATATCGTTGTTTTCCATCGAACATTTGATCCAAGCAGAAAACTTAAATCTCTTTCTGATTTTTACACTTACGTGCAGTACAAGTAAGAAAGGAAATAGCATTTTCGTACGTGTTTACATTCATTTCGTTATTCTAACTTTTGTTTCTTGGTTAACAGGTATGAAATAACCTTCATAGACAAGAGCAATAGCAACGATTCATTTGTTATAGAAATGAGTTTAAAATGTAGCTACATGGAAATGGCAACTAAAGTTGGTCAACGACTTGGAGTGAAACCGTTATTCATTCAGTTTTTCAAGTGTCAGCCATATAAGTATGCAATTTTACTCAATTACTAATTAGTACTGCTGAAGAGACTATATTAGTAGTGTGATATGTGTTGGTACAAATATGTGTGTAATCAGCATAATTTTTTATGAAGGGACTCCCCAGCGTACCCTGTTAAGTTCGAACAAGAAAGTCCGGATCTGTTGACAATTTTTCCACCAACTCATAAATCGACACGGAGTTCGTATAAACTCTTTTATCAGGTTCTTGGAATCCCTGTTACAGATCTTGAACATAAGAAGCAGTTTAAATTACTGTATTACTCTCCCGAAGATCAAGGTGAGTTAATTGAGTCAGCTTATCTACCTTATGATGGTGGTTAGCGACGTGGTTTGCTTCCAGTCACTTGTAAGAACTAATCTTGAATTTGTGTTGTTCAGAGCGTGAGATGGTTTTCTATGTGAACAAGCAACCAAGAATTCTAGTGAAAGATGTGCTTGGTGAATTAGCGCGTGTTATTTCGGAGGAAGAGAATAAGCCCGTCCGTAATCTTAGGCTCGTGGAAATTTCCTCTCATCGGATATGTAATGTTGTCGATGAAGATGCAAGCGCGGATATCATTCAGAATAACTCCACAGCCACGAGTACGAATATTTTAATCAGTGTTTATGGTTGATAAATTCTTAATCTTTGCGAAACACGAAAATGACCCTTCCTTTGTGTATCTCAATAAAGGATACTATCGTGCGGAAGAAATTCTCCCTGAAGAAGTTGATGTTGGTCCAGCAGAATGTCTTGTCCAAGTAGCTCATTTTCACAAAGACCCTCGATCTACATTTGGAATTCCTTTCTTGATCAAGGTTAATCACAGCAACTGGTGTGCATGCTTTAATCTTGAGTTTTGTTGTTTATCTGATTCATATTTTCATTATATGTTCTAGATTAAATACGGTGAGCTTTGGTCACAAGTTAAGCAGCGGATTCAAAGCCGTTTGGGAATGAATGAGAAAGACTGGGCTAAAATTCGAATCGCACTTGTTCAGCAAGGTAGTCCGAATTTCCTGGAGAAGGAGGACGAAGAATTAGTTATAAAACCCGACAATTTCAATTCGTACTCAGGAAGTTTTAATAGCAAACCTTGGATTGGAGTCGAGCATGTGAATAAAGCACCAAAACGATCCCGCTACTCTACCCTTGAGAAAGCCATCAAGATTTACAATTAATCTACTTTGATTTACCATCACCTATAATGCTACATATATGGTTGAATATTATAATTATTAATTGTATGCTAATTTAAAACAAAATATAGCATTATTATCACCAGAGTATATGAAACGTGTTAACAAACTACTGCTACTACCACTTCAACTTCAATCTAGCTCTTGAGAAAGGAAAGCTTTTTAATCATGTATCTGTTTTATCGCATGTGTAGGTAAAATTTACTTCGTTCAGATATTGTAATGGTTTAGCAAGAAGCAATTTCAATTTCGCTAGCTCTTTTGTAATCTGCCACCAGTATGTAGTAGTAGTAGTAGTAGTAGTAACCCCTTCATCATTTGCCTACTTATGATTTTCACATGAATAAAGATGAAGCCAAAGCAACCTTCTTGTATCGTTGGTAAAATCCTAAGAAAGAACCTCAAACGTTGAAGCAGCGATTGCGTTTTAAAAATACATTGTAATTATGTAAATTCCCATTCATCCAGTATAAGATATTTTCGAAGAAAATCCAAAGCTCCGTAATGTATTACTACTTTGTGAAGCAATCCGTGGCTAGATCCTTGTTATGTTGTTACGTGTAATTGATTATAATTCTTGGCGGATTAATTTTGGTCGTTTCTGTTGTAGTCGTAATTATATTTAATTTGATGCCAGCCTACTAAATAATTATTATCATTGAACGTGTATAAGTGTTACTTTGTTAGTAGTGACATCAATACTTTCTAACTTGTAGAAATGTATAGCGTTTGATTGTATTTATACTAATTTTTTGACTCGTAATAATTAATGAATTGATCCTTAACCATAGAAAATTAAACTAATCAATTATTACTACAATTTTGAGTTGTTACTGTACGATTGCTAAGCTTTACAGTTAATACAAATTCCGTGTCCACTACTACTCCTACTCTACCATACATTTACATTGCTCTCGAATGAAGCTATAAAAGGATATTGTACTACTATTATCTAAACTCTTCTATTGTGATTACACGATTATTACTGCTAATGAAGTTATCATCATAAAGCTATGTAAACGAGACTCAAAGTAATTGGTAGAGGAAGCATATGCTGTGCTGAATTAAAGGAAATTGAAATATAATAAATGTAAGGTTAAAAATACGAACGTATGATTAATTATGCATACATTTAACAAAAGCTTGAGGGAATCCGTTGATGTTTTGTGCTAGCAATGCAGCCCCACACTGTACTACTCTCCATATTTGAAAAGAAAACCTTTGAAGACTTTTTATTTATTCTACTATAATATAATTATTCTATGTAATCCAAGATAAGTGTATTCCTCTGCGATTGAAAACAGTTATGTTGTAATAAAAATTAATAATAATAATAATTATTATTATAACTACCATAAGTTGTGTTTAAATACGAATAGAGTATACCTGTATCAATCATGAACTTAAAACATGGACATTATTACTATGTTAGTATAGTATTTATTACTCTTTAAACGGATGTGGACTCATAAAATTATATATACATACATCTATATGAATTACGCAAGAGGTAGTATTATTATTATTGTATGCTTCTATCGAATGTTTTGATGCTGTTATGTCAGGTTGTAATAGGAATGCAAAAAAAAACAATATCACTATTATTACTTCTACATGATTCGGCGCTATCACTTCCACAGAATTAAAAGATGATATACACGAAATTGTAATCGTGCCGTCATTATTATTGTTTATTAATAGGATTATCTATCAGAATGAATGACGTAATAATTGATGAAGGATTAAATTTTAGAAGAAAGTCAGAATTTATGACCTCATGTTTGCCTTTTACTTTCACTTATTTTCAATGTGCTCCAACTAGCCACTAGCCAGAGAGATGCAGTAAAGTATCCAATGTGCGAAAGATTGATGTGGAAGGCAATTATTCCAGTAGCTCGTCATCAGACCGGATTATCTTAAGTAGGTGTTTCCATATCCGCGCCGTACAATACTGACAACCCCGCATAGTTCTTCGCTCCATGCAGGCGTAACGGAATTGAAATTCAGAAGAATCGGGCGTCTTTTTCCACTTATAGCTCCCAGACACTATTCTGAAGGAATTCAACCAAGACGGGTGTATTGTGGGAGGTGGAGAATGATTGGTGAAGAAATCGTTTGATCACACATGCATACATACCTGCTTTCTCCGAGCCCTGACAGTTGGAACTTGGAACATTTTATTAATAACGCAACGCCTTTATTTGTAAAAACGTCTTGGATATCCCCGGCTAAGAAGTCAATTTGAATATGGTCGAATGTAACAATTAGAAGCAAAGCGTAAATTATGCAATCCCCCCCCCCAAAACACATACGACTACCTGCTAAATCTTTAGTATACCAAAAAAGTGATTGTGAATCGTAGCATTAGTCAATTTATGACCATATCCTGTTTTGCTTCCTTACCTTTCCTGTCTAGAACGAGTCATTATTCCTTGCTGGGAAAGAAATCTTCATCTTCACTCCTGCTTCTTAGCCAATGTTCTGAAAGTTTTTTTCCTCACTTGGGTTATTATGGGGGTATGTGTGAGAGCACCTGTAACCTGGCCAACAGTTAAATGTAGTACGACCATATGAGCAGATGTCTAGTCTGAAGGTTCACCACCATAGTTGTTTAATATATGTGAAGGTACTCTGTGTCATTGACTAACTAAACGGGTCGGGGGAGTACGGGATGTTACGCATACATACATGTACATACTCAAGAGGCGCTTGAGAGCTAGGATGTAGTTACCCGGCTGTGACCATACTCCGAAAGGAATTGATGCAGAGTCTGCTGGAAGCTTGGGGTGAGAGAACCCAGGCACCCATGTTTATGTTTAGGAAGGACAGACGGTAGGGAGAGCACATACCCACGGTACTACAGTACTATCACACTTTGAGAGGCTCCCTTACAATACAGCATGTTGTCTATAAGAGCAAAAATATTTGGAAACATTCCCGTTTACCACAATGCTAATTTCTCCCCTTGCACGAGCACACCTTCATAAGAGTCATTTTGGTGGAGTCAGGGACACTCTTATAGAGAGGGCAGACTGTAATATGTGAGTATGTAAGAAGGGACTTGTGTAAAGTCACTCATTGTCAGTAGCACCAGGAGAGAATAGCATGCGGTGTCTATATGAAACGCCTCTTCTCTCTCCTTTCTCCCGGACTTATAATATTCAGTATAATTGACATAAAAGTTGTTCGCGTGGAAAAAATCAATTTTCCCCTTTTGATTCACAATGCCTTCTTGTCAGTTCAGTACTTGTTGTACTTACAGACAAGATCTTAATATTTTCTATTCAAATAACATGGAAATCATTCCCATCCAAGTAAATTCTCAACTCGATTGAGCATTTCTTTTGTGCAGTCATGCTTCAAGTGCATTTTACAATTTTCTTATAGATGTGTTTTGTTCTTGCCAATAATAGGGAGGGCAAAAAAAATGCTTAAAACAGGGGAAATTTCTTTTCCTTTTTCCTATTAACCCCCTGACTAAATTATATGTCCCTTTCTTTCACATGATCTTGGAAGGATCCCAAACTCCATGGTTCCTTCGTACATTGTATGGACTTATTAGAATCGAAATCCGTCCTTTTATCATGCACAAGCTCAGACTTCTGATGTCGAAATTACATGTCATTGTTCGTGTAATAGATCGGCAAACGCAAAGCTGCGGCAAGGTATTTGTATGGCAGTACGTTTTAGGGATAAAAAAAAGATTTTTTTCAAATCACTCAAGAAACCAGTTGTCTGGGAGAATTGACTTCCTTTAATGCCACCCAACTTCTAATTGCAAGAATACACTTCATCATGTCACAGCACCCTCTCCACTGGGTACTGACTTGAGAATATTTACGCATTTACGCATTTTTGTGCTAAATGTTTCCTACCAGTCGTCGTACTGGCTCCAACTCTGTCTACTGAGAAAGACTGCATGTATTTACACATTAAAGGAACTCCGATACAGTGAGTCACTTGAAGGACATTCATAGTTGAGGCAACAGCTATATTTTGCAACTACCCTCCATACTGAATTTACGAATTCCTATCAACTTGAATTTACCCCATTTAAGTATAGTATTATTGGTTCGTGTTAACAATGGCATCACGCTTGAATCAATTATTCCTAGTCTTTGAACTATATCCATATTACGATTTACGAATGTGTCAATTTGAAAGCATGGAATTCATGAGATTGCTGAGTGAAATCGACTGAGTTATTTTGACGGATGGGAGACATCAGTCAAGTTCCTCACAATATTGTTTATTAGAAAGATGTATTTTCCAAGCTATGTACTGGCTAAGAGTAAATTAAGTTAATATGACATTGTCAATAACGTGCGATCGATATCATGCTTTTGGCTTGTGAGATGCAGGATTTCCCAAGGAAGGGGTGTGTGCAAAGAAGCTGGCGGCACCAGGTCTATTTGTATCTTCTATGTAGGGTAATACCCGCAGTAACAAGAACAGCTTTGAACTTTCATAGGGGTGAAAGTATAGAGATACAGACATAAGCACTACGCATCAGCGCGTGTACTTTACATTTTGAAATGCTTGCTTCCTCGTTCTGCCCTTCCTACCTTACAGTAGCTTAAATCATTTTTCCAATGACTCCTCTTACGGTAGTGGAATAATTATTATGAATAAAGATTTCCTGCTAAATGCAACAGTAGCACTTGTCATACCCACGAGGACTAACCTCAAAATAGTGCTAGCGGTTAGAGTACCAAAGGGAATTAAATTTGATCAAATTACTTTCAACAAACATAGACACGCTTGCCGCCTTTGTAAAGAAGAATGTCTAGTAACTACAAATACTAGTAAGTATGTATCTACATACGTAAAGGTGCGTTAAATACTTTGACTTATTTATACTCGAGTCATTCCTGCTGGGGCCAGGGCCAGGGATGATGAACGGCCCAGTACATTATGGAATTTGATGTATGAATTTCCTATTGATGGTAAACATGACTGGAGACAGAGTGGCTGAGGTGAGAATGAGAGAACAGTGAGAGAGTGGGTTATTTTCAATTCAACAGATTTATTTCAACAATTTACGTCGTAATTACTATGAGGGTTTTCACGGTATGGAGTTATAAACACGTTATGTATATCATAGCATGACTGCTGCTATTGCGACAATGTTGCTACAATAACTATAGCACCAGTGAGTACAACGTAGATAACGGGTGATAACTTGACCGGGAAAGCCCTTATTTATATTATTTATCATTTTGACATAACGGGGAATCACAGTTTGTAGTCATAGCACTAATTAATGTGACAAAGTCATTGTTGCTACAGTGTCAAACAGTTATTCATATACTGTAACACCAATCCCGATGATGACATAAATGAGGTACAACTACAAGACGATGATAACCCTTCAATATTTTGTTTGTTACACTATAAAACTCATTGTTAATGGGTACAAATCATACACTTCCTATTTATTTATATCAACTGCAAATTTAACAATCAACCATGACATGATCAGTACGTAAGCCAGTATAGAAAGTCAACATGTATTTCAAGTATATAGTTGCTCAACATCAGGGAGGCAAATCAATCCTTAGGATGAAAGATTACGTACGAAATTGTTCTTTATTTTCGGTATTTCCATCTTTTGTATTTTGTATATTTCCGTAAGAACTAGTACGAAACACGTGACCTTCAATTACATCAGCTGGAAAGTTCTGACTCTTTATGAACTCACTGCATACAAGGGTAAAAAATCAAGCATGCATAACTGTGCATCATGTACACGAGCATATTCGGCAGCTTTTAATTTTACAGCGTCAACAAACAGACTCGTTTGCAGTTCCTTTTATTGACACGTAAACCACTAACTAGTCAAGTCCTGTTACTTTACACTTGAGATTGAGAATGTGAATACATTACATTTTGAAGTAGTAGGTCAACGGGAACGAGCCCACCCTTTCACTCAATTTCCGTGGGAGAAAAGAAGCAATTAACACCAGCTTGACACAGATTTATGGGTCTACCTCCAGGAACCAAATTCCTAGGAAAGAATATCTGAAAATACTGAGAAAACTTTGAGAACTTTTTCTGCATCTCCAAATTTTCATTTCCAGTTTTACAAGCGTCAAAAGACTACGAACAGTATGTATTTATGTGAGAATCCGCCCATTGGTTTGTTTTTACTTGATAAAACAAAATTTTGACAAGCAAAGCAATTCTCATGTGTTCAACATTAATATTTTCATGGTTTTTCATACTTTGTAAACTTCCCTCTTGGGTTCTACCACACCGTATCAAGAACGGTCAAAATTGTTTATAGTCACACCACATGTTCGCAATACTTTACTACCATATTACACACTATGGAAAATATAACAAAAATACTCCTGCGTTCCTACGAGCATACGACTGGAACAAAAATATCTAGATTGCATAAAAACCTAAAATACAATCGAATTGCCAACAGTAAAAAATGTTTTTTTTCCTTCTGGTCACATGCTACATACTGGTTCCTAGGAAAGGTATGCTACAAATCATGGTTCTATACACGCGACAGGTTTATTTTTACAACAGAAAGATACAATATGTATGCATAATACAAGGATATACAAACTCTACGGATTATTACAATGGAAATGAAGAAAATTGTTCTCTCTCAACAATTTCGACTACGCTTTATAGATTCTTTTAACCCCAAAGTGTTTCCCCATACTTTGACAGTGTATAAGCAAGCATGTATTTTTTGTATATTTAATGCAATTATGCATATATGACTTAAGATTAAAACACACAAACTATAGATATACAAATTATTAGTGATCCCTCTAAAGTATTTTAACTAATCGACTTGTCTTCTCTTGTCTCACAACTTAAAAACAGTAAATGTAATTATATCGTTATAATATATTTCACTTTTAAAAATCTAGTCGGTATATTGTAACTTTTAACAGTGAGCGTTTGTATATATAATTATATATTTCCTTCTCATCGAAATCGGGTCGTATTATCTTTATTGTATCTTTATCATGGGATTTCTGTTATAAGGTTTTTTTTTTATGCTGTGACAATAAAAATGTTTGGGTTACTGACGTTATTTTGTTTTTTAATAAGTAGTATGTGGTTATACATCGCCGGTTTTAGTTTCCACCTTCCAGTTACTTACAAACTGCGAATGTAATAAGACAGTAAATTATCAACAACAAAAATATTTTCGACAATAGTGGGAAAACCTTTGCCTGGAAATGAAATGGAACGACGGTGATCATACTATAGCTCTTTATTATATCCTGCTTAACTTACAGTCAAATGTCAATTTACCCCTCAGTTTCCCCTATACTTCGTAAAAGGTTGGCGTCTGGCGTCCGAATTATTTCCCCGCACGTTTTATTTTTGTAAACACTGTGTAATGTAATTGTTATTTTCTTGTGTGTATTCGTGTAGTCATTTGAAGTAAACTCCTGTACAATCAACGAGCTAAAGGTTGTCATTAATAACGATAATAATATTTAATAATAAGTATCATTTATGGACACTCAGCTACTATCAGCAATTATTTATATCAAATCTGGATATAGTACCATTCAATGTAACGATGAGTCAAATACCATTTTTCCATTTTTACCTTTTCACAATTATATTTTTTATATTATCATTTTTTTGGGTTTCGTATCTAGTTAATTTCTCACTCTCTGCATCATCATGTAACATTTTCATAATTTTTTATAAATCAATACTTCATTATCAGAAGAAACGCAGGCTCTTCTCCGTCATTACCAACATTTAAGTCATTGTAGTAAATATTGTACACAAGCTACTTACAACTGCCTCCCTGTCGCTATATTTGTTGTCTGAGTAAATATTTATGAACTTTGAAAAAATCCTTTAGTCAATTATTAATAAGGATATTTCCTTTAATTTTCCTTTTACACTTGAATCTTCAATTTGATTTCCTTTGAGCAAAATAACTCAAAAGTTTCAAATATGGTTTTGCATATCTCCTGTCGCCTACTAATCAGTCCTCCTAAGCACCCAGTGATTATGGGTTGTAACACATGGTAATTAACTGTCCATACACAAATGTTTTTTTCTTTTATATTTTTTAATTGTACTCTAATCAATTTCTTAGCTTACATACACACGTAATTACCCACGTGCATATAAGTACTCATTATAGGAAATATTGTCCTTTGAATCGTAAATTTGCTTAGGATTCTACCCGATTCTTTGTTCATTCAATCAGGACCAACAAAAATGATAGAGAATAAACTCGTAATCAGGTGGAATCAAGTCAATGGATTTTTTGCCCACAAAATCTCTCTACAAAGCCAAATATGATAGTAATGTAATTATGGTTGGCGAAGGAAGTAAACTGATTTTCCTAAATGCACATCTAAATTACGTTAGTCTACTAGCAATTTCTCATAACTTAGTTATTTCCCTATTCAATTTCTATTCATATGTACTTTTACCTCCAAACCCGTTCTTGCGGTAACAACAACTAAACTGAATTTGTTGACAACTTCAACTACAAGGGATAGCACACGTTCGTGTGCAAATATTTTTTAAAGTTTTAACATTTCATACAAGTAATAGTTTAAAACCCGAGAGATTCAACAAGTAAGTACATATGTATAAACTATGTAGATTTTTTAATATTTTGGCTCGAATATTTAGTACGGGTACTCTTTCCCTGAATCATAACAGAGATTTTGAGGAAAGAGTAAATCGTACCGTTGATGATTTCAGCAATAACAACAGTCCGGATATCTATGCTTTATGTATGTTTAGACGGAATAAACTGCAAATATAAAACTCCTAATGTAATCACAATAGATTATATAGTATAATTAGCGGCAATGGCAAACCTATGAGATACTTGTTATAAAATTTTTTGGCAACTGCTAATATTCCGTTTCTGATTTCATTACCAGGAATCCAGCTGGTAAAGTGGAATTTGACTTCGTTGAGTTGAGAGTTCTACTTGGAAGCACGCCATACATGTGTTTTTGACAAAAGATGATCAACCTATGTCTTATCTAAGAGGTAATTTTTGGGCAAACTACATACTTGCATAAATATACGCACGCACATATTCAATACTAATCATTAACAATAATGGTAATAAATTACAATTTGAACACTTTGTCAATCGGGAAACTCACTCTTCTACAAATAATGTTTACTCTGTTTTCCTCTGATAAAAAACGTCTCTAAAAAACTGTCAGGGTGATCAATTCTGATTTACACGGACTGTGTCTTCTGACGAGGAGAAACATGGTAGGAATTAGAGCTCTCAGACTTTGTAATTATTATTGATAGAGATGCACATAACTAGTATGAAAGGAGACGTACACTCATGTAATCATCAAACCAAATCAAGGGATTCATTGTTTTCAAGAGTCTGAGGAGAGACAAATAAAAATTGATTGTAAAGAACCAGTAGACTACGTAGTTTATCATCTAAGTTTGTTGATAAAGCAAAAATCCAACAACCAAGAGACTTTCTCTTCCTTTTGTGTAGCCTCAAGCTGGGAGAATAGTACACGTTTTTACCCATTGTGTATGATGATATATACATTTTTCTCGATAAATCGAATTCAGAGGTAAAACTGCGTGTCAACAGATAAATACTGTATGATTCTCACTATTCCTGGCATGTGCGTGTACGGGGAGCATATGTACTGCAATTGATCGGATGTTGGAACGGAAGTGCAAAAGAAGAGTCTCCTCCCGGAGCTGTTTTCATATTTAAACCGGAGTTGACGTGTAAGTTTTTCCCTGGCTGTATGTACGACACAGTATTGGAAATTTCTTTAGAATTCTTTTGGTATTTGTCAAAACACGGGATGGCTACGAATGGAAAGGACATATCTATGACTATTTTTAGGTTTTTGGGGGAAATGATAAAGTATACCTTTGCAGTTCTACCTAACTGTGAACAAGTATTTTGCATTTTTACGGACTCGCCCAGTCATAAACATTTTGGTTGTATGCAATCAAGTTGGCGGAAAGCAAGCATAAAAGGGACGGGTGATGTTTTTTAGGATGGAGATAAAAATGCTATTTAAACAGCAGAAATAATCATACGTGAGGGAGAAAGTCGAGGATATGAGAGGCTGCATGCTGTATTGTGGAGGAATTGATCTATGGAACCAAAGTACACAATAATACAGCTGCTTCAAGCGGGATGGGAAAGGAAGGAATGACGGCTTCTTACACATACATACATACATACAATGCTGTCGAAGATTTGAGTCTAAAGTAAGGGAGAAGAGTTGGACCGACCGGAGAAGAGCCAGGCGTAAAATGTGCGCCGTGCGGTTGTAAGTAATGAAGAACTCAGCAAATTTTGGAATCAGTTAATAATTGTATAATTTATATATTTTTTTATTTATAATAATATAATTGACCTCATTGATTGTATTCGATGCGCTAAATGAACGCTGATTGTTGCTCGTGGAGTGTGTGTCACGCGGTCTTGGGAATAATGGACTGACCACGTCTAATCATTACGTCATCGTTCGTCACCACCAGCATAGTTATGAGAATAATCGAGTGATGATGAGGAACCACACTCCAGGAAATGAGTAGCATTAAAATGGTTATTAGTAACAATACTAGCCGTGGTATCAACGTTAGTAATACTAATAATAACAATGGCCTGGAGAAATTTCTAGAAGTCACCTGTTCAATAGTAGTAGTAGTAGTAGTAGTAATAATAATAGTTACGGTAATTGTGCTACAATAATTTTTACTCACTCCGCGTCTCACGCTCGGAGTGCCTTTACTAGTTATGTAATAATAACTTAACCTTGTGATGGTTGGAGTGAGGAGAACTGTACAGCTGGGCCACAGACTGATCCGGATCATGTTCACTGTAAGGGTACATCCAGGTGTTGATGTACGATTGAAACAGAACAATAATAATGGTAGTTCCAGGCCAAAGTAACTACTACTTAATAGCCTGTGAACGACGAAGCGTAGTCTACTTATTGGGTATTCTGTCCTACTAATATCCAAAGGAACTCCATGTATGAGCTCATTGGTCACTACTGAATCAATTTGCTTCGGACAAATATTATAATAATAATAATTTATACTTTGATTATTATTATTATTATTATTATTATTATTATTCCCTTGGATGTTTTTTGGCTTACGGAGAAGATGAAGCAGATGGAGCTGTTGTTTTTGATGTCCCAGTGAAGGAGTCCGGACGACCGTGATGAGACTGTGTAATACATTATTATGAACTATGGCTACAACATGTTCTCGAGCACCCACCATCCTCATGATGACTTTCTCAGTTGACAACTGAATGAATTTGTTAAGTTTGTCTACCAACGGTTGAACTTGAGACGAAATCATCAGCTTAATATAAACTAAGTATTGACTCGGTTGACTACGAACAGTGAGAATTTGTTTCAACATTGCTCCACTATAAGTGTTGTTGCTGTAACGGTAGTAGTACTCATTCTTATTATTATTTTTTTCAAAGTTGATCTCAATTTGCTCACGGAATACAAGGAGACCGGAGTTGAGTTGAGGGGGGACGGGAGGGATGACGGGCATCATTTCCTGTCCTACCCGCCACCTCCGCTCTCGCTCGTCATCGTCCTTGTGTTCAACAACAAAATGTGACGAAACGTAAGGTGTAGTATATAATAGTAATATTGGCAGGAAATTTGTCGTTAATAGTACCATTAGTAGTAATAGTAATATTATTAGCAACAAGAAGAATAACACAGGAAAACAACGATTATGGTGGATGGTGATAACTGGCAATTTCAACGTTGGCAGACTGACAGGGAATTGAATAAAGAGAGTTTGTCGGCTTGCCGCGGACTTTGCTGAAGACAATGCTGAGGATGGTTGGTGATGATCACCAATTTGTCCCTGAAGAATGGATCGTTCCACTCGAACACTAACCGTTGAGATAAATTCTTCGTCCAGAATAGCAGCAGCCTCTTGTCGACTGTGACGAGTCTCCTTTCTATTCTTTCCTATTTCAAGTTCACTTTGGTGATGGTCACCTTCTAGCAGACCAACATTTTCATTATCATCATCTATCATGGGCCCACCATACAAACCTTCGGAATCGTCCTCTTCGCCACTGCTCAACACTGACGACGATGATTGCTGCTCATGTTGCTTACTGGACGATGAAACTAGATTTAGGAAGTTATAGTTATTTCTCTTTTGAATCGACTTACTACGGGGTGACACATCAAACCAATCATCACGAAGGTAATAGTTTGCTTCGGAACTATCCCCTGAAAGGAGTCCGGCGTCTCCCTCCGTTACTTCCATATCAGCAGCTTTGATTGCCCTGGACAAGGCCAATGTGGAGGGTTGAGGGTCAGACTGATCTGCCACCACCATAGAACTAGCACCACCACCGCCACTAGCAACCTTATCAAAATCACTATCTCTCGAAGTCCCATCTGGATCCTGACCTTCTTTTCCAGCCGTGTCACTGGGAGCGTGTAAACACTGTATCAGCACTTGATTCGGTGAATCATCATCATATTGATGAAAGGGATTTTTACCAGACTCGACGGAAGGCTCATCTTCATTTAAACTGACATATTCCGTTTTAAGAGCCTCCGAGTAAGTCCAACAACAGTACGTATCATTACTATTTATTAACTCATCTGTTAAATTCACTTCACTAGCATTTCGATAAAAGTACTGATGACTAACGGAGCCTCCGTTACTTCTCGACGCGAGAGCGGAGAACTTGAGACCAGAACGAGTTGGACAGTAGAAAGCTGGATGACCACCATATTGTGATGGATGAAGGGCAAGAACGACTGAGTTATTATTAATACTTTTGAGTTGATACCGGTCTGGTGTGAGGTATGGACACACTCTCAGGACACGGTGGCAGATTGAATCACAACTAGGGATGAGTGAGCGGCTCGGTATATTTTTGCCGTCGTTTCCGGACTCGACCTCGATGGACTCTGCGATCATACTGCAGGCCCAATCTCTGTACGCCCGCTGCAACATATATCATATCATCTCATCATCATCCACACGCAACAACTTCACATCAACGCAAATCTTTCAATTAAATAACTTTCACCTTTCCCTCTCTCCCAACATACCTCTCGCCTCTCCTTACACTTTTAATTCCTCCCTGATCCACCAATATCCTCTTTCTTACTCTCTCATTCTTTTTCCTCTCTCTCTCCTTCTTTTCAATCATCGTCCCCGGATTTTCTTTCCCAAAGACAAACTAAATCAAGACTTACTTGACACTGGAGACTTTGGTTTTGATTGACACTGTATGGTTGATCGCAGTCGATTTTCGTCAGAAGCCTGGCCATGTCGCAAAACATTTCTCGAGCCTCTATCTCTCGTCTTGTGAGTTCTTTCAGAGCACTGTCGCTGAGATGTGTAGAGTTTTTCAAGTCGGAACAAAAATCGGGCCATTGTAGTGCCTCTACGCAAATCGATGTCGAAGTAGATGAGCTGATAGAATCTGAAGGAGCACTCAACGGTAATAGAGCTGATATCAAAATGAAGAGAACGAGGTACACCTAAAAAGTCCAACAATGAAGATTTTAATCCTTTCTCTCACTCACTCTCTCTCTCTCTCTCTCTCTCTCTCTCTCTCTCCCTCTCTTTACTTTCCATGTCTCTGTCTCCCTCCCATAACCCTAATCTACTTTCATGCAGACAATATTCCTCTCCTTTTGTCCGAAAATATTGTGCAAAATGTGCAGCTACCACAAGAAAACTTGCTCATGTATTCTCTCTTACCACATCCTCAAAAACTTACTCTTTCTCATGGAATGCCCACTTTCCTCTTTAATTAGAACCCAGCAAATCAAATGCATTCTTTCCCTCATCCCTTTTTTACCTCCTATCTTACCTTTTCCCAAGCATGCTACATGCATATACAAGAGACAGATAGGTTGAGTTGGAAAGGAAAGATGCCCGACCATGAGCAAATAGTATAATATCAATAATACATCGGATTTAATACAGAGTGTGGGTGAGACGAGAAAACATCGATGATTAATCAAATAGGTAAAGTTTCCAAACCTTGAGGTAAAGATTGAGACACTTGAATGACACACAGGATGAAAGCAACTGCTGCGGCGGAGGCATGCCGCCGCCAAGCTGCCCACCCAAAGCATCGCACAATCAACACGCGTTCCTGTAAATATTTCAACTAATTAACCAACCATTCATATAATTCCCATACAAGCATAGTCCCATCCTACCATTCATACCTGAATTTCCTAAACCTTTCTTCCAGGTAGAGAGATCTTATTCATTTTTTAAATCTCATAGATCAATAACCTAGAAATAAATTCCGACGAGGCACAACCTTTTCAATTTTTTACCATCCCTTTTCATCTTTCTCTTTCTTTCCCCTTCCACATAAATGTAAACCTTTCCTCCTTTCCTTTTCACAAGTTATTTGCCAAACGTAAAGTAAATCTTTCTGCTCACTTAATCCCCCTTCATACTGATACTACTATTATCAAAAATTAAACAACTAATCCCTCGGGTCAGGTTCTACCGGAGAGAATGTAGTTACTCAGCGAAAGAGATATAGGTGGAAGTATAGTGCACTCCGGGGTTATAAAATCCAACGACTATTGAAAACGAGAATCGTAGATAAAATCTATAAATAAAGAAAGTGATCCACATGCGGTATTTTCACCAATGCCCGCAGCTTGAAAAAATTCTTTAGTAATATAGAGCATATAATGTACCACCTTTCACTGAACTTTCCCTGGGGAAACATCAAGTTCTTTCATCACAGTAATTGAGAAAGCAGAAGGGATGGATTTAATTAATTATAAATCATTTAAATTGACAGTCAAAAGAAAAATTATCTTTTCTTTCACATTTTCAGAGCTAATGAATTGCACATGTAAAAGCCAATCTAAAAATAATAACACTCTTGTACACTCATTGAATTTTTCCTTGATTAGATTGAATATAAAGAGATACTTTACAAACATATTAACTTACAAATTCGAATTGGCAGTGCCCTCCGACGTAACATGGACGTGCAGCCTGCCTTGGCTGGCAGTCCCCCAAAGAAAAGTGAAATAGCACCAAAGAGGTAATACAAAGAAATGAGACGTGACTGGACACTTGAATTTTGTGTCACACCGAGATTTTGAGGACAGCACAGCTGTACGTAAATAATAAATAGAATAGCAATAATAACGTAAGTACAGAGAAAACTGGAACCGGATTTAATGAGCGGTATGTCCAACTGTGAAAACATGGGTTGAGGCTTAAATGATTTCATACAGACGAGTCATTGGTGTGAATGCTCGAGAAAACAAAAAATGGCTGTTATAATTATTGAACCTTAGGTGAAGAATCGAGCGGTTGATTGTCTCCACGAGAGTTTAACAATCTAGACTTGTAAATTTGTCCCTGCCCTTTTGATTTCCGCTAAACGTTGGGATCACACAATTGAAATGATTATTAAATTATTCAGTTACAAACCGACGTCACAAAATCTTCTACAGGATAACTCTTGAAAGTTTTAACTGATGGAAAGTAAAATAAACTAGATTATTGTATGTACTTGCTACAAGAAATTAACTTTTTAATTAATTTCAAAACAGCTATAAGGAATTGGCAGTGTTTAGCATGGTTATACTGGAAGATCGAAACAGGAGTAACAATTCAGTATCTTTTCTCAGTTTTAGGTTACTTTCCAAAGGATTCTCAAAGATCAGTAAGTTGAGGAGCATTTACGTAAGTTTGGAAATCAGGGCGAACGTCCGGCGTTGATACGATTTAAAAAAAACAATATCTTCTTCTGTTCGTAGATCCTATGACGTGCCACTTGATACTTTTTCTGCAGGCCGATAACTCTTTTGAAAATTATTTCTTGCAATTTCAAAATCCCGTCCCTGACAAGAGGTTTTTTTTTACGGCAGTGAGACTGACGACGAGAGACGGTATGAGCCTGACTCAAGTGGAATGTGATGGTTGTATACAGTTTTAAAATAAAAACCGAGTAGATATTATCCGGGCTGGTATTAAAATTTTTAGAATTTTTGACTCGAAGAACTCCCAACTGGAAATCTGGTCTCGGTTCTGAACTGCCAAGTGGAATTGACAATGTTAGAGCACTTAGGAAACAATTGAATGAAAATGATGGATGATTATACGATGATGACGAGGAGCTCTGATGATGGTTTCAAAGTGATCAAACCGACAGAGATGCAAATAAATAGGTAGAAGGAAAAAGGGAAAAAGAGAAGGAGTATCCCGGTGACCCAACGGACTCGAATGTACTAGTAGAAACACAACTGAAAAAGTGAAAATATTCGATAATATTTTTTAAAATCCCAACAATTTTCGCCCTAATTTCACAGCGGAATCCATTTTTGACAATCGGGTTTGCGCCCTGCGCTCAACGCCCTTGTCCGAGAATACCCGATTCCCTGTTCCTATACGTATCAATCCAAGTCTCACACTAACAACTCCTTCCTACGGTCTCCCCACTCTTAAGCTGCACCACTCCTACAACCCGTATCAAATGGTTTCGTGCGGGTGTTCTATATATTTCCCAGTTTCCTCACTACGGCTATAGAAATACTTCTTGAAATCTCTTCTGTCTCTCCGGTCTCTATGTGTACACAAGGACCTTCCATGGGGGAATATATTAAGTTCTGGTTCTGTTTCCTCCAGTCAGGTATCTCTCTAGCTCTTCTGTCTATGGATATGTGGACAATTGAAGCCGTCTGTGAAATGTATTATAAGAGCTAAAAAGCTGGGGTTCTGGCTTGGCTGGCAGGCAAGAAGCAAGCAGGCTTGGTTGGTTTGGTAGAAAATACACAACCATCCGCATCATCCTCGAACCAAGCATATAAGTTCATCTTATTCTTGTAGTATTCTCTCTCTCTCTCTCTCTCTCTCTCTCTGACTCTCTCTCTCTCTCTCTCTCTCTCTCTCTCTCTCTCTCTCTCTCTCTCTCTAAGCTAAAACTCCCTCAAGTTAATAAGGTAACGAAACCAATGCTGATGGTCTCAAGCTCCTGTGCTTTCTCTCTAAACAGCTCTTCCTGACCCGAAACTTTGCTACTCGCCAGTTTCTGTCTAGTCTCTAGTCTAGCCTGTCTCCGTTCAGTCTTTCTTCCACTTTAATTCAGATTATTACATGCCCCTCTCACCCTCACCACTCTATCATTGAGTACAAACAATCCCCAATTAGAAATACCATCCAAATTTTTGAGCAGCAAGTCCTTTCCCAGGCATTTAAGGCGTCCCCAACACCCTCCTCACTATAGCCCCAAATCACAAGGCAAAAAAAAATGAATGAACCTCTCTCTCTCTCTCTCTCTCTCTCTCTCTCTCTCTCCGCAACAATCTTTCTCTCACCCACAGGATCCCTCTGGTCGTTGCGGAGATTTCCCTACACAATTTTTCTGCATTAGTTTTAATGTTAAATCGACATCTCTGCATCGGAGCAGCATAACAATTTCATAGCCTGTCGCTCCTCTGCGTCTTTCTAAAGAAACAGGAACCGGAAAATGTGAGTCAAGCACATAGCAGCATTGTAATTGATGTGTTATGCAAGGTAATTTAAATTATGCTGCATACTTCCGAAACTCTAGCAAGTATGGTGGTGCCAAAAGCGTCTTAGGGTAAATCCTACGCAGGAGCATAATGTGGATTCGGAAATTGTTTTGAAATTGAACTAATTGAAAGGAGTAAGTAGAGCAATAAAAATTTAATTCCGGGAAAACCCTGAAAGAGCCTCACTTATGGCTAGGAAGCAATGGAGAGAAGGTGGCACGACTCCCACGTACGCTGGATATTACGCTAGCACCACTACAGTATACAGCCGCCCGATCGGGTAGTAGTCAGAACACAGAGCATGGGAGGCATTTACATAATACTGCTCCAGTCTCACACCCGCTATCCCAAGTTAGTTGGCAGAAAATTCTTCTTGCCTTGGCAGAACCGTAAACTGGAATAAAGAACGGAAAATTGTCATTGCGCTTACGGAGCATGGCGCAGGAATAGAATCTTTCTTTTACGTAAGGCTTTCTGCTCAAGTACCGCGGGATATTGAACATCAAATCCAAGCGTCTCTACCGTTGGATTTATGATCTGACTCCAGGGAACGGTTTGTCAACAGCAGTTCAAAACTTATTGTTAGTTTTGACCCGCTCAATTAAATCTTATTAATAATTATTTAACCTTTGATAGATCCCCCTATTTCCATATGACCAACAAAAGGACACTTCTCATTAGCCTCTGTGGATTATAATCTCCTGCTCCTGCTCCAAAAAAAAAATCTCTTTCCCCATGAGCCTCAATACTCATGAGTCGTATAGGTAGTACTTACTTCATACAAATTGAATTTAAGATTAGTTATTTTGAAGTTGTATGCATCAGTCCCATCCCTCAGTCTCCCATCAAAACTTTCTCA
This sequence comes from Allacma fusca, assembly GCA_947179485.1. Classification (NCBI taxonomy): domain Eukaryota; kingdom Metazoa; phylum Arthropoda; class Collembola; order Symphypleona; family Sminthuridae; genus Allacma; species Allacma fusca. The sequence continues at coordinate 30,440,441 of OX359250.1, forward strand.
AGGGAGGATCAACTTTTTCCCAGGAAAATTTTATAAAGTTAAGCGGGCCGGCTCCATCCTTTGATGGTGCATTTAGGTCCCGTCAGGTTTTCACTAACACGTATACATATTTTGAAATTCCTATAAATCCCAAGGTATTACCTCCACATTATTTCCTATTATATTCTCAAATTCACAAAATTTTTACCTCCAGCAATTTCTGGATGAGCAGCGAGGAAATGTGTGTAAAAACTACTTCCATGGGAGTACACACTCAAAGTATTTTTTAAAGCTTTCTGAACAATAATTAACTTAATGAAGAGAATTTATGACAACGTCGTTGCCTTTCATTTGTTTGTAGACAATGAGTAAATAATGTATTTGCTCAGCCTTTTATTCTAGTCTCATGCTACCAGCATGCATTCTACGAAACAAAGCATATAAAAATCTTCGAGCGTGTATGGCGCAAGCAATAGGGAAATAAATATTTTACATGTACATTTTTCATATCATATTTGCAGAGAATGCACGTTTTACAGGTGGAATCCCAATCATATTTAAACGTAATTATTTAAACAGTGTTTTTTAAACACGATTCCGTGAAAAAATGTTCAAGGCTTGTATTTTTACAAACATTTTGACATCAGCAAATCCTAAAGTGGAAGCAACTTCGTATAACTGAGTGAATGTTCATGTCACCCAAAAATGGACAAGGAGTAGTGATCAAATTGAGTAAATTTTTACGTATCCAAAAACGGACCTTTTCTTCGAATTTAGATCAATATATTTAATTCCATCTCATAGAATTAGTGGAAGCGAAAATACTAATTTAGTCTTAATTAGGATCCTACACACCATTTGTTGTTTCAGGGGAAAGTGGGCACATTTGTGGAAGCACCTCGTGGAGTGAAGTGACACATCCATATAATTACCAACACAAACACGTGTGACTATACGTATGCACGCACAGCACATAGCAGTGACAGTTGTGCATTGTCAAGATTTTGTCACTGCACGGGGACGTACATGTTGACCGCTGACTTGGACAGAAACCAGTTCCTTCTAATAAAGATAAATAGAGAGGGTTCAAGGAAATTAAATATTTTGCTCACAACAGTTCTATTCTAAACTCATTCTCAGTAAGCATAAATTGGAGCTTGAAATAAAATACCTCGTTCTAAGTTCCCTTCTTCAAACAACGTGCATCACATACACGTGCATACATACACGCACATAGGTGCCCATTTATTAGACCATGGCGTGAGAGGAAATACAAAAAAATTACTAGCAAGTTTTTAGTAAACCAAATCATAGGCCCAACCTCCTCTAAACCTTACCACTCGGTTTACAATAATAATAATTCTCTTATCATTAATTTTTAAAAAGGTATTATTAATTTCAAACAAAGGTCTACAAACTCTGTGGGGTATTTTGCTTCCCAGAACAACAAACTTTACTTCCTCAAACTATGTTCTTTCATACTTTTAATTTCCATTACTAGGAAATCTGGCGTATGAAATGTGTTGCTCTTGGGAAGAACACATGTATTTTTATCATTATAGCTCATAAATTTTTCAAAGTTATTCACTGCTTTACTATTTATTCTAAATGCACAAAAAATCCAAAAGGTTATTTCGTAACTACAGAAATAATTATTATTACAGTAATAAAGTCCTAGCCCAAACACTACTGGAGATATAAAATGATTACATTATGTATTTACTAAAAACTTTCAATAATAAGAACCTGTTTTACTTTTCAAAGGGTATCAGAATTATAAGTAGGAAGGAAGTTGGTAGTTTTTTGACCTCATAAAAATACACATTCATTGCACCAATATAATATGAAACTATTTGTGCCTACATGTCTAGTGTATTTACTATTTTCGTATTTTATGACTCGGGACTTGTTAGCTACTAAATACCGTTTACCATGTGGGACTCAAAGTTATAGAGTGGCCGCTAGTGCTAATGACCATAAAGAATAGGGGATTTCATTCCTGCTCATTTATGGATGACAATATTTATCCTCTGTAATGTGAAGTGTATTCCTCGAACAGTTGCAACAACCCGCGGTGAAAAAGTTAACTTTGGTACGTGCTATCACTAACAGTGGGAAAATAGTGAGGTACCTTGTGGGAAGAACGTCATGATCCGTTCCAGCTCTAGTAATTATACGAGTAAATATATGTACGATCGTATCGTACACATTTTAAATATGTATCTCCACACAAACAAGTATATCAATGGGCGTAGGCAGACGTGTTTATTTTTTGATTTTGAGAACAATCATTATTACATTTACTTCATTAAAATACTGTTTGAACTTCGTTGCGTATGTACTGACGACGAGTGAGTTTTTTTTGTACCAGTTATTTCTTTGTGCTGTAAATTCCTATCTTGCAAACTTGCATACTAGGAGGACGTCCAGCATTGTCAGTTAACTTGGATCAATGGATCAGTAAAATGCTTCTTAAGATCCGCTAATCAATTATTGTAAGTAGGAAAAGTTGAGGATTCAGCATGCTCATGAGCAGCTTGGCAATGATTGTGGATGAGTCATCAGATAAAATGGATATTAAAGCCTTATTTAAAATTAGATGATAAGTGTAGATAAGTTAGTACAGACGTCACATCCATAAGTGGTTTGATAGGAATTAATTTTTATTTTTCAGAACAATAGGCACGTAGAATAGAACCTTGGCATTTTTTGCTAATACTGAACTACACCTTGCATCACAACACGAACTTTCATCCACAGAGCAATTTTTAGGGCAAAAACTATTAGAGGGACTTGTTCAGTGTATTCACATTAGAAATCATTATATTATTTAAATCAAGGCCTTTCATCTCCACAAGTTTACCGATTGCAAGTTGCAACCATGACATTCATTTACGGTTAAAATTATCAGAAATAATTATGTCTCACCTTTGCATATAATGTTCGTCTTTTATGTAACAGCAGATCTAGAAGAACTACTTGTACTTTGCTATGAACAAAAGTATTTATCAGTGTTTGTGATTTAACAGGAGATGTTCGTTACTCTTTACATTATTGCCTGTCTCAATCTTGGAATTATTAGAATAGTCCACGTGGGGATAGTGTTTCTGAGAAATGTTGATTAATGATTGCCAATGATACAACAATAATTCACATGTAGGAATTTAATTGAAGAGTATGTATCCCACGGTATTCTTAAACCCTATCTCTATGCCATTTTTCCAAATGTGATATTGAGAAAAATAATAACTGCATTCTATTTTAATACGTATAGACTGCTGCCAGAGATGTGGAATATTTTGAAATATTGTATTTGAAATAGTATTTGAAATATATTTAGTATTTCGTATTTGGTATTTTTCTAGCCGTAAATTGTTTAAGGTATTTTGTATTTCTTATTTTTTCAGCACCAACCTGTCTACTGTATTTTGTATTTCGTATTTTGAAGATTGCGAACGTGATAGTTATTTGTATTTACTTAGCTTCTAAAATTTACCCAGCCAGTATTTCAAATACAAAATAGAGTTTTAAAATACAAGACTGGCAATTGTTAAGGGCGTCTCTAAAACATGCTCAAATAAATATTTTAAATGTAAAAGCACTAAATTAAAACATTTTTAAACCAGTTTTTGAAACTTGTTTGACGGGTTTGAAGAAATTATACTATATAAATACATAAAATTCAATGTATCTGAGAACTATAAAGCTAGCTAAATTAGTGACGCAAATATAAATAAATTACCCATGAGTTATAAGATTTTTTGTTTAAAGGAAAAATATTCTGTACCTACGGTCATGTTAATTTACTTTGATACACACAGGTGCACAACTCTAAAGTCAATTACATGCAGTTACCTTACTTAAGTTGATCCATTTTTTAATATCGTATTATTTGGCCGAATTATACAAAATACTTTGAGAGAATAAACATTAGATACATCGCAGATATGTACTTTGAGATAAATTTGAGAGTATTTCAATGTGTATTTCGTATTTCAAATTCGGTATTTTTATTTCATATTTTCTCTTTTTGTTGGAAGCAAAGTACTTTATTTTGTATCTTACCCAAATGACTCCGGATATTTGTATTTTATTTTGTATCTTAACTAAGTTACACCTGGTATTTGTAGTTTATATTTGTATTTTAATTTTTCTGAAAATGTATTTGTATTTTGTATTTCAATAATAAATTTCATGTATTTTCCATACCTCTGACTGCTGCCATGTTTATTCTATTATTTCGCTGCAACTCTCATTACGAAGAAACACGAACTCCCAATAAAATAAAATGGAACAAAGCATATATGATTATTATTAGCGCTCATTAAATTCCCATTAACTTGCTCTATGTATGTGCTGATATTGCAGAATAACCGTTTCAGGATTTACCAAAAATGACAGAAATACCTAATAAAGTTTATTTCCATTTGAAGCTTTTATTACAATCAGGAACAAACTTACCCCAGATAAAATTCAAGAAAAAAAACTAAACAATTGAATTTCTTTTTACAGCACCACCTAATCCATTTAAATCCTCTTACAAGCATGTGTGCTAGCATCCAAGCCTCTAAATTCATCCTTGTGTCACCTATTTTATCACTAATTTAAAAAAAAATAAGCATGGCTTGAAGCTCTTATGCTGTATTTACATTGGATCCCTGACCTGTCCTAATTTTGGAATAATCATAGCTCCTGAGGATTTGAAATCCTATTATCAGTACAAGTTAAAGCACTCATGCAAAAGACAAACACTGGAACAAATCAAAACATTTACGGGCTAATTTTAGAGGCACATGCTGGAAGAGTCTAAAATTCAAAAACTTTTGCTACTGTAAATTAACTTATTACTACTTATTTTCGTAGACCCCTCAGTAATAATTCAAGGACAATGCACACTTGAACGTTTCCTATTTGTTTCCTTGTGAAAGACAACGCTAAAAGCTTAAATAAGAAATAAAAATTCCGGCTTAAAATATAAATAAAACCGACTCTAGAAATTAAAATACGAACAAAAATATAATAACTAAACACGTTTGCTACATATTAATTCAGAAAAACTACAAGCTGGGAAAATATGGGTTGAAAACATACAAGAAATAATGGGCCAAAAGGGCTCGAAGTCTCCGAAAATAAGCATGAAACATAGACGAGAAATTAAAATACGGGCTAATTGTAAACAGAGCATTTTGCCCTAAAAGCGAAAAATCCCAGGTAGAATTTATATAATTTCATACAGACTGAAAAAAAATAATTTGCTCCCCCACTATAGAAACAGTACTACAGCCTAAAAGTGAAATATATACATATAATAAAATACATTAAATTCTAACTATGTGAATATAGAATAATGTGACAGACTGGGAATGGAACTAACACTAAAAAAATATCTGCTGGAACTCATACATACAAACAACAACTTAAAGTCTGAAACTATTAAGAAAGGTCTAGAAATTAAATTTTAAAAAAACTAGAAAAAATATTTCGGAGAAAGGAAATATCAGTGTTTTTTCATAACTTCTGGGGAGAGCCGACACAGAATTAGACGTAGGCCAGACGCTGAGGCTATGCTTTCATACGGCATCCCAAAGAAGAGGAGTAGGACACGGAGAGGCCAAGCCCGGCGAGCGTACTTATATGAAGAGCAATTCAACAGGCTTGCCTTTGCCTGCTGGGGACGTATACTCACAATCAGTCCTACAGTGGCATTTACGATCTCTTTACCTCTACAACACTCACTGCAGCAGACAGCCAGCCTGGACTGGAAAGTGCGAACCCAATAGCATAGCCTAGTGTTAAAAAGCGACTAGCCTCTCTCTCTCTAATAAGACGTGAAGAAAAAAGTATAGACTCTGCCTTGTGTGTGTGTGTGTGTGTGTACTGTTGAGTTGAGAGTTGGTGGAGTACTTATATGTGGAAGGATTTATTTGTAACCTCTTCCTGCTCATTCATCATTCGCATATAGTATTGGACGGAGACGAGGCTCAAAGCGCGTCCTTGGAGTTCAAACTGAAACAAATTTTTTAAGTGGATCGAGAGACTGACAGATAACTGGTTGTTTACATAAAGTTCTATTATATTGGATTAGTACACTACACGGTTGTTAGGTCAATAGCAAGAGTGTCTCAACTAGACCATTTTTCCACGGTCGTTTCTGTTGTCATTTGTCATTGTGGAGCAAGTTGAGGAACAAGTAACGTCATTTTGCAACTCTTCTTATTTTCCTCCTTCTGTATCATTTCTTATCGTTCTCACTTTTTTTTTGGAGAGAATAATCCATTCTGACCTGAAGTTGATTTGTATATACTTACATGGTTATGTATCTACATCCAAGGCTTGTAATTATTGCAATTGGCTAAAGTGAAGTGAATGGTTTTGCAGGGGGGTTTAAAAATTAAAAAATTAAAATCGTATATGCGAGGGAGAGTTGACATCAAGAATGTAAGAATGGAACTCCGTCATTGGACCATTTTCGGACTGCTGGACCCGGACTTTGTGACGAACATCAAAATTGCCACGGTTTTTGGTATGTATCCTTGTTGGGAAATGGGAATTGAGGAAGTCATTAGAGGGATAATTATTAGGAACTGTTGTTGTTAATGTCTGGAGGGAACTGTGAGGTTCACACAATTGGAACTGTTGGGGAGTAATTTACTGATGCATTGTTTGGTGGAGTGGTGACTTTAGACTGTATTGTTGAGAGTCTCAGGAGGATTTAATTGCTGGGTTTTATTGGCGTGACAGTGCGCATTGTTAGATTTCTGAGTTAGTGGGTTTCTTTGAGAGTGTCGAGGTTGGAAGGTTGGGGGGAAATTGGAGATTCGGGAGTTATTTATGGATTTTATTGTTGTTTATAATAATGGGTGATTGTTGCTGGGAGGATGAACCCATCACCACCCCCGCTCGGGAAGAAAGGATGTGAAGGAAGACGGGGTCGGAGTGCGGAAATTTACTGTTTGGTGTTGAGTGTTATTGAGATACGGGCTAACTTTTATGGACGTTGGGATTAATGGCAAAGATGTACTCATGAACTGAGGAGAAACTCGTGCAAGAAATGTAAACATAGTAAACAAACTATAAACTCTGGTGTGTTTAGTTTGGAGGAGTGTTTTAACAGTGGTTGGTTATTTTCCGCGTGCATGGGACATTAGTATTTTGTGAAGAGTGTTTGGAGTGATAGTTAGTGATTGTGTAAGCATTACTGCGCAACAGGGAAATTTGCATGGATTAGTTTATTACTTATTGAACTTTAAACTTAACTGGGTTTAGTCATGAGGTGATCAGTGTTGGAGGTTTATCTGTGGGGATTGGAGGTTGGGGAACGGGGATAGATGAGTGGATTAATTTTGATTGCACTGTGCTTTCGTAGGGAACTTGGGCCATGAAGCAATTATGGTACTGAAGAATGATGATGTGTACAGCCTGGGATCGAATAGTGCTGGTTGCCTAGGAGTAGAAAGCCTTACTTCCAGTTTAACACCAATGAAAGTGGATGCTCTTTGCAATAAAGGAATTAAAGGTAGAGTAATTTGAGGCGAAAGTTTCGGTAGCAGCTCACTTTGACAAATGTTGAGATGACAAATATGTTAATATATTTTCTAGGATTCAGTTATGGAGCGGGTCCACATGTAGTGGCGTACACTGACGATGGGTTGTTATATGCTTGGGGTCACAATGGATTTTGCCAGCTGGGATTAGGGAACAGTTGCCAAACAGTGGTTCCTTCTCTGGTTTCCGGAAGTTTAAATGGAAAAAAAGTTATCCAAGTTGCTTGCGGAAGTCATCATACCATGGCATTGACTTCTGATGGTGACATTTACGCTTGGGGTCAGAACAGTTCAGGACAAGTCGGTTGTGGCTCGACAGCTAATCAGCCTACTCCAAGAAGGGTCTCTGCGGTTATAGGAAACTGTAAAATTGTTGGTATAGCATGCGGGCAGACCTCGTCTTTTGCGATATCTGAAACTGGAGAGGTGAAAATCTTATATTCGATCAATTAACTTTTTTGGCGAATTTGAAGTTACTAAGTGATTTTGTTGTTGTAACTTAAACAGGTCTATGCGTGGGGTTACAACGGAAACGGTCAGCTTGGGATAGGGAATACGGTAAATCAGTACAATCCAACAAAGGTCATGATTCCTTCGGCGTTCATCACTAAGGTATGTAAAAAGTAGAAATATTTTTGTATTTTATTCGTATGTAATGTTTTTTTGTAACTACAATTTATTGAATATGTTTTGGTAAAGCTTGTCTGCGGTACTGCCCATACACTTGCATTGTCCGATGACGGTGTTTTGTATTCCTGGGGAGCAAACTCATATGGTCAGTTAGGCACGGGTCACAAATCAAATATTTCATCCCCAACTCGCGTGGCGTCTGATATTGGAAGAATAATTGATATCGCGGCAACACATTATGGGCATATTAGTGCCTGCGAGACTCATACCAAAGTTTACATGTGGGGCCAGTGTCGAGGCCAAGCAATTGTTACACCTGTGGAAACGAATTTCAAAACCATGGATGACATATTTGCATGCTATTCCACACCATCTGTAACTTGGAAGCCAATTGAAGCCAAACATTTTGACGAATTGGGGATAGTGGATGCATTGAAATTAGCATTCGATGATCCGGTGAGTTCAACAACTTGAGATCTGGTAAAGTGTCTACAAATTTGTTTGCTGATATTTCTTATTATTTTTCCAGAAAACAAGCGATATTCAGTTTAATGTTGAGGGTAAAATGATTCATGCTCACAAAGCAATTCTCCGAATACGTTCAGAACACTTTAGATGCATGTTTCAAGGCAAGTGGGAAGAAAATAATGAATCGTAAGTGTTGTATACAGACCCATACCAAACCAACGTAGTATTACGCATGTTTTAGTGAACATCTTTACATAAAACTAATTATTATATGAAATGGTAATCGATACTGATATTTATTATTCCTGTAGAGTGTTAACAGTAGATGAATCCGTGAGATTTCCAGTCTTTCGATCATTTCTACATTACTTGTACACCGACAAAATTGATCTACCTCCAGAAGATGCAGTCGGTATGAAATTTATTTTTGAGACTTAACATTAAGTAATTTTTCCAGGCTGAAAGTATTTTGTGCATCCAGGACCTACGTTTTACAAAGCTTCATCTGAATTCCAGATCTTCTTAAATTGGCAAATTATTACTGCGAAACGAAACTGCGTTGTCAATGCGAAACACTAATCAAACAGTCTATCACAATTGAGAATGCTGCCAAACTTTACTCTTCCGCGATTCAATACAATGCAAAAGTAAGATAAAAGTCGGTTATACTTTTGCCAGCAATTTTCAACCACTAAACTCCATTTCATGTTTTCCAGGACTTGGAAGAATTCACTTTTCAGTACATGCTTCACCATTTGACAGCTGTTATTAAGTCTGAAAGTTTTGCAGAATTGGACGGAGACCTAATCAAGCATTTGATGGTTGAACTTGCAGATCAGAACGCATTTAAGTACTGATAATGAACTTGACCAAATTATCGTGATCATGAAACTTACCACATTTACCTTGGGATTATAGACTTGAACCAAAGTTTATACTGACTGCTTGAATACACCAGTTTTTACTCTCATGGCAAGAAAATTAATTAATTTGTTTTCGAATCAACTAAATGATGTACTGATTCTAGTTTTATATTTATGTTGTGGCACTGAGTATGCAATATGAAGTTATAATTGTTTTTCAGTGTGGGGGTTTAGTATAGTTTTTTCTCATTTTAGATTTCAAAATGGAAAGAAAGATATCAATTGGTCTTATTTATGCTGTAAATATATAGCAACGCGCATTAGCTTGCATTAGGTAATTCGAATTACCGTAAAATCAGACAATTTCTACTACAAATTCGAAGCAAAATTGTGACTTACAAGTAATTATATTCTTTTTGGTTTTTTTAATACAAATTCACGATATTCAGGTAGTAAAGGTATAAGTTTTTTCGTTAAGAAGCAGAAAGAAAACCTGTTTGTGATAAGATAGTGAAAGGTTGAGAAATAACGGTTTTTAAACGATTCCACAACATATCTGTTCTAAAGTTTTTTATTAGCAATGTTCAAATTTAGCCAGCTGTTTCTTTCTTATCTGGAAGCCTCCTGTGAATAAGGGCTGATAATACGCTTTTAATAGGGATGTATACATACGTATATTTATAACCAAACGTAGGTTCCTATCGCGCTTTTGGTCCATCCTGATTGAATCTGTATTGTAGCCGTTAGGCATTATTTGTTATTTATTTAATTTTCATTACTTAACAGCTAAAGTAGTTGACTCGTTGCGCTTTTACCGGCAAACGGAATCATATTTTATGCGAAATCAGGTTATACTACTCATTATTTAACCCCCGCCCCAACATTTCTCAGACTGAACTGGTCAAATAGCCGTAAGTAACATTCCTGAAAGATTCCAATGCCCATATCCGGCATGATTAATGTAATTAAGACCGTTCTTATGAAATTACGTATAATATATATATATATATATATTGCAGTTAATTAAAGGATATTCTGTTATTAAGCATATCCTGTTTATTGTGATTTTCGCAGCTTCTTAGCTGCTATGTGAATTTATCCATTCCTTGGAACATCACGTTAATTACTATTTATATCAGAAGCTCTATATGCATTACTCGTTAATGTACTCGCAATTATGTGTCACCATCGCTACTAACAATAAGTCAATTTGTACCGTACTTTCAGTAAATAAAAGTGTTATTACAGAAATTCAATTTTGTAGGAGTTGCTGACTTATTTAAGCGTATGCGGGGAGGGGGGGTCATAGTCACGGAAGAAACTGATACTTACTACTTAAAGTTACTACAAACTTACACAAAGTAATGTTCGAAACTAGGTGTTCACACGAGTATTTCGAATTTATTTAATCAAAACAACTCGAGGAGGGGGATCGCAAAAATGGGAAGAATAAATTTGTATGGATTTGCTTTGGCATACATTAATTGAGGTTTCACTCATTATTACACTTTAAGGCAAAGCTGTAGGTAAATACATCATTTTGTGCACCTCATTAATACCATTTGAAATAGGCTTTGAAAGGTCTTGAGGAAGTAAATTCAAAGGAATTGAAATTAACTGAATGACGAAACGACAAATGATTCAAATTAAAAGAAACTAAAATAACTTCAATTATATTCATCTTCTGCTGTAGAAATCCAGTCACCTAGCCATTTGCTAGCACCTGGCCCGATCCAAAGGATTCCAGAAAGTAGAAATTCCAGATTCCCAATTGCAACTCCGGCAATCACATCCAGGATGAAGTGTCGTCTCATCAGCACGCGGGATGCACAGACAGCCCCAGCCCATACGAGTATAGGGATCCGAAAAACGAAGGACATACCAGGATATGCCCATTGAGTGAAGAATAAAGTAACGTACACAGCGCGAGTAGCATGACCAGAAGGAAAGCTGGATTACGTTAAAAGAAAAACCATCTTTCACTACAAACTCCACGTAAAAAATTTCATGAAAATACTGACTATTTTACGCTTACCTAAATTTATCTGGCCCGACGGACACAGATAAGATGTCATCATTCCTGTTTTGAACGGGGCGACTACGCCGGACGATAGCTTTTACAAATGCCACTATCATAACATCGTATACAAGGCCTGGAAGACAGAATACATTTTATGAATGTCCGCACACTATTCCTTTCCGATTAATTCTCTAATAAAAGAAAAACTACATACTTTAGAGAGTCACTTAAAGCAACTAGCTGTTACATTAAACTGCAATAATTACACATCCCCTTACCGAACAACAAATTTATCTGAATCTCTCTAGATGCCTCGGAGCGTAGTAAGTAAATTGAAATCAGCGTGAGCGCAAACCATGGGATTCCATGACAAGACACCTATGTACACCAAAGATTTACAACATTCGTATTAACTCAAGCTTCACTCTTGACGACAATTTTCTTTCTTAAAAACAATTAATTACTATTACCTCTAAAAATTTCATGTAAACCCGCAAGGAAGTGTGCAAGGAGGGTACAGCGGCAAATGCAATGTCCACCACTTTCTTCGTAAGAGCCTGATCCCAGTCTAGTACCTTCCTCACAGGGGTGGGGATATGTCTCTTCGGGCCTCCAACAGCCATGATTACGTCGATCCTTATTTTTAGATCCGAGCAATTGTCCAACAGGTTTTTATTAAGCCCCTACTATTTCCTACAAGCAAAAAATTCACACATCTTATAATTCACACAATGTCAGTCAAATCCAAAATTCAGTTACGTTCACAAACCTATCCAAGGTCAGATGCTAACTTCACAACACAATCTTTCAAAACAAAGTGTCTACCACTGAAACCAAAGAGAAGTTCCAACAATCTAATAATAATATTCCACTCAACACCCCCAGCCACAAAATAATGTCAATACATTATCATTGCCATTATTTTGTCATTATTTCAATTACTTAATTTTGTCATTACTTACCTTTCATAGGATACTTCATTAAATAAAAAAAAAGTATTCAAAAAATGTACTCTAATATTGAAGTATTTACTTAACTATATCGAATCGTAAATAATAATTATTCTAGGAATTCTATACTCCAGTTGCCGGAAATTTTGAGCTCAATTCAATGTAATGACTAAACGAGTAAACAAAATATTAGTTATTAATTACTAATAAATGAATTTACCAAAAATTCCCCGATCCAAGCCGGTACCCCAATATCATAAATTCCAAATCCTTGTTAGTCAGACTTCAGAAACCAAATTTTTTAAAAATATTTAATTATAACTATATACACGCCTGTAGTAATCAAGTATTTAACTTACAATGTGCAGGAGGATAGCTTCACTTCTGTAATCGACAATATTATTATTATGCGTCCAACCCAAATCAACTGTCCAAACAAATTCTCCTGGTACTTGACACATGAGCGAGCTATAATTATTGAGGAAGAAGAGCATGAGAGGTGAGTCGTGAGATGAGAGCTATTTTAAACGCTAGTCACTATTATAAGGCGACACAGGACACGGGGACACATGTCTTATGTACACTTATGCACATAAAAGCAAAGGGAGTACTGAGCACTGATTCGCATTTCTACTTTTTTGAACCCATCCAATTGGAAGTAACTAAACGTACAATAACATTGAGCATTTGAGAAGGACAAGTCTTCCACCACAGTTCCTTCTACAACAAATCAGTGCACGAGGATTTGTCTACCCTTCCTAGTTCCTGCTCAGGTCTGGGTCTACACTCACTCATACCAGTAGTCCTTGCCAATGATGTTCGCTGGGGATACCGTCTCTCAGGACGGACGGCAAAAATCGGGACGGGATAGGGACTTTGAGACGGATTCGGTTCTAAAAATTAAGAGAGGAGAGGGACTGAGACGGGATCGAGACGTTGACCGTAAAATACATTATGGATAGGGACGAATACTTGGGACGATTCGATTTAATCCAGTCACCGCTACTCTCACTATTTACAACCTCGTTCATTTACATGTGCTGTATACCATACATATGTAGCAATGAATATAACAATGGTGGGTACCAGGAATGGTTGTCACGTGAGATGGAGAGAGGGATAGGGATAGGATAGGGATACGGACGGGGACGTTCATTAACGACGTTAGCGCTGACTGGCCGTGACTGAGACTAGATCGTCTGGTGTTCAGGACGGATTGGAGGGACGTAAGGATTTGTGACTGAGTGTTACCAGGGATATGGACGTAACTAGTAGGGATTTTCCCATCATTGGTCCTTGCCTGAATTACTAAACGCTAAATCATGTGATCAGCACGTCATGTAAATCACTAAGGGGCGAAGCGTCACGACGTGATGTTACAGCATCAGGTAGTAACTATACAAAAAGGGTTAGCCGATTGAAAATACTCTTATATAAATATGTCTGACCAGAAAATGCTGGAAATGCTCAATTTGCCCGGCATTTTATCCATTTTGGGCAGATACTTTGAGCATTTCCTCTAAGCATTAAGATTATCGGATTTAAAATTGATTCAAAAAATCATGTAAGCAATTTAAGGTTTAGTTTTCGTAAAAACTGAAAAAATGCAAATGCTACTACGCTAAAATAATAGCCATAATGAATCAAATGAGTTATTTATACACGCGCGAAGGAGGCGAAGAGGAAATTTTAAGACTTTTCAGGGAGCTGAAAAGAAGAAGAAAGAATGAGAATAATGTGGTCATTACTCATTACCGAAAAAAGTATGTAATGTTGGAGAAATTCAGCTTTAGCGGCGAAGCTGAGAAATATGCAAAAAGTAGGATTTCTGATCTTGCCATTTTTCCATTGACGACCTGACGTACAAAATCATATACATATCTGATCACTGAGTCAAAAATTGTTGTTCAGGACCTAAATATGGGAGGCAAGATTGAATATTTATTTTGTATTTCAGCTTTATAGAACAAATATAAATTCACAAAGTTTGTCTCACATTTATGGTGCTTGAGACGGCAATTTTAGATCAAGGAAGGTATACAGGTGATATTAGACTCAAATGCAGCGCCATGTAAGCTTTAAACGTCAACCACTCAGCTATTAACATCACAATTATCAGCAATAACCAAAGGAACTGAAATCCTTATATTGCCTGCAAGGAATGATACCCAACGTTTCATAGATTTCTAAAATTTCTAACATATTCACTGCTATAAATGCCCAAAGGGCTACAAATGCCCAAAGTGTCATAAATGTCCAGCCAAAATGCATTGACACCAGTGCTCGGACTGGGTACAGAAACCGTGTACCCGTACCCATACCCGTACCCGAATATCGGGTACTACAAAATTCTGTACCTATACCCGTACCCATACCCGAGTACCCGGGTAAATTATTTCAGTATCCGTACCCGTACCTGAAAATACAATGTAGTACCTGTACCCACAATTTACCCGTACCCGTAATGTACCCAAAACCTGTACCCGTACCCGAGTATCTATTGTGTGTACCCGGGTATTACTCGGGTACTGGAAGTTTGGCCGATTTAAAATCCCCGACGACATTAGCCTGCCCAGCTGAAAAATTTTAAGTTTTCAATTTTTTGACCTCCATTAAAAGTGTCCGGGATTTTCCCTAGGCGTTAAAGACATCCTATTTGAATTTAAAAAAAAATTATTTAAGGCATTTTGGGATTTTTTTTAATAAACACTGACGAAATTCAAATCCTACTACCCCAAAATAATAACTTGCTGAATGAAATGAAATGTGTTCTCGCTAATTGGAATTGGGACGAATTCTTTAATACTAAACTCTCCATAACTTGCTTTTCAACTTGGAGAACAAGAAACAATTTTTTTTTCGGTTAATCGACAAAAACAAACATTCGTAAACTGTCTCTCACATTTATGAAGCCCGAGACGGAGTTTTTCGAAAAATGCAGGCAAAATAGGACTAAAATGCAACCCCATGGAAGTTTTGAACGCCAAGTTCAGATGTCTGTCAAGTTCTTTAACATCAAAATTATCAAGATTAATCAAAGGGAGTGAAATATAAATATTGCGTGCAAGGAATGATATTTTTCATTCTAAAATGTTATAAATATTCACCTCAATAAATACTCAGTGTCATAAATACCCAGAATTGAAAATGCTCAAATTGCCTGCATAAAATGCCTTGGCGTTTTCAAATGCGCAACCCTGGGTACTTGTAACGTTAAGAAATGTATCTGCTAATAAATGTATATTTATTCCGACCTTATCCCGTAATACGTCTTCAAATAATTGTAATGTTACGCTCCCAATGAAGCTAATTAAATTCAATCCCAAGAACTTCCCTCTTGAAATTCTTCGTTGATGAGCTTCACTATTTAAGTCGATAAACAGATGATTTCACTGACTCTACGCTATATTTATTTATTAGATTCCTTGGATGAATTATTAGAAGCGTTAGATTGCAACTACCACGTAATCATAAATGAGACGAAGCCACCTGGCTCTGTCACTAACGCAAGTATCTGTATACTAAGAAATAAGCAACTCCACGGTTGGTAGGTCTTATTGTTAGCCATAGTAATCCATCCCATCAGGAATCCTTGAAGTACCCAAAAATACTCGGGTACAGCACCCACGGGTACAGGCATTTTACATAGTGATACCCGTACCCATTGGGTACTACCCGATTGCCACTGAGTGAGTACCCATACCCGTACCCGTACCTGTACCCACTTTATTGCCTAAAATCAAGAGTACCCAGGTAGAACCCGCGTACTTGCGAGTACGCAACTTCTGTACCCGGGTAGTACCCATACCTGTACCCGTACCCATTTACCCGAGTATTACCCGTACCCAGTCCGAGCACTGATTGACACTTGCACATGGCCAGCCCTGACTATACAGCCCCCTATAAATACCATAAAATTGTTATATACATACCAGTGATGATCACTGAGTGATCATTCACTATTGAGACTATCGGTCATTAAAATGCTTATACATAACAGTGCGTATTAAAGCGTTTCTGGGTATATAAACTCATCTACGTACGTGTATATACTTTTCCAATGCTCTCTTCCAGGGGTGGGTTAATAAAATAATTTTTACCCGGGACCTAACCCTCAAAACAGATTTGTGGGCCTTTACACATGCAATTTGAGGGCTTTAGTCAACACTTATTATACCCTGGCCCTAAATTTTGTACCCTGACGGGGCCGTGTGGGCCACCCCGTAAATCCACCCCTGCTATCTTCTAATTTGAGTGAGAGGATAGTGATGTGATAGTGAAATTCACTGCTGCGCCTGGCTATACCTAGTCAAGTCTAGTCTTTAAAGTTTAGAGCTGCAACTATATAGTCAAGTCAGCCGTATGTTCAAGTAGCAATAGTCAAGTCCAGGGATGTCAATTTCCAATTTTGTGATTACAATTAACGATTATTTCAAAAACAAAAAGAATTTATAACTACATTTAATGAATAATGGGCTTATAACTACTAATTAATAATTACGATTAACGATTACTTTAGAAATATTTTTCACTGATGATTACAATTAACGATTACTTTAAAAATAATTTTCATTGTTGATTACAATTAACGATTACTTTAGAAATAATTTTCACTGATGATTACAATTAACGATTACATTAAAAATAATTTTCATTGATGATTACAATTAACGATTACTTTAAAAATAATTTTCATTGATGATTACAATTAACGACTATTTTTGAAAATAAATTAATTGAGGATTGCAATTAACGATTATTTTGAAAATAAATTAATTGAGGATTGCAATTAACGATTAACGATTATTTTGAAAATAAATTAATTGAGGATTGCAATTAACGATTATCTTTTAACAAAATATTTAATTGTCGGTTACAATTATTAATGTTGCTTTTTTTAAACATTTAATTGTCGATTACAATTATTAGTGTTTATTTTTTTAAACATTTAATTATCGATAACAATTATTGTTTATTTTTTTAAATATTTACTTTTCGATTACAATTATTATTTATTTTTTTAAACATTTACTTTTCGATTACAATATTATTATTTTTTTTTAAACATTTACTTTTCGATTACAATATTATTATTTTTTTTAAAACATTTAATTGCCGATTACATTATTTATTATAATCAATGATAAGCAAAATGACCGCTCAGAATGGACAGACGTCACCTAGGTTTTACATATGATATAGATTATATTTTGGTAGTCTTAAAATAAATCTTAGCTTCAATTTGTGAGACTTAGTTTGATTAAACAAAATAAGAAATAACAGATCATTGCTACGAACTTGTAGTAAGTAGTAACTGCATATGATACAGCAACAAAAATAATTATTTTATATGGTTACCAGTATCTTTTTAAAGTAAATTTTTTTTTACAAGTTTATAGTGCGCAAGTTTTTGGGCGTGACGTGTCTAACATCATCAGGCGAGACAAATTATTGAAAAACTGTCCCATTTCGAATTCCGTATTATATATTAAGATTAATGACTACTTTATGAAAAAAGTGATTGATGATTGCGATTACAAAATACTTGTTGCTAAAATATCAGTTACGATTACAATTATAAATTAATTTTTACTGAAGTTAGGTTAGGTTACAATTACAAAATAGTTTTTACTAAAGTTTCAGTTACAATTACAATTATTACAAATTACTTATTGTTAAATCTAAACTTCCGATTACAAATTACTTATTGTTAAATCTACACTTCCGAGTACAAATTATATATTGTTAAATCTACACTTCCGATTACAAATTACTTCTTGCTAAATTTGGAATTTCATTTACAATTAACTATTAATCATTTATAATTTAATAATTGATGATTACAATTGATGATTGATTATTGAAAACGTTAAATTGATGATTACAATTGATAATTGATTCTTGAAAACGGTTAATTGATGATTACAATTGATAATTGATTCTTGAAAACGGTTAATTGATGATTACAATTGATGATTGATTTTTGAAAACGGTTAATTGATGATTACAATTGATGATTGATTTTTGAAAACGGTTAATTGATGATTACAATTGATGATTATTTCAAAAAATCCAAGCTTACTAAATTAACGATTGATAATTAATAATTAGTAATCATTAATCGTTAATCATTAATCGGGATTATTAATCGTTGACATCCCTGGTCAAGTCTAGTCCTAGTCTTGATTCTGCAGCTGGTTCCCTAGTCAAGTCCAGTCAATTACCCTAGTCACATTGTATGTTTATAAAAATTCCTTCATTTTGATTAGCAACATTTACTTATTTTCAAAAACTTGAGTATCGTTGAGTTCAAAATTTTCAGATCTTAGCGAATACCTCTAGCAAAAAGCTAGGTCATTTTTATTTATATCAAACGACGTACAAATGAGAAACAACACGTGTAGTTTACACCATCAATACGATAATGTTCAGTAAGATTTATGCTCAATCAACAATTTTCAGTAGGGGTGGATGTATAGGCTGGCCCACCCTGACTCAACCATGCTAACAAATTTACGGCAAATTGGTGGGGACAATGAAAAATATCGTAAAATGCAGGGGTCGGATGTTTGTAAATATCCCTGGAAGATTATTTCTGAATTTCCCTGCTGGGAGGTAGTGCTGCGCTCGGGTCAAGTATTTATAAAGATCCGACCACGAACTTGACTTGACCCCGACTTCTCAAGTACGTATTTCAAGATTACCCGAACTTGACATTTTCAGTTCAAGTAATACTTGAATGAAACAAGTTCGGGTTTTCAAGTAATTCTCATATTACTTGACCATGATTTTATACGCGCGTTTCGGGTCCAACTTCAACTTGACTTGACCATGACCCGAACTTGACCATGAACTTGAACTTTCAAGTACTTTCAAGTAATCCATTGGACATCAAAATACTTAAGTTTTATTGAATTTATATTTCTAATGAAAGCGAACCTGGGTTTCTAACACACTAGGTTTCACCCAGCATTTTGCTAGCAACCGCCTCTAAAAATAATAGTTGTATTTTTGGTTCCTGTCAATGAATGTAGAACGATTGTACACTGCAGATCTACTCTGATTTCGTGTACCGGGTGGGTCTGGTGACTCAGTTGACATTTTCGGGGACACAGAACTCCTTTTAGGTTTTGTTGTCACATACTATATACATACTATACTATTATAAACATGGGTGCTAACATTTTTAAATCAATTTCCACGGAGCCATATGAATGTTGAGCTTTCTTTTGTATTTGTGTACACGAACAAATTAACAAATGCCGCTTAAAGTGATGTATTAAATGCCGTTTTAAGTTTCATTTAGTACAGTGAATCGTAAGTGAATTGAAAACTCCCTCAGCCATGAAGAATTGCACAAACAAAATTACTTGAACTTGTACACGAAAAACTCAAGTTCGTGGTCAAGTACTTTTTAATATTTACTTGAACATGACCAGGTACTATGGTTCAAGTAAAATAATTATACTTGACCACGAACTTGACTTGAGGTAAGAAATCATGGTCAAGTCGATGAAATACCTGAACACGACCCGAACCGTTCATGGTTTTAAATTTATTTACTTGACCACGACCCGAACGCGAACTTGACTTGAAATACTCGTGTACTACTTGTACTTGTGCGCAGCTCTGCTGGGAGGTCCTCAACAATTTAAAAAATCCCTGCTGAATAAAAGGTCAACGATTTTCAAAATCCCTGTTTGAAAAAACAATTTTCACTGGAAGTCAAATCCCTGTCAAATAAGGTCAACCAATCTAAAAATTCCTGTTTGCCTAACAAATTTCCCTGAAACACGCCAACAAATTTGAAAATCCTTGCCAAAAAAAAAGATGAACGTATTTTAAAATCCCTGTTCGCAAAATACTATCCCTGACCTTTAAGATTTTCCCTGCCGGAAATATCTTTCCCTGCCAGAATTTGTTTTCCTGGTAAAATGTATCGAGTATATTTCGAATGTACCAGCTCCATAGGCGGATTAATTTGTCTGAAACTGTTGCTGACAACAAGGAATCACGTTTTGATTCCACCGGAACACGTGCACACATGCAAACACGTTTCTGTATTTTGTAAGTAGTTGTTTTAAGGTGAGGATTTGTCTTTCTCTTAGATTATTTGAGTAGTTAAGGTTGTTGATGTCTGAAACTATCAGGATTTTATTGGAATTTGCGGTAGTTCCGATATGATTTAATTCTTCAGGTATAGTTATTGTGTCAATTTTACATAGTACGTTTGCAGTTGAGAATTGTTGAATGGTTTCCATGGTTGTTTTTGATGGGAGTTACTTCTGAATTAGTTGGGTTACTAGAAATGTCTGTATCTTCTTCTGACAGTTCTTGGTGGCATTTGGTTTTTGTGGTAGGTTTTAGTATCTAGTCGAATGGTTTCAGTCTGGTGGTCATGATGGTTTGTGTTGAAAGGTCTTCAGTCTGGATGTGTTTAAGTTGTATAATTCTATTTAGGTACTTGTAGATTTCATCTGTGAGGAAGCCGTGTTGAATTTGTGTGCCTGATGATCTCCCTTCGTCACCAGACTAGTCAGTTTCCCTATCGCCAGTTTTGATCCTGGCTCGCGGGGTAATATTCATTGGGAATGGAACTGTAAGTTGGTTGTAGGTGATTTAGCTGATTATCGGAAGCATTGGTGTTGTTGTGACGTGGACGTTTTGAATAGTTATTGTTCTGTGTATAACTTACTTCGCTTTGAATTAAATTGGTTTTTTTGACTATTAGAATTCCAAGGGTGTTGAGTTGAAGGTATACTATTTCGTTGTTGGAAATAGTTGTTTGAATTAGAAGTCGAGTTGTTTGTATCGTTTAACCATCGTTTGAAAGATCGAAAATCTCGTAACTTGTGGGTGTTTGTATTGCAGAACGAACAAGTACGGGATGTGGTTGCTGTTGTTTGGAAAGATGGAGTTGGAATCTGATATGATGCATTCGGTGTTGTTAGTAGTGGTTGGTTGACATTTGTTATTGGGAATTCGCAAAGTTTCGTTATGGGCATTGAAGATTGTTGTTATAGGGGTTGAGAGTTTCGAGATTGTAATTTGGAAGTGTAGAACTCCAGCTGTTTTTGGAACTGGTCGATGGTACTGTCAGCGCCAAGTTTCAGTTGAATATTCCAGGTTAGTTCCTGAGGTAGTCCTTGGTATAGCAAAAGCAAAGCAAAGCAATCTTTATTGTCTTTCAGTACACAGACTATAACAATCTTACATTCAGTTTTACATTGCATGGTAATATGGGTTGGGACGCAGCCCGTTTAATCTTAACCTAATTTGCTTAATCTATGGAGGAGAGAGAGCAAGGTAACATAGAAGGAGATAATATCCCACGACGAACTGAGGGTGCACTGTCTAGCTATGACAGAGACACCGCTATCCCGATCGCTCAGTAAATCCACTCACGTTGAAGTGAGCGTTGGGTGCATGCTAACTAGCAGTACATCCCACAGAACCCAACATCTATCTCTCTCTTTCTCTCACCTCCGCGACACAGGGGCACTGGGCTTCGAAGCCATTCCTCAACGATGGCAGTTGAGTACATTCAGTGCTGGGCTACTCCTGTGCCCTAGGTAGTCCTTGGTATAGGTAATCAAGTTTACAAGCGTCAGTCATAGTAGGGTCCAAACGTTTAAAGATGCTTAATTTCTTTTAGATATAATCACGAGCATAGTCTGCTTCGGCTTTGAATGTAGTGGTTAGATTTTCTGCTGTTGCAATGGCTTTATCATTCTTTTCTGAAAATGCCTTTCGAATTTGTTCCACGAAATTATTGAAACGTTGTTGAGAGTTGGCGATGTTTAAATTCTCTAGAAATTTGTCGTTGCAAAAATTCCACCAATGTAGAGTAGTACCTTTGAGCAGAGAATCCATATTTTTGAATTTTTATTTGTCCGTCAGTTTGAAGTGAGTACATTAAGTTAGACCAACCATTTCAACCAAGTTTTGCATGATGATTGTCCATCGTAGGTGGGAATATTCTAGAATATTTCGTTAGGTAAAAATGAAGTCATGTTTAGTATCTATGCATCCATTCTTGTCAGTCTGGATCAGTTAAATCAATATTTGCCAGTTTGGGGTTATTGATGATGTCTTCAAGGGCGTTGTTGGTAGGTAACTGAGATTTTTGTTTATTGTTCGTAGGTGTAGAAGGTATTAACTGTTAATCGGATGGTGACAATGTCCTCTTTGTATTTTAATAGAAATTGGTGTTGGTAGTAGGAATGTGAATATTTATTTCTAAAGATGTGTCAGTTGGTAAGGTGTATTGCTTTAATAAGGTAGAGTCTTGATAGTGATAATCGTCAGGTGACACTTAAGCAACGATGTCAATGACGACCATGGGGTTGGCAGTGAGAGATAGTTCCCGTCGTGGTGACTTCCACGTAGTTGAAATATAGTTGAAGTGTTTATAATTTTTGAAAAAATTGGGCAAGGATTTGCTCTAATTGTGAGTTTTTTTGTATTTATTAACTCGGAATATTCCGAAGATTTACCGTAGGTTAATTATAATATCCCGCAAAGTCGATTGACAAACCGTAGGATATTCACTGGGAAAATAAATCGCTGAGAAAATGACCCAGAAAGTCCAAAGACCAAGAAATATGGTAGAGGAGCAGTTTCCCGGTAAAAGTTGTAAATTTCAACCGTAGAAAATCACAGAAATAAGAAATTCACTAATCCGGAAAGTCGTAATGACCTGCCGTAGATTATGAATAATTAAATGTATCACTTTACAATACTGCGGCAAAGGTTGTTAAACCCAACCGTAGAATATCCCACTAATTGATTTCAACAACCCGGAAAGTCGTAATGACCTACCGTAGGTTGAAAGAATTATGAGAGCACAATGGGAGGTAAATGTTTTAGAAATATGTTACTCGTGATGAGTGGTGTAAATAAAGATTGGTGACACTGGTTGTAAAAATATGTGATTGTATAAAAAACTAGACCGGAAAGCCAGCAACATTGCTGACAAGAGACAGCAGCAAGTACAAATTGTATGTGCTTGAGTTTGTTTGATGTTATAATTTTGTTGACTCATAATGAATGCGATTCCAAAATTTATGATTCACGAAAGTTTGATCAATTACAGTACTTCCTGGCACACACACAATTAGCTGTGTACATATCACTGCCTTCAATGTATCTGGCCTTCATCCGTATTATTTTCCACAAATACTTTTAACATTTTCTTGAGAAGTCGCTCTGAAAAATACAGCTGGCCATGAGTAAAAACATGTCGTGATAACCAAACGCCTATTTTACTAAAACTTTGACCCTGCGACTTAATTATGGTCATGGAGAAGCTTGACATGAAATCCTCTCCTTCATAAGACAAATGGGCGTTCTTCCTCTGAAGTTAGCGTAACTCTGGGGAAAAAAAGGTTTCACCATTTGTTCTACCTGTTAACATATAAAGACCTCGTTTAGTGTTTAAATTCCTAAGTAGCATGATAATTGCCCCGATTTTTAATTTGAAGAAATGAGCAGGCATTCTATTTGGATTAATGGAATTTAAACGCTCGACAGGATTACTTCTAAACGCCGCTTTCATTTGCAGTATAGATTTTATGTGCACTCGAGTAACATTTCTGTTTCCCAGATAATAAGTCTAAAACTTGATCATTTACATCTCCATTCTTGGCTTTTCACGAAATTTGAAGCTCACAATAATTCAAAGAAGCACGAAATAAAACATCACAATTTGGTGAAATATCTCCAAATTATGTCTGATTTCGCGCTTATGAATTATTGTGATCCTGAAATTCCGCGAAAAGCCTGCAATGAATATGTGTTGGTGAGAAACCATCAAAACATCTCCATTGCAGATTTTTAGTTAATTTCAAGTTAACAATATATCAAATCACAAAATAAGGCACAATTTGGATGAAAACTGACGATTGAGACAGTAGTGGTTCTGGCGGAAGTACTACCTCTAAAACAAAAAACCATGAACTGTGAGAAAGCGAGTGAGTGAGGAGTTGGGTATGGTTTCACATTGGAAATGCACACCGTCTTCGCCATGAATTTTTAATGAGAAACCATTCCCCAGAAGCGCAATCGTCTTACTCAATGACGGAGTCTCGCTATAAAGGGACCGGAAAAATGTGTCCCTTATAAATATTCTCTTATAAATATAGAGTTATACATACATTGTGTAAACGTGAATCAGGAATAGGGACTGCAAATGACAATCACTTATCTATAAAGGTATCCCTTATAGTCAGAGTCTACTGTACCGTCCGCCTTACGTTATGCTGTTGGTAAGTCATGCGGCAAGGGTAGACGACTAACCTTCCTCTATTGCTACTTGGCTCATAGTGTATAGATTGTAATAGTGTACTCACTCTCTGCATAAGCTCAACACAATTTGAAGCTTGTTGGCTTAACATTCCGCATACAGCGCTTCAGGCGTCTTTCGCCTGGCTTTCAGTTCTCAACATGTGCTTTATTACGAGTCCTGGAGTTTTTAAGATTAAAATGTGTAATTAAGTTTTTAAAGAAAATAAAATGGTGTCGTGTTTTGTTGTGGGATGTTCTTCGTGTTATAACGGAACAAAAATATCCCCAAAAGAGAAACTCCTTTTGACTTCAAAAAGTACTGTGTCTGTTATTTACATTTTGAGGAATCCAGCATAATAAAAAGTGGAGAGTTTATTGAAATAAACGGAGAAAATATGAAATTACCATCACGACCCAGGTAGTCATTGAAGCCGGACGCAATTCCAACTCGATTCTCAAACCTGCAACTGCCATCTTATTGTGACAAGCCGGGAAAAAGGAAATCCCCGAAGAAAAGGTTATTCGCGGAAATTAAAATGCAAAGGATAGAAACCGAAGAGGAGTTAAAGAGTACACCATTCAGCGAACTCAAAACGGACCCTTCTGTAATAAAACTCCCGTCCGGTTTGTGGACAGTACAGACACAAGATTCTGGATTGATTATCCTCACCATTACCGACTTGGAAGAATTAATCGAAAGAGCCAATGATATGAACATCTGCGTGGGAGCTACTGGATTTTCAGATTTAGGAATTGTGACGGGAACTTGCATCGTCAATGACCATTTATTTTCGCAGAATTGTGAGATACTCAGTGCAATTACAAAATGTAAACAGTGTCAAAATCAAAAGTTTCTATTAGTCTTTATGTATGTACATTTGTATGCATTCATGCTGAATATTTTTATGAAGTATTTTGATACTTGGAAATCATACCTGAGAAAAAATAAAGAATTCTATGCAAGACATTCCAAAATTTCGTTAAACAATTTTGATATTTGTATGTTTTTAGTAGCTTACAAACGTGTCATCACTGTGAAGCTAGCGAAAAACGCTCGCAGCGCCACTCTGAGAAAGTTAAGTGGCGAGTCCCACCATTGCATATGCTAGTGACTTCACTATTGAAATCTATGCACTATGCTTGGCTCGCCTCAGTGTATGTCACGTGGGTGGTTACGCGCGGAACTTTAAACATATCATGACGACGGGCCACGCTTTCAAATTTGTAAAGAGTTACATTATACAAACTAGTAAAAGCCCTGTGCTTCACAGGGGCAATTCGTTTCATGGAACTAGTTTTCAAATAAAAATAATCATCAAAAAATTATGGTACAACGCTACAACCCACTAAAGTTCTTTCACAAACTCAATATTTGGCTATACACGTGGAATTTAACTAATCGCTTGATCAATTTATTACCAAAATTGTTATTAAATATTGCTGTTGCATCACTGTATGGTTCTTCACCCCTTAGTGGATCAGCACAACGTACTGATAAAGTATGATTTTGTATGTTATTATAATTTGTATAAACATAGCTCAGTTGTACCGTAATAATGTAACTGAAGCCTCAGGCACTGGACGCACTGATTTTTAAAATAGGAAAAATTAAAGGAATTAATATTAGCGCAACACTTTTCACTTGCTGTAGTTACTAAAGTCCATGGTTCCAACAAACCAATCCTTACTTCATAATGATATTTTTAGGCAAAGGTGGATTTAATGGGTGGCCCACCCTGGCCCGGCCAGGGTAAAAAAAAAGTTGACTAAGGCCCTCAGATTGCAGATATCATATCATGGGTAAAGGCCCACAAAACTATTTGGAGGGTTAGGGCTAGGGTAAAAAATATTTTATTAATCCACCCCTGTTTTTAGGGGATATAAAGATCAAGTGTATGGATGTTAAGGCTTGTAATTAAAAAGTAGTAAGCAAATAACTTCAGCAATACAAATTCTGGGAATTTATCTGACGTTAAATATACAAAGTGTTGCAGTGAGTACTTACAATTCCATTTGATTTTTCTTAATAAGAATCCCACACTTATGTGTACACAGTTCAGTCATTAAAATTCTCCTGTAATAAAATTCTGCAGTGCTGTACCCGAACGTAGATTTTCTCACTACCAGACTAAATTTAATCCAAATTTGATGATTTGTCTAATGTTTATAATAATTATGATTAGCTCTTTTTAAAAAATATCTAAAATTGCGTAATACTGCGAGCTTCCAGTAGGCCGCAAGCAGTTGGTATACACAGTCAACTCTCGCTAAAAGGGATGCTCAAGGGACCGGCAAAATCTATCCCTGATAAACACCAATCCGTTATAAGAATAGTGTTAAGTACATTGTGTAAATACTAATCGGGACTGTTAATCCTGATCCCTTATATCGAGAAATCCCTTATAAGAGTATCCCTTATAGCGAGAGTTGACTGTAGCCGAGAAGCACAGCGAGCTGAGCGAGCTGAAAAAACTATCCTCTGCGACAGAGTTTCAGTCTTTCAGCCCGCTGTGCTTCTCGGCTTGCTGTATATAGCACCGACTTGCTTGGCTATATATCGAAATAATATAGTACATATAGCGGCTTGCTGTATAGTGAAATGACCCGCAAAGGTTTGAATTCTAAAGCCAAGACCGCGAAGGTTTGAATTGTAAAGCCAAGGCCGCGAAAGTTTAAATCAACGGACAGGAAGTGGTGAATAATAATAAAGGATAATGTAATTCGTCTGTGTAAGGTGTGTGAAATGGCACTTGAAGGTAGTGAGAAAAATAAATACCATAAATTAGAGAGGACAGGTCATTATAACCGGCCCCATGTAATGCTAAGGTTAGGGAGCGTAGGTCAGACTTTATATTCACAATGGTATAAAATAATGCGGTTTTCAAAAAACCAAAACGAAGATGCTTTTACGACTCTGAAAAGCAAAAAACTAGCATTTGGTATGAGAGGAATTAGATCAATAATGAACGAAACAAAGCATCTCGGGTGCTAACGAATAATATATTATGTATACTTATGTGTTTGCACCCGAGATGCTTTGTTTCGTTCCTTATTGCTCCAATTCCTCCCATACCAAATGCTAGTTTTTCGCTTTTTAGAGTCGTAAAAGCATCTTCATTTTGGTTTTTTGACAACCTCATTTTTTATTTAATTGTTTTAAAAATTGTCTGTACTTAATTAGTCCATATTATATTAGTAATTCAATATTAAAGTTTTCATGAAACTCAAATAATTTAATTAGTTGTTAATATTGGAAGACTTCAAGTTACGTCTCAAATATTGAACATTATGATTATGACAACCATAATTCGCATTTTTAAGTAATTAATTTTTAAGGATCCAAGCCCTTGGTTGTGTGCCGCCACTCTGTACATATATGTAAGAAGTACATGACTAATGTTGAGAAACATACAACACATAAAGATACAACTCATTGTTAGGGCAGTCCATACTGAGCCGATCTCATGTACACACACTAAGCCTCACCTCTGAATAAATACCAGTTGACTTAAAACCGATCTCTTATTGTTGTGGTTAGTCCTCACCTGACGGATTGAAACGCACAAGCAATACATGGTGGCAGCGGGGTTCTGAAGCCCGATATTCGTAAAAAATTGTTCGATTTTAGGTAGAAAACATTTAACGGTCAAATCTGGTCCGCGTGCAGTGCCATTGTCAAGTGCAAGCGTTGAGTGGCAACCATTTTTTTTCACCACGCGGAATATTACATGGGTTTAGTGCTGTTTGGACTCGGTGAATTACAATAAAGAAAAGTAAAAAACGAACAAAATGACCTCGTAAGCCAATACATCTGTTGCAACACCAGCATATGTGCAAAATCTGCAGCAACCTCCAAATTTTACCTTTTCTCAACCAAGTGAATGGACAGACTGGAAGCAGCAATTCCAAGCATTCCGAGAAATTTCGGGTATCAAAATTAGACCGGAGGAGGAACAAATTCAGACCCTTAAATACATAATGGGCCGTCAAGCCTTTGAACTATTCCGAACATTTGACTTCCCTCCAGGAGATGAGAAGAAATATGATTCGGTTCTGAAAAAGTTCGAAGATCATTTCATTGTGAATGTTAACGAGGTGGCGGAGAGT
This sequence comes from Allacma fusca, assembly GCA_947179485.1. Classification (NCBI taxonomy): domain Eukaryota; kingdom Metazoa; phylum Arthropoda; class Collembola; order Symphypleona; family Sminthuridae; genus Allacma; species Allacma fusca. The sequence goes on from OX359250.1 coordinate 30,469,287, forward strand.
CATAAGTTTATGTCACGGTTCCAGCAACAGGGAGAAATGATAGCAGACTTCATTCAAGACCTTCACAAGTTAGCATTGAATTGCAACTTTGGAGCCTTAAAAGATAGGCTAATCCGGATAGAATCGTTAGCGGTGTCCTGGATACAAAACTACGGGGAAAATTGCTTCGAGAAGGCGCTGACCAAAGACAGAGCTGTAGAACTGTCCAAGAACCACGAGCAAATGGAACGGGAAAGGCTGAAGTTCCACTCATCATCTGTACAAAATGTCAGAGCAAAACAGAACGGCCGTGGCAGTTACCAGAAATCAGAGTCACAAAAGCCGAAATGCAACTCCAATTCGAGTGTAAAACAGCAAGGTTCCGTGAATACCAAGTCCTGTCATTGGTGCGGGTCAAAACAGGTTCATAAGAAAGAAACGTGCCCGGCTAAAGATTCCGATTGCAGAAAATGTGGGGACAAGAAATACTGGTTGCAGGTAAGTCTGTAAAGTTTCTTCTTGATTCGGGTGCCGATGTAACATGTGTTCCGTTTGCTGTCTACTTGAGTAATCTAAAAGAAAGATTTCCCAAACTTCCAAGGTCCGACCGTCTCATCAAGGCGGCCAACCATACGGAACTGGTGACGAGAGGAATGCTCACAACTACGCTGGAATGTAACGGTCAGTCATTACAAACTCCGGTATACGTAGTCGAAGGGCTGGGTAGGCCACTACTTAGCCTCGAAAATTGTATTGCACTAAATGTCATCCAACGAGTTAACCAAGCAGAAAGCTCTCCCCAAGTTACTACAGTGGAACCTGAGAAAGAATTCCCTGGAATTTTTGATGGTCTCGGAGAACTTGATGGTGAGTACGAAATAAAATTAGTGGACAACGCCAGACCTTATTTCTTGTCCAAGACGCGTTCCAATTACACTGATGGACAAGCTGAAAGAGCAACTGGACAGAATGAGATGTGATGGGATAATCGAGGAAGTGACCGAACCAAGTGAGTGGTGTGCTCCCCTTGTCCTCGTAAAGAAATCCAACCGTGATATTCGTCCGTGCGTTGATTTGACAAGACTAAACACTCAGATCAAACGTGAAAATCATCCAATGTCGAGCCAGCTGTCGATCACCTGATTGCCCAGGTTCCACTCGATGCAGTGATATTTACCAAACTTGATGCCAAATCTGGATTCTGGCAGAAGAAACTGGCCGAAAAGTCACGTCATCTTACTACATTCATTACCCCATTCGGAAGGTATAGATACATACGGATGCCATTCGGAGCTGCCTCCGCTCCTGAAATCTTCCAGCGTGACATGGCGAAAAGTCTAGAAGGAATCGCACAACTTCCGAATCACACTGATGATACTCTAATATGGGGAAGGAACGTCATGGAACACGACATTAAACTTCGAGCAACATTAAAAAGGCTTCACAAGAAAATTGTCCTGAATAAAGAAAAGTGTGTGTTCGGAGTCCCAGAACTATCCTTCCTTGGTCATCGATTCGGTCCAAACGGCATACATCCAGATCCGGCAAAGATTGAAGCCATCATGCAAATGCCAGCTCCTCAAAATCACCACGATGTTCAGAGGCCACATGGATTGGTCATTTATTTGGCGAAGTTTATTCCTGACCTGTGTAATATCATGGCACCGATCCGGGCCACTATGTCAAGTAAAAGTCACTTCCTGTGGGACTCCGCTCAGAAGACGAGCCTTGAAAAAACTATTCTGACGTCACAGCCTGTGTTATCGAGGTTTGACCCAAACCGTCGCACAGTAATCTCGGCCGATGCTAGCTCATTTGGTCTTGGTGCTGTACTTCGACAGGAAGATCCAGACAAGAATCTTCGACCTGTGGCCTATGCTTCGTGGACCTTGTCGCCTGCGGAGAAAAATTACGCACAGATTGAAAAGGAAGCACTTGCACTCGTATGGGCGTGTAAAACGTTTGAGGACTACATAGTGGGACTGCAGGTCCACCTGGAAACAGATCACAAACCGTTGGTGCCTATTTTCACAACAAAACATTTGGACGATTTGACTCCGCGACTTCAACGCTTCCGGTTAGCTATGATGAGGTACTCCTTTACAATAAACTATATTCCCGGGAAAAATTTGGTTGCTGCCGATACGCTTTCAAGAGCTCCTCTTCCTTGTGCGACAGAAATGGAAACGGAAGTCGAAGCCTATGTAAACTTAATTCATGAAAATCTGCCTGCATCGGACTCAAAAATTTCAGAAATTATCGAATTGCAATGCAGCGATCCTGAAACTTCCCGAATCCGATATTACGTCGAGACAGGATGGCCTGAGAGAAAGGGCATGGCAAACCTAGCAATTCCATTTTATCAAGTGAGATCCGAGTTTCATCTCCAGAAAGGGTTGCTGCTCAGAAATTCCAGAATTGTGATTCCTGGTCGGTGAGAGAAGAGGTGCTTCATAAATTGCACACTGGGCATTTTGGGATTAAGAAGTGTCAGGTTTGCATCCAACACAGCGTACAGCCTCACGAACCTCTAATTCCATCGGAATTTCCGACACACGCCTGGGAGACAGTGGCAATGGATTTATTCTACCTGCATGGGAAATGGTATTTACTGATCGCTGATTATTATTCCAGATACCCAGAGTTCACACAGCTAGAATCACTCTAAAAGTGTAATCCTAAAATGTAAGGAAATATTTGCCCGTCATGGAATCCCTACAATAGTCAGAAGCGACAACGGTCCCCAATTTGAACCGATGAGTACGTCCGATTTTCAAATCTTTGCAAGATACTGGGGATTTAGGCACATAACTTCAAGCCCCAAATTTCCACAGAGCAACGGGTTTGATTGAGAAAATGGTCAATGTTATGAAACTGGCCATGAAGAAAAATTCAGATCCCAACTTAGCTCTATTGATGTATCGCTCTGCGCCACTGGAGAACGGGTACACACCTTCCGAACTGCTAATGAACAGGCGATTGCGAACAACAATCCCTACATTTCCTGACCAGTTTCAGCCAAAGATGGTCGACCTTACGGGCTTGAAAGGGAAGGAGGAGATGCTGCGAGAAAAGAAGAAACAAAACTACGATACTCATCACGGAGTTCGCCAGAAAGCAGAATTTCAACCAGGAGACTCTGTGTGGCTGACAGATAAGAAAATCTGGGGTCGAATTATCGAAAGCGCTGGAGCTCCAAGATCGTACAATGTACAAACACCTCGTGGAGTACTTAGGCGGAATAGTTTTCATCTGGTGAAAATTGAAACCGACATCCGACATTATGGGACGGAGAAAGATACTCTCGAAACACCTGAAAGCCGACCACAACAAATTCGAGTTCAAAGCTCTGCACCTCCGCCGCAGTGAACTACCCGATCCGGGAGACCAGTCAATCGTCCCTTGAGACTAATTGAACAAATCTAATAATTACAACTATGTGAAATTATAACGAATACATTTGTTAAAAGGTTAAGGGAACTTAATTACTTAAAAGGGGGGATGTGCCGCCACTCTGTACATATATGTAAGAAGTACATGACTAATGTTGAGAAACATACACATCATAAGATTTTGCACACTAGCTTGCAATAATTAGACAGTCGTGTGCAAGTTTTTATCAAAGTTATTGTGGGGAAGACCTTTAAAAAACTGCAATGTATTAGGATAGGTAATTCCGTAGACTCACGGGAAAACTTAGGTATAAACAGCTTCAGATCTCGTCAACTATACACGCTGAAGATGTACGTTAAGCATTGGACGTTGTACAAATTCTGTCATCGACTTTAAGCCCTTAATATTCGGATTTTTTCAAAGGGTGTAGAAGTTATTCGTAAACATTTTTTCAAGGGGGGTAAGTGCATATCTACGCTTTGCGAAAACGAATGTTTTCAAAAGTTGATAATTCTAATTTTGCCAATGAGTAAAAAAGCATCTTCGTAAAAATACCAATCGTTAGTAATGAGATGGCATCGGGTCCAACGCGTCTGATCTGGTCAAACATCAAGAATAGAATGACCATATTTATTTGATCATCCATTGTAAAGGTATAGTAGCCATAAGTTAACATAGCAATGTGAAATGAGTGATGTTAATATTAAACGAAAGTAATGATTAGATTCAAGAATATTATGGATAATGACAAATAATTTTTGGTAATTCTAAAGTCATTCTTAGCCGTAGCTGCATATGTCGACTATTTTAATATGCATTATAAATAATAAATCCTATTTATAAGAAGCTGGGCGAAGTTTTTAATGTTAGAACGGCGGCGGTATAAACTTTTTAGATTTTCATGTTTTGTCATTTATGAAAACTATTCTTTATAAGATATTTGTTTCTATATGGCAAATTTTTACGTTTTAATATTTTCTCCATTGCTCAATGCATATTGATATCAAGACGTCTTTAAAGAGAGAAAGAAAGAAATAATTTATTTCACTGATACCAAAATAGTATTTGCCGTACGACACAGTATATAATGATTTCAAACATTTTTAACAGAAAAATATTTGTTATAAATTTGGGTATAAATATACTAATTATACAAGTGTTGAAATGCTATCCTATAAGATCCACGAATTGGGGTAATAATTACATCGTTTATAAGCTGTTTAGATAAATTAAATCGTTGTCTAAATTGTTCAAAATGTTCAAAAATAGTTCCACGAGCTTTGATTAATAGTCCAATAACTTCAATGGTTTTCAAATTGTATTTCTGCTTAAAGAAAGGAATACGAGGTTGATAAATCTGCTTCTTTTCATGATCCATCTTTTCCCCATCTAACAGTGGGTCTATTATGTAGCCTACTTTGGTTAATTCATTAAAACATAAAATGTCAATTCGTCTAGTAGAATCATTCTCTCCAATACAATGTACTTCTTCGACCACCATCCGTTGCTTGCTGTCTCTCAGATATTTTGCAATTATTGACCTAATATCATTATGCCTGTTATTGCGTAAAAGACTACCCTTATCACAGGAGCCAAGTACGTGCGGAAGGGTTTCTCTCCGAAAGCATCCATTATGTTTGCATCGGGAACCGTCCTGACTCCTACCGGGAAGATCTCTTACAGGGAAAACATTAGTTGACATTTTCAATACTGAAACCCATTCAGAACCAGTAAGGCCTTGCTTATGCAAAATAAGCTTATTTCCAAAAGTACATTCTTGGTATGTCACTACTTCAGCACCACGATGTAATTTACTGCACCATTCTTCGTATTGTTGTTGTCTTAATTTATCTCGCATCATTTTAGTAATTTTTATTTTAGTTTTTGACTTTGAAATTAAAATCCTCAAAGAAATCATATCTTCAGTGCTTATTCCTAATGCATTCCTGCATTCCTCCATTTCAGCAAAACAGTTGCGAACATGTGGAATAGCACTAACCTTGATTCAAGTTCCTTTCAGTTTGTCAAGAATCATGAATGACTCTTCAGTAGCACCATTAAAAATCAAAAGAAATTACATAAGAAGTCAAATGAGGGTCGTTGTTTTAAAACAACTGGACATGATTGAGTTAATTAGGAAAGTTATTACTAAACTCATCGTTATCAATTAGTAGTTTTTGTTTTCGAATTCCCTGTAAGAAACATCTTAAAACTAGATACATGAAGTAATTCGTGATACTCGTTTGAGTTAAATGATGTGCTTGTGTCAGGGTTTGTTAAGCAGGAGATACCAAAAGAACTAAAACATTTTAAGTGCGCCCACATGGTTGACTCTTATATTGATATTGTTTACATTTTTCGTTTTTGAAATACACTCGGGGAGAAGCTTTCCGCGGTAGATCACGTCTCCTCTGAACAGATACCTACGAGCACTGCACAGCCAGCATTTGCTGGCTCAGAATGGCAAATGTAAATAAGGAAGGCAGTAAATAGTTGTATGGAATAGCTAGCTGCATATAGCTATGGTAGTCGCTACAGCTAGAGCGCGCGAATATTTGATTTTTACCATCACGGACACGGAGACGGAGATTATCCACTCTTTCAACTTAGAAGAGAGGATATCCTATATGCATCTTCTATGGGCATCGCATCTAATCCCATGGATTTACGTATGAACTTGTTCCGGTTTTCATGAAGTCCAGCTCTCATTTCCGTGTCTTTCCGGCAGGCCATGAAAGATGAGGTGGTTCCTTCTGCAGAGGCGGTCCATTTTTAAATCTGCGGTCTCCACTTTCTTCCTCAGCTCCTGGTTTCTTGTTGAAGGGAGAATACTTTTGCTTTCAGAGGTTCCTTTTCCTATTCTAAGTCATCCACCCTGGCCTCAATGACCTCCAGTTTTCCTGTGAGGGTCACATCTAGGTCAGACAGTTTCTTGGATAGTGATCAATAATGCTGCCGGTTTGACATGCTCCACCGTTCCTGCTCATGTTCTGTTGCCGGGATGTTGCAGGGCCTTTTTGGGTCTAGGTCATGCCTTTCTTCGTCCAGTTTTCGCTTGAGGTTTTCATTATTTGGCGTTTCCATATGGTTTGTCATATGGTTTGCCATATGGTTTATTCGAGGTTAGCGTCACAGTGGTCTATGGAATTTACCTTTGGGGAACTTCATACGGGCATGTTTCAGTCATTTCCTGAATATTAAGGTGTGATTGTTAAGAGTGTCACATCTTACAATCTGCTATCTTCTCTGTAAAGTTGAGACGATAAGAATGTTATTTTGGTATACAAACAGACCTGCGTTCGGGTCAAATATTTTGAGGATCCGAACTTGAAATTGACCTGGTGGTGAATGGTCCTGAAGTCCTGAAGTCAATTCTGTGGGCTTACACTTGGACCAGAACCGACTTGAAGTTCCAATCCGTCAAAACAATGAAGTTCGGATCCAGCAAATACTTGAACTTGACCCGATTCAGCCAAGTAGAAACGATCATGATCCCGAACTTGATACTTGTCAAATACTACTTGAACTTGAGCGCAGCTCTGTATACAAACTTTCTTATCTTAGTAGACAGCCTGGTCAGCTCTGGGCTTTGCTATGCAGGTGGTAGCTTTACATTGGTGGTTAGCTGCCAGGCTGTAGAGTATTCAGGTAACTGGAGGTTGTGCTGTTATCACCTATCGTACTTGGAATAAATAGTTTCTATTGCCATTTAACAGTAACTCGTTAGAACTGATTAATGTGCCAAATTAATTGAACTTGATACGAAAAATTACTGAGCAGCACTGACATTAGGTACACGAAATGTTCCCTCACAAAATGATGTAAATCATGACACTGGGGAAATAGATTTATTTTCCAAAAACACCTCAAAGACGCAGCAAAAAGTGGACACGCCCGTCTCCTTCCAAGTTTTACAAGTCCCCAAATCAATGGCTTAATATCTAAAGACACAAACTTCCAATTGTTCTTCTCAATACATTCCATCCATAATTTACAACTCTTGTCTACTTGTACAGCCAAACACTATGGCAAGTTCTTCAACATAGGAGAGCTCCATATGACCCCACTACAAAACCGCTCTCTTCTGTTCCTGGCCATTCTGGCTTTGCTTTACTCAATTATCTCGTATGTTCCTCCCTCTACTGCACAATGGTTTCATGCTGTCGTTACAGTCGGTAACTTACCCGTGTTCGTATGGATCCGAATGTTGGAGAGTGCCTAACACCTAACCATTTCCTGATTGGCTCAAGCTGCATTATATTTTTTCGTTAATGAAGCTAGTCGGCTTCGGAGTCAATGGATGGTCTGCCAGAAGTTAGGGGGTCATTTCTGAAGCAAATGGCTGACGGAATATGTTCCTATATTGGCCAAAAGAACCAAGTGGCATAAAGAAGTTACTACTTACTACATTGAGTATTGGTGATCTAGTAGTAATTGCGGACAATGCTCAATCGAGATTGACTCGGGTAGGGTTCCCAGACGTCCCGGAATGACAGTCGTTGTCCCGTGTCCCGGAAGGGTGTATTCCGGGACACGTAAATGTCCCGCAAACGTCGAGTTCAAAAAGTTATGAAAATTATTAGAGTTTTAAGATAAAAATAAAATATTTCGTTTTAGAGGAGCACGATTCAAACGAGAGCATCATGTGCCATCTACATAAAACTAATAAAATCATAAAAATGTGATTACAAGCGTAACAAAATCGCTTAAGCATCAGGTAATAAATAAAAAGGTCTAGGTATTACGATTCTATATGGGAAGAGGACTAGGACGTAAAACCTGCTTTTGGCTGCTTAAAATGACTTGGAACGTTGGAACTTAGACGAATTCTGCCTCTGCTTCGCTTTGGTCGCATTTAAAAACATGTATGTACATATATGTACACTACGCTAGAACTCTGAGCAAAAGTATCATGCCAGTTAAATGCAGCGTTTGATTTAAAAGTCACAATACTCCCTTGCAGTCCTCCCTGACCCTTGAATTATTCATTATACCCTTCCATGAATCTCTGGAATTTTTATGCAACAATAAATAAATATAAATGATCTTGGAAACAAACTTAATGCAAATTATTCGCTTTAAACATGAATCACAATGGCACTTACCACGATCTTGCATCGACGAAGCACTTACGCGGCTCTTTCTATTTCGTCGATACGAGGTTTGGTTACTTTGTGAATTGTTTTCTTTCAGCCGAATTTTTCTATTAAAGTTACTTGAGTATTTTGAAGTTTAAGGGTGGAAAACAAAACCGCGTAAGTGTTTCGTCGATGCAAGATCAAGATAAGTGAAATTGCGATTCGAGTATTGGGACTTTTAAATCAAACGCTGCAGCTCACTGCCATGATGAACGAGTATGTACATGCATGTTTTTTAAATGCGACCAAAGCAAAGCGAAGCAGAGGCTAAGTTCTAAGTTCCAAGTCATTTCAGGCAACCAAAAGCAGGTTTTACGTCCTAGTGGGAAGAGGTTTCCAATTCAAAAAATTGGTTACGTCGAAATATCAAAGATATGCAGACCCCTGCTAGGATTTTAGTGTGTAAAGCGACTTTCTCTGTGAAGTATGAAGAATTTGGGTTTGTTAAATCTCACATGTGAAGTTCCTAAAACTCTAGAGAAAGCAGGTGCTAAAACTAAAAAAGTTTAGATTTTTTTAACCGAAAAATCTGGAGACGATTAAAAATTCAACATATTTGCTGTTACAGTGCAAACAATGCGACCGTAAATTACGGTCGCTAAAATTATGTTTTAGAAATTCAAGGAAGAAAATCCATCAAATGTTACTGCTAATTGCAAATATCACATTATACACAACGCTGTAAAAAATGCATGCAATAAATTATCAATGGATGTTGAAGGCTTAGTTTTAAAGGTTTTTAGCGAATCTAGCTCGTCTGCGCAGAGACTAGACTCTTTAAAACAGTTATGTGAATTTGTGGATGTGGCTTTCCTGACTTCCAGCACTGGACTGATTCATTTCTAATAGGTCAGCTTTGAAGTCATATTTTCTTTTGAAGGAACAAAGTGACTGCACTGCTGTTAATCGCAACGTTGTATGTCATACCAGCAATGAAGTTGCTGCGAAAGTATTATGTGTAACCGAATGTTACCTATATATTGTGCACATTATTGTACAATAAATGAATTCGCCCATTTTAATGTTGGAGTGTAATGATTGTACTTCTACGGAAGTTTACGCAATAATGAAATCTCTTCTGGAAAGTTCTGTAAACCGATACGATAAATTTTACGGAAGTAGCGCTAAAATTCTGAAAAATTTACCCCCGCAAAAAAAACAAAGGTACTAAATGTTTTTTGAAAATGGAACTACTAAATTTGAAATCAGGAATTCTTAGTATCCATGGCTTATTTACTAAGTATTGCCGTTGCACTCGGTATTAAATTAAACGAGGACCAACTGTACAATGAATTTTGCTTACTTCGTCAAACTTGAGTTTTTATTGGGATCGGTGATCGTGAGAATTGGGTTGAGTTTTTTAAGAAATATCAATGTCCTGAACTATTCAAGCTTGTATCGTTCGTGCTATTAATTCCTGTTAGCAACGATTTTGCAGTTATTTCATTCTAATGAAAACAGTTTGGACAGCCGAGAGAAACTTAATGTCAAAAAACTTGTGAAGGCAGAGCTTCAAGCCAGCTTAATGTGCCCTTTTCATGTTGTTAATTGGTTTCTTTTTTGAACAAACCGGAAAACAAGAAAATATTATTAGATGTCAAAAAGGCTGAAAAATACAATTAGGAATCGTTCATACGTAAACAAAATTTAAAATTATTTTGTCCCGGAATGACGTTTCAAAAAAGTGGGAACCCTAGACTCGGGCAAGGGCCGAAGTTGCTGGGGTCATTCCAGGAAAGATGGACAAGTTAGTGTGGTAGTAGAGCGTACTGTCTACGGAGTTTACAGGCGAGCGGCAGCAAAGTTGTGTAAATTAGATGTTAAAGTAAAGTAATTAAAGTCGCCCTTTATCAGGGGAAGTATCAAGCTTCTTTAATAAAATCCTCGCACCCTATAAATAGCCTACAAATAGGCCTATATGTAGGATAGGCGGACACCTTTGCTTTACAAGCTAATCTCGCTGTAACGAATTAACGGAAGCTGAAAAAGATCACCGATTTTCGAAATCGCTGTTGGCAGAAATAATTTCCCTGAAACACGCCAACAAATTAAAAAATTCATTCCAAAATAAGATCATCGAATTTAAAAATCCATGTTCTTACAATCAGAAAAGCATTTCTTCCCTTTGCAATTTTCCCTGCCAGAAACATTTTTCCGTGGAAAGAAACTTTCCACAAAAATCCGACTTCTGTATTTGAATTTACCTGGGTAGGTGCAGGTACTCAAAATATACCCCGGTACAGGTACGTCCTCAAGTACATTTTGGGCATATGCATGTTTTTTATACATTTTTGGTACGGGAACTGCTGATTTAGTTTGGGAACATGTTTCACGTTCAGGAAAAATCAACCTACTACGGAGTCCATATTATTTGAATCCCAAATCAGGACTTATACCTAAAATAAAAAATAGCTCTATCTGACAGGTGAAGTTAGTTTGTAAGAATAACAGAGAACGGATTTTCTACCAGTTTAGCTGGGGCGTCAATATCAGTTTCATTAAGGTTTTCAAAATAATAACTTCAGAAGTTGTGGACTCTTGCCTAGTGATTCTATCGGTAACAAAAAATTGAGCTCGACTCTACTTTGGAATAACACCTTTACTTTTTCAATTTTATGAAATTTCATGAAATTTCATAACATTTCGAAAATTCCCCGAATTCACTTAAAAATCTAATTTAACCGTACAAACGAATTCGTTGATCACTAAAGTCGTGGAAAATACCTTTCCCACCCAAATTTCCTGAAATTTCGAAAATATTCCAAATTGACGTGAAATTCTGATTTAACCGCTCGAAAGAATTCCTTGATCAATAAAATCGTCGAAAATACCTTCCTCGCCACAATATTCCAAATTTTATGAAACGAAAAAACTTCGAATTGACGGGAAAACCTAGGTTAACCACAGGAACTAGATTTTAACTCGTTGATCACTAAGGTCGTAAAAAATACCTTCCCTGCCTTGAAATCCGGCTTCGCTTTTGTTGCAATCGATGAATCGATTACAGTTTTGGATTTTTTGTACTCGAAACCGAGACCGTTAAAAAATGTTGTACCCGAAACCGACTCGAACCAAAACCAGACACAAAGTGTATACGTAATTTTTTTTGTGAAAGTAAAATAATGTAGCAATCCCTGGGTCGATTTTTAATTTCCTTTCTGTAATTAGGTATCACCGGCCAACTTTTCCTTTTTTCTTCGATAAACTCGTTAGATACCGACTTTAACTACGATATTAAAAGCAGTAACGTCCATATTGTATCTTCTTGAGTAGCACACATTTCGGTGTTAAAATAATGGAGCCAAACGAAAAAGCAGGCAAGATAGGGACTAGGGCTCCTCACAACTCAATTTCCTGAGATAGTTGAAATTGAAATTGTATTTGAAATTGAATTTTCAATTCAATTTGCAGTGGTAAATTGTAATTGCTTAATTCAAAATAAATCAAATTCTAGATAAATAATCAAATACATATGTAATAATTTGTATTAATCAAGTTGCAGCGTCAATAGTTGAAATTGCCAATTTCAACTTTTAAAGCTTCCGCAAATTGAAATTGACTTGAAATTGAGATTTAATTGAATTGAAATTGAATTGAAATTGATTTTGTAGTTTAACTTCTTATCAGTATGTACGTGCATTCAAAACCTGTTTGAGGTCAATAGCTCATTTGCAGTGGAAAACAAACATCCCAGAGAAGCATTAGTAGCAGAAGCTCGCAGAAAGTCTCTTCCTGAAGATTTTCCTACACTATGACGAAGTAAATACACATTGTATTTAAGCCTGAAACGTTTACGAAAGTAAAAACCATTGTTCCCGTATTTATAAATGCAAAAGCTTCCACTAACAATAAGCCATTTTTCCGATCTGTAAATTTTGTAGGGGGCTATGAACGATACCGCTCGAATTCATCCTTGGAATCGTATTTACAACGCTTTATATTATAAGCCAATATGTAACACGGTGAGGTGACAAACGTTTTGCAGGAATTTGTGTAATCTCCTCGCTTTGATAACACATTCGCGCATGCTTTAATATTCACTAGTTGTCAACTATTTACTTCAACTACCAATTATTGACAACGTAGCCACTTGAAATTGAATTGGTGGAAGTTATCAATTATAATGCCTGAATTGCTAGTTGAATTGTAACTGAAATTGATTCAACAACTAAAATACCGTTTTTATTTGAAATTGATTTCAATTTACAACTTGCAGATTAGAATCAATTGAAATTGATTTGAAATTGTATTTGTAATTAACAGTTGCAATTACTACTTGAAATTGTGAGGAGCCCTAATAGGGACCCCATTGCCAGGAATTTCCAAAACTTAGCGTACTTAGATTCGTGTGCTAACAAAACTTAGGCATGAGGAGTGTATTACGGTGTACTTGCAGCGTAAGAAGACTGTCCTTTGTTTTTTTGATGTTTTGCACAAAAACTGCATGTTTTATTAAATCGAACTGCTTGGGTGGGACAAGAAGGTCAATGTTTATTGCTCAGAAACATAAATCAATAATTCTAAAAAAGTTTTTACTTTCGAGTTTTGGTACGGACAGGTAGGGAATGTCGATTGAAAATGCCCTCGCATATATGCCTGCCAAGCTGAATATGCCCAAAATGCCCGCCAACGTGCCATATTTTTGGGCATATTGGCACATTGGGAAAATGCCCTGAATTTGGGCATTTTGGGCATATTCGATATTTTAGTCTTTTTCAGCCGTGAATATTCTGCATTTCTGGTAGGTAAAACTCAGTAATACAATCGAGCCAAAAATGCAACTATTCACTATTAAAATTAAATCCTATTAAACGCGTACATGGCAATTTTGTTGAAATGTATTATATTTGAAAAGATACTCGCTGTGTATCATACAGGCATTTTATATTGAATATTGACGAATTTGTTACATTTTGTATAAAGTTAATCAGAAGACTCGAGTGATAAATACCTCATCAACAAATCCTCCCCATCAGAACTTTGATTTGTATAACTTTCATCATCTGTAGCAGTTGCTCCGCCTCCAGCATAAATAAAATTTCTCAAATTTTCTGACCAGTGCTTCGAGGTTGGCATAGTTCCAAAATGTGTTTTGTCCAGTAGTAACAATGGTTAGACGTTTTATAAACTACAACTTCTGCAATTGTCTACTGACCAGATTTATTTACCTGTGTGCTAAAACCGTCGAGTAATCGTTTTTAGTTACATATAACGATGTGAGGGGGGTAGTGTGCAGTAGTAGCAAGTGGAAGTAGTAGCAAAGACCAATGACGTCTGGAAAAGGTAATCGATCCGAAAATTTGAACTGAATATGCCCAGAATGCCGAATATGCCCAGGAATGAAAATGCCGAAAATGCCCGTGCCGAATATGCCCAAAATCTACGTATTTGCCCAAAGTTGAAAATGCCCAAAATGCCTGGGCATTTTGGGCAGGCATGATGCCCAATATGCCATGGCATTTTCAAATCGACAATCCCTACGGACAGGTAGATTTTCCAGACTCGACTCGATTTTTGCGGTCAGTCTTTATGCTAAACATATCAGTACAACTCAGTCTCAGTCCCAAGGAAAATCTTGGGTCAAACTCCCACTCAGCCCCTTATTTCTAAGTCCCTCAAAACTTCAAAAGTTGGAATTTTGCTAAACCTAAAGAACTTACAGAGCTTTTGAAATCCGTCGACAACTTTTGAATCGGCTGCTTTCATTGTCAAATAATTTCAGTTTTCCCAACTTTATTAATAATTACCCATGCCGTGCGTTAAGTTTAAAGCTAAAAAGGAGTGTCTAATTACGAGCGTTGCTGCGGACTTCGCAACGTGGTAATGCTAAAGTGCCTATTAAGTGAATTAAGGAGGGAAATATTGTGTGGTCTTTGATCGATAGGACCTTCGGCCGATGTTTTGACGTTCACAAACTAAAGTACAAGCTACAAGCAGAAGCCTGTCGACGAAATTCCCACCGCTTTGAAACTTTTTAGTGGACAACAAACGTTACCTAAGCTTGCATGTATATTTTGTGACAAAATTCACCCAAACCAAAGCTTTTTCAAGGCTCCAAAGTTAAGTCTCGAAGACAAGTTAAAAATTACATAAGATAAAGACAGAGAAATACTTTATTGACACTATTTCTCAATGGAAGTAGCCCTTATGGACTCAGTATACTATTAACAATTTTCAATTAAGTAACTAATTAGTATAATTTATGACTTATAAAGATGATAATTACAAATTAATGCACTGTTCTTAAGAACTAAAGATACTATTTCTTTAATAACTTTCACATTTCTAAAAAATGTAAAGCAGATGTTCATTACCCCATGTGTGAGAGAAAATCATTAGCGTTGTGACCCAACCAGGGTTGCACAATTGAAAATGACATGGCATTTTCGGCATTATGCCTGCCCAAAATGCCCTGGCATTTTCGGCATTTTCATTTCATGGCATTTTGGGCATCTATGGCACTTTGGGCATTTTGGGCATATTCAGCCTAGGGCAGTCATTTTCGGCATATTCACTCCAATTTTTTAAATATATGACTTTAGCTACCTGCTAATTTTGCAAAATAAGTCACAAAACAGTATGTTGCAAATAATTTTAATATTCAACTGGATTACATGATAAAATTATAGAAACAAACTGTTTCCAAAAAGGTTGAAACCTGGAGCCAGTTGATATAGACATATTGATGGAAAAATAATAATAATTCTATTTTCCTTATTTTGTTGGAAAAATTCGCTTGTACACCGTGTCTGTAATTTATTATTATTTAGAATTCAAGAACAAACAAATTTGGGCAAATATGCAACACAAAAGGATAAAATAGTTGTTAAAAGATTAACAATATCCTTGTTTGGGAGCTTCAAAACTCGTCGTCATCTAAATGTATTTATTGTTACATTTTGAACTCCTACAATTATTACACTGGTTTACTACGGCTGATTAAATGCAGTTTTCAAAGTCGACAAAAAATTTGCCACGGAAGCTCCAAGTTTTGATATATATTATAACCGTCGCATTGTATGTATCTTATGAAAGTGCGAAATTTTCTATACTTTACAAGCCATTATCAAAATACGGAATTATGCTTCCACTGTGCAAATTGTTCTTTCTAAATCCAAAAGTTTTTTTTAATGTACATCGTTGAAGGTTTGCAACTCAGTTGGTGCTTATTAAAATAGCCATTAGGGAATTAGAAGAATTAAATTCTTTTTTTTAAATCAAGTATAACATTTTCTAAAACTGGATGGGTTTGATTATACTATGAAAAACTCCCTTATATTCGCTAAACGAGCAATACTGGTCATAGTGTATAAGTTTCTGTAAAAATGCCCAATATGCCTGCCGAAAATGTCCAAAATGCCGGGCATTTTCAGAGTAAGGCATTTTCAGGGCATTTTCGGCGTTTTGGGCATTTTCAGGGCATTTTCAGGAGGGCAGGCATAAAACCGAGGGCATTTTCATTTGTGCAACCCTGGACCCAACATACCGAAAAACAAGATTGAGGTGGAAAAGAAACCAATTCTAAGCGGAACAGTATCTATGTTGTCTAAACCGAACTGTTCCAGTAAGGTTATGCTTCCGCTGTTAGTTTTTACAGTTGTTCAAATCGTCTGTTTTATGACAAGTTAACAAACAGTAAGTTCTAACTGTTGTTTTAATAAAGTTCGTTGAAATCTTGTTGTATGCTTGTTTGGTCCGAAATTGTCAATGGCCTTCCAAAATTCGGAGTTGTTACTTGTGTTTATGTCATGCTGGATACGTTCACAGTATTCTTTGATCTTGCGTTGCCATACCTCCGAATGCTCTTTTTTTAGTTTTGATTTGAAATGTACGCCATTTGTTTTTCCTCTGGATTTTCGTATTGCTCTTAATTCTTTATTCACGTTCATTCGATTTCATATTTCATTCTACGGCATTCGATATCGAACCATTTGGCGCCTCCTAAATTGCTTGTGTGCTTTCCCCTACAGGTCATTCCTGTGATTTGGGCAGTCTTTCAGATACATTTATTTATTGCTTCAATTTTGTATTCTTTCTCGTCGATACTCGCAAAGTTTTTAGATTATTATGAAATAAAGCACTATTGTCTGTTTTCCTATGTATTTTCACACAATCTGAGGTTTGAGCCCATTTGTCCTTTGTTTGCTTATTAAAGATCACGATGATGGGCATATGGTCTGAAATTTCATTGCATAGAGCCTTCATGTCTATAATTTCAACAGCTGAATGCTTTGTAATACAAGGATCTATTGCACTGGCACAATTTTTATTGATAAAGGTGTATTATCCCACGGGGTCAGTTTTCATTGTACAAGCCGACTCTGGGGTTTAAATCTCTAATTAAAATTACCTGCTTATTGAAATTGTTAAGAAGCATTTCTAATTGCCATATTCGGATTTTGGCGATATGTAGCCAAAACTAACAACAAAGTGTCCTGTATGAGAATGATTTTTTAGATTGCCAGAAGAGCTACATTTATCCACCATTATCAGATCAGATTTCTCTCTACAAAAAACCTCCAGTTATTCTTCATTTGCTTTCCGTGCCTTTAATACATACCATTACATTTACACATGACCTCTTTCGCTTTCTTTTTTTCACTAATCCATGTTTCCAGAAAGCAGAAAACACTCTAATATTTTCCCTTGGACCTCTAAAGTTCCAAAAAATTATACTATTTACGTGTTCACAATTCGTGTTTGGCTGTATATGCTGGCCAATTTCTAAGAATGGATGCGATGTTTCGTCAAGATGATCTGCTTGGTTTGGGTCCATGTTGAATCACGCTTGTTTTTTTGCTGCGGTTAGCTTTTCCTTCTTCCTGTCATCTTCGCGGGACGTCCCTTTTGATGAATATATTCATATTCTTTGTACGAAGAACGTCCTTTGGGGAGACGAGATGTTAGGCCTAGTGAATCCCTACACATATCCCCTTTAATTACAATGGAAAGTTTTCGCTAGCAAAGGACCAATTTTTAGGGAGGCCTAAAGCGGCGCAAATCCATTTATTTCAATTTATATATAAAAGTCGCTTCTCTAACATCAAAATATGCACCAAACGTTTTAACTCTATAGTCAACACAGTACTGTGCACCTGTATGGGTACTGGAATACCTGGATGAAGTAGAAAGTTTCCAAACCAGATTCCTCCGAAAACTATGCGACAACAACAATCTCACTCCTGGCTCTTCAGAGTAGCCCTACAAATCATAAGGAAATTACCAACATAACCTGATGCAAGCTTCCATTGGTTTCCGTTCTTGGAAAAGAAATGAAAACATACAAACAACAAGTATTGTTTGAGAGCAAACTACTGCAAAATACTTACAGTAAATGGTTAATGAACGAAGGTGTGAAACAGGTAGTAGGAAGAACGACTAAACATTTCTGCGAAATAAAAACAAAAATCGGACTAAGCGATTTCTACAATTTAGGTCTTAGATAGAATGAAATCAAGTTACCCAATACCAAGCTTAAGAACAGGAACTTCCTATTTGTATAAAGGGTGAACGTGCATTTCTAAATGGAATGAACAAAAATGGAGAGCGGAGGGCAAATCGAGTAAATGCAAACTCTGCAATCTCAACGATGATGAGGGCCACTACCATGTAATGCTGATGTGCCCACAATACACATCCCAAAAGAAGTAGCTAACTCAGAGGTTATGTAAATGAAAATATCAATATACAATTTACCTCCAGGCAATCCTCTCCTTCAAACGGGAAATTACTTACTTTTTATGTCTTTCGCAATATTTATTAGTTCTGGTGCAACGCGCTTAAAATCAAAATAATTTTTAAGGCTAAGAGAACGAATTAGGTTAAGAAATTTTATCACAAAATTCTTAAAATTTTGAAAGTAGTAATAAGATAACTAACATTTCTTTTAATTTTATCACAAATAGTGTAGTAACTTATGTTTTCTCTCCATGCAAACAAGTACTTTATCTGTAAATGTAAATATGATTGTAAGGGCTTTGGCCAAATATCGATCTGAATAAACTATTACTTAAATTTTAAATTTCCATTAACTATTATTATTATTATTTTATTTATTTACTATAATTATTCATACAGGTGCACAGTACTGTGTTGACTAAAGAGTTAAATTTGTTATTTTTTTAAAAAATGGCTTAACTAATTCATATTTTTAAAAATAACAGTAATGATTATTTTAAATAATCGAAAAATCAATAATTTCAATTTTTCAATATGTATTGATTGTAATATGCAATATATTGAATGTTACTACTAGTATATCATTTGCCTGACGAAGAGTAAAAGGTCTAAACGTTGCTGCGAATAAAATGTAAGCCTTGTATTAAAAAGTTAACCTCTACCCTTATTTAATATCCTTTCTACTAAGTTGAAAGAGTGGGCCGTCTTCGTCTTGGTGTAATACAAATTTGAGGTTCAAATTTCCTATCTTTATTACTCTCCACCACTGAGCCACCCTACACTATCGCTAACCTTACATTACATTTTTAGTGTTTTTACAAGGCGCCGAGTTCGTGACTGATCCTCTCATTTTTGGTAATTGTGCTCAATTTTTAGTGTTTTTTTTAAAAATAATTACACAGTGATCCCCACCTCCTCCTCCCCCACGGAGAGACTATTCTATCCACATTTTTTTACACATTTCTTTACTATTTATAGCCACGGTTGATATTTATATCCTACCGAGCTATACTCACAAAAACACATTAAAGTGGCATTTAATTAATTGCAATTACACAGTGACACGGGCAGAAAAAAGCACTACCGAAGTATTAGTCAAGACTACGGTTTTCTAGTAATAGCACTACCGGAATCTGAGAAAGTGCAAATTTAGGGGGAACCCCTGCCCAAATGTTTTAAAAAATTCTAAAGACTTCGAATAATTTAGATCAAAGTGCACATTTAGGGGGAACCCCTGCCCAATTTTTTCTAAAATTATAAAAACTTAGAAAACTAGTGTGGAAGTCGCTGCGACCTAGTTATCTCTCACTGCCAAGTTTACCTCATGGTCCTCATCAACATCTTTGCTTACGTTTCACCTGACGATTACCACTATCCAGACTTTACCTTACTAAAGCAATACACCTTACCAACTGATCCATCTTTGGAAATCAGCATTCACATTCCCGCTACCAACACCATTTTCTATTCAAATCACGAAGACGACATTGTCACCATCCGATTAAAAGTTAATACCTCCTACATCTACGAACAATTAGCAAACATCTCAGTTACCTACCAACAACGCACCCTTGAAGACTTCGTCGATAACCCTATACTGGCAAATATTGATTTGACTGATCCAGACGGACAAGAGTGGATGCAAAGATACTAAATATGACTTCCTTTTTACCCAACGAAATATTCTCCAATATTCCCACCTACGATGGACAATCCTCATGTAAAGCTTGGCTGAAATCCTTGAACTATAGATGTACTCACTTCAAGCTGACTGACAAATGGAAATTCGAAAATATGGATTCTCTGCTCCAAGGAACTGCCCTACACTGGTGGAATTTTTCCAACGACAATTTTTTGGAGAATTTAAACATCGCCAACTCTCAACAACGTTTCAAGGAATTCGAGGAACAAATCCAGAAGGCATTTTCGGAAAAGAACGATAAAGCCATCGCAACAGCTGAAAACCTTACCACCACATTCACAGCCGAAACAGACAATGCCCGTGATTATATCTATAAAAAATTAAGCATCTTTAAACGTATGGACCCTACAATGACTGACACTTGTAAGCTTGATTACCTATACCAAGGAATACCTCAGGAACTAACCTGGCATATTCAACTGAAACTTGGCGCTGACGGCACTATTGACCAGTTCCAAAAACAACTGGAGTTCTACACTTCCAAATTACAATCTCAACACTCTCAACCCCCACAACAACAATCTTCAATGCCCATAACGAAACTTTATGAATACCTAATGACAAATGTCAACCAACCTCTGCTACCAACACCGAATAAATCAAATTCCAACTACATCTTTCCAAACAACAGCAACGACAGCCCATACTTGTTCATTCTGCAATACAAACACCCACAAGCTACGAGATTGTCGATCTTTCAAACGATGGCTAAATGAGACTAATATCGTTACCAGCAACCCAAATAATATCTATCAACGACGAAACGACCCTACAACTCAACAACAATTTGGACAATTCGAACAACAATTTCCTAATCGCAGCCCACATCAACTTAATCATCTAAATAAAATCTACGATTCAATCAATGACCAGTACCCTTCAAACGAGGACCAATACTGGCGATCGGAAAACTAAATAGCCTGGCGAAGAAGGGAGATCCTCAGGCTACACAAGTCATCCCGGAAACCTCCCACCGTATCAACAATTCCAGAACCAACCCAAAGCTTGTCCCATTAATGTCAATTGTATTTAATAGTCCTCCCACTCCCCCACCAAAACGGATACATCCACCTTCGTTCTCCCCTATTCCCAAAACATTCCCCAACGCTCCATATACCCCAGATTATCCCCGTTACTTCCCGCGACAAGGATCTGACCCACGACACTATCGAATTCCTTCCACTACCAAGAAACTCTCTAACTCCCAACATCAAATGCCTGTTCTAGAAGAACTATACCGACACATGATCAAAATTCCCACACTACCCCGCACAGCATTCAAGAATGCAAAATCCAGCAAGCGAATAATTAATTACTCCTCATCTCCCAATAATTTATGTAGTCTTCCCCAAACAAATAGTTTCAGAGAACTGAGCAAACAACTGAGATGGAACAGCCAACATAAATACCATCATAAGAACAACTACAATAAAAGACATGTCAGCTTCACAAGAAAGGACTCACAGCAACGAAGACACTTTAGCAACCACTGTACAGAAAAAAAGAATTACCCTACCTCCAATTTACCAAATGCCTCAAACACAACATTACCACCAACTTGTTCATTCTGTTATACTGGCAATCACAAACTACGTGACTGCTCTGCCTTCACACAATGGATAACAATGCAATCAGAATAAACGTCAATTAGTTAATTTCCAATCCATTGCTATGACCAGAAACCTACAGTGATAAGTGGTTGACCTATAACACCCCATGACGGAGAGATGTCCCAGCCTCAAAACACCCCACCCCGGGAAGGAGAAGTGTTACGACATTATTGGAATAACCATAGTTGTTATTATTGAGTCAAACAATTATTACTAGTTTTAGAAATAATGAATTATAATATTACGAAAGATATTAACCAATGCTTACTAAACGACTACCATCTATCCTGTTGAATAAATTAAGGGAGGTCATTCCAGCTTTCACTCTTGACATAGCTTGACCTTTATTACTCTCCACCACTGAGCCACCCTACACTATCGCTAACCTTACATTACACATTTTAGTGTTCTTACAATATATTTCACTTCGCGTCTTTAACTAATTATAACTATTGCTAGGAATCAAGCCATCCGCCGAGGCGGATGGGATGTCTGGCAGCAATGAATTTTAATTGTAATAATAATTTGAATGCAACGATAATATTTTATACAAATACCCTAGAAGTTCTATTTTTGTAGTAATTGCACAGAATTATTATAAAAAATATCAAAACAGCTAACAAGAGTGGTTCAACTATCTAATTTGCCCCGCGTCTGTAGCCTATTTCAGAAATTTTCTAATATGAAATAATAACTGTTACAACACTTCGTAAATATCTATTTGTAGTAACTTCATTGCTAGAGTGGTTTTGTCTGTTGTGACAATAAACAAAAATCGTATGGAAACTGACATGGTGTTTTATAACCCATCAACAAAAATAGGATCATCCAATTTATGTTAGCATTGTTATCACAGTTGTGAGTCAATATCTGATCAGCTGTTTTTTAAATTAGGTTAGGATGCCTGTAGTTCGGTTGACAAAAAATAAATTTCAGAATTGTTTTTATCTGACGTTGTGGGATATAAACGTATTTCTTTTTAAATGGGATCTCCAATCAGCGCTCGGACAGGGTACAGAAACCGTGTACCCGTACCCATACCCGTACCCATACCCGTACCCATACCCGTACCCATATATAGGGTACGACAAAATGCTGTACCTATACCCGTACTAGGGCTTCTACTGGGGACAATATTTTTGTCCCGGTGGAAATTCTGTCCCGTCCCGAAATCCTCGGGACAAAAAAAATCGTCCCGATTCAGTCCCGAAATTACATGGGGACAAAAATTTTGTCCCGAAACTGTCCCGATCCCGGTCCCGTCCCGAAAACGTCGGGACGGGACGTCCCGGTTATAATCCCAGTCTTATGAAATGCTCCAAATTCCTTTATTTCTACAAGAATACCACGAATAATTGCGAAATTTTACTTTAAAAAATATTTATATATAGAATAACAAATTTTAAACGAAACGATTCCCATACATATTCATTTTTACAGCAATAGTATACTGGACATGTATATTTTGCTGTCCCGATCTATTGTTCCGTCCCGTCCAGTGCTCGGATTGGGTACGGGTAATACTCGGGTAAATGGGTACGGGTACAGGTATGGGTACTACCCGGGTACAGAAGTTGCGTACTCGCAAGTACGCGGGTACTACCTGGGTACTCTTGATTTTAGGCAATAAAGTTAGTACAGGTACGGGTACGGGTATGGGTACTCACTCAGTGGCAATCGGGTAGTACCCAACGGGTACGGGTATCACTATGTAAAATGCCTGTACCCGTGGATTCTGTACCCGAGTATTTTTGGGTACTTCAAGGATTGTTGATGGAATGGATTACTGTGGCTAACAATAAGACCTACCAACCTTGGAGTGGCTTATTTCGTAGTATACAGATACTTGCGTTAGTGACAGAGCCAAGTCGCTTCGTCTCATTTATGATTACGTGGTAGTTGCAATCTAACGCTTCTAATAATTCATCCAAGGAATCTAATAAAGAAATAGAGCGTAGAGTCAAAGAAATCATCTGTTTATCGACTTAAATAGTGAAGCTCATCAACGAAGAATTTCAAGAGGGAGGTTCTTGGGATTCAATTTAATTAGCTTCATTGGGAGCGTAACATTACAATTATTTGAACGTATTACGAGATAAGATCGGAATAAATTTACATTTATTAGCAGATCCATTTCTTAACGTTACAAGTACCCAGGGTTGTCCATTTGAAAACGCAAAGGCATTTTATGCAGACAATTTGAGCATTTTCAATTCTGGGTATTTATGACACTTTGGGTATTTATTGAGGTGAATATTTATAACATTTTAGAAGGAAAAATATCATTCCTTGCACGCAATATTTATATTTCAGTCCCTTTGATTAATCTTGATAATTTTGATGTTAAAAGAACTTGACAGACATCTGAACTTGGCGTTCAAAACTTCCATGGGTTTGCATTTTAGTCCTATTTTGCCTGAATTTTTCGAAAATCTCCGTCTCGGGCTTCATAAATGTGAGAGACAGTTTACACATGTTTGTTTTATAAAGCTGTAATATAAAATGAATATTCAATATTGCCTCCCACATTTATTTCCTGAAACCGCAATATTTGACTTGGAAAAATTATGATCAACTCAATTTTTCCGTATAACATTTTCTATACACAGAGTTCGATTAGCCGGAAAAAAATTGTTTCTTGTTCTCCAAGTTGAAAAGCAAGTTATGGAGAGTTTAGTATTAAAGAATCCGTCCCAATTCCAATTAGTGAGAACACATTTCATTTCATTCAGCAAGTTATTATTTTGGGGTAGTAGGATTTGAATTTCGTCAGTGTTTATTAAAAAATCACAAAATGCCTTAAATAATTTTTTCAAAAAATTCAAATAGGATGTCTTTTACGCCTAGGGAAAATTCCCAAAATCCCGGACACTTTTAATCGAGGTCAAAAAATTGACAACTTAAAATTTTTCAGCTGGGCAGGCTAATGTCGTCGGGGATTTTAAATCGGCCAAACTTCCAGTACCCGAGTAATACCCGGGTACACACAATAGATACTCGGGTACGGGTACAGGTTTTGGGTACATTTTGGGTACGGGTAATTTGTGGGTACAGGTACTACATTGTATTTTCAGGTACGGGTACGGGTACTGAAATAATTTACCCGGGTACTCGGGTATGGGTACGGGTATAGGTACAGCATTTTGTAGTACCCGATATTCGGGTACGGGTATGGGTACGGGTACACGGTTTCTGTACCCAGTCCGAGCACTGGTCCCGTCCCGAAATCTTCGGGACAAAAAATCGTCCCGGTTCAGTCCCGAAATAACATGGGGACGAAAAGTTTGTCCCGAAACTGTCCCGATCCCGGTCCCGAACAGAAGCCCTAACCCGTACCCATATATAGGGTACGACAAAATGCTATACCTATACCCGTACCCATACCCGAGTACCCGGGTAAATTATTTCAGTAACCGTACCCGTACCTGAACTACAATGTAGTACCTGTGCCCACAATTTACCCGTACCCGAGTATCTATTGTTTGTACCCGAGTATTACTCGGGTACTGGAAGTTTAAATTTTTTTCTTGAATCTGGATTTAAAATCCCCGACGGCATTTGCCTGCCCAGCTGAACATTTTTAATTTGTCAATTTTTGACCTCCATTAAAATTTTGGGAAACCCTAGGTGTTAAGGGTATATTTCAATTTTTTAAAAATCATTTAAGGCCTTTTGTGATTTATTTTGAATAATCACTGACGAAATTAAAATGCTAGAACGTGAAAATAATAACTTGCTGAATGAAATGAAATGTGTTCTCGCGAATTTGTTATTGAACAATTCTTCTATGGTGTAAGGATAAACAATTGGGACGAATTCTGTCACACTTGGTCCGACGTTAAGAACTGTTGGCATTACCTTACAAATAGGACGCAAGGTTAGTAAAGTATAGGAGAAAATTAGAATTTCCTGATCATGCCAGTTTTCCATCAACGATATAACGTATTTACAAAACAATGTATTTAAAAACTGTATAGAAAATGTTACGCAAAAAAATTTGAGTTGATCCTAATTTTTTGAAGTCAAATATCACGGTTTCAGGAAATAAATGTGGGACGCAAGATTGAATATTCATTTTTGCAGCTTTATAAACAAACATTCGTAAACTGTCTCTCACATTTATTGACCCCGAGACTCAAATTTTCGACCAATGCAGGCGAAATAGGACTCAAATGCCGCCCTATAAAAGTTTTGAAAGGCAAGTTCAGATCTCTTTTAAAATCAAAATTATCAACAATAATCAAAGGGACTGAAATATAAATATTGCCTGCAAGGAATGATATTTTCCAATCTAAACTTATAAATATTCACTGCAATAAATACTCAATGTGTCATAAATGCCCAGGGTTGAAAATGTTCAAAATGCCTGCACAAAATACCATGGCGTTTTTAAATGAGCAACCCTGGGTACTTGTACCATTAAGAAACGGATCTGCTAATAAATGTATATTTATTCCGAACTTATCTCGTAATACGTCTTTAAATAATTAATGTTACGCTCGCATTGAAGCTAATTAAATTGAATCTCAAGAACCTGCCCCTTGAAATTCTTCGTTGATGAGCTTCACTATTTAAGTCGATAAACAGATGATTTCTTTGACTCTACGCTCTATTTCTTTATTAGATTCCTTGGATGAATTATTAGAAGCGTTAGATTGCAACTACCACGTAATCATAAATGAGGCGAAGCCACTTGGCTCTGTCACTAACGCAAGTATCTGTATACAAAGAAATAAGCAACTCCACGGTTGGCAGGTCTTATTGTTAGCCATAGTAATCCATCCCAGCAGGAATCTTGGAATTACCCAAAAATACTTGGGTACAGGAACCACGGGTAGATATTTTACATAGTGATACCAGAGATGTGTAGTACTTGAAATACTTAAATACAAAATACTACCTAAAATACAAAATACGTATCTTGTATTTCAAACCTACTGGGGTCGTCCAGGTATTTTGAATCTTAGTATTTACAAAATATGGTGCTGGTATTTAGAATTTTATTTGCAGCCATTAATAGTAAGTATAAGTATTTAAAATAAGATACTTTATCAAAATACTTAAGTACCCAATATTTTGAAATTGCCACAATCGTGGCTATTGTCAAACTATTTGTATCCTTAACATTAAGCATAGGAACAACGTTTCTTAGCGATTAACAGACATTGTACGTACGCGAAATATTAAACGGGATAAATTCATCAGATCATCCACAGCAAAGTAGCATCAGAGAGCATGGTCATTCCGTTAGCATGCTTTATTATAAATTATAAGAAATCGGTAGTTCAGAAAGTATAAGACATTTCGAAATGGCATCCTCAGTGCGATCTTTACCCGCAATTCTGGACGGTAATTATTTTCGGGTAATTGATCAAGACAATGGAAGTGTGGTAACCCAGTGTATTATATGTGAAAAGAATCTCGGAGTTGGAACCAAAACGGCGAGGACTATAGTAAAACTAGTGGAATAATAAAAGGAGCTTTGTCATCAACTTTAAATTTTTTAAAGCACTTGGTAAGCAAACAATATTTAGCTTGGGATCTTATTGAATTAGTTTGTAAAATTAAATAAAACTAAATTAATAAAGACATTATTTTGCGTAGATTTTAATCAAGTGCTTGTACCTAATTAGTTTTGTAGAATATCTATCAACAATGTTAGTATCAGTTTGTTTAAAAATTATGTTCTGAAGTCACAAAGCATATTTGACCCCATTAACGTTTTATGTGATTTAGACACTCCACCCGAAGATCATGAGGAGTATAAAAAACTCTGAAGTCAAGGGAACGGAACGGACTAAACTTCCTGGACAAGTCTCTGACTGAATTCTTTCCAAAAACTTTACATGTGAAAACCCACAAGCAAGAGAATCTGATTATTGACAATGCACCGTTGCCATCTTCAGCTCCTGTGGAAAGATTGTTTAGCATTGCAGTACTAATTTTTAGTGCGCGCAGACTAGATTGTCGGATAAAATGTTCAAAAAGCTTGTATTTTTGAAGTTCAGTACTCGATTTCCAAAACAATAATTTAATGTATTTCCTGATGTTAAAGTATTTAAGATAGTATTTTCTACTTAAGTATCTTTGGAGCGGTCTTTGAAATGTATTTTACTTAGGTAGTTTACTTAGGTAAAGTCGAGCACCGGTGAGGAATTATTTTTAAAATCGAGTGGCGAATTTAATAGTGTTGGTTAAAAGATGGTGACTGATCATATATGCCACTGTACTAAATATTCAAAGGCGTACACAATAAGTAAGTGGTAGTTAATTCCAATTAACCATAAAAATTCCAAGATATAAGATATAAGCATGCTGGTAACTTGTTAGCATTGTGGTATTTCTGTTCTCTCGTTTTTTACATTATTTTTACTATTTTGTATTCTGAAATGGCATTATTTTTTGTTGACTTGGACAGAATTAAGCTGAAAACTTGGTTACTTTACCTAAAGTCAACAAAAAATGTTAAAAATAAAAAAATTGCTTTCATTTTTATTTCAAAGCATTTTTTTTCATAAATGAAAGAAAAAAATGAGCGGCTATGATTCAACATGGCATGTACATAAGGACGACAACCATCACTACTACTACTACTGCGATGAAGCTTTTAGTAAGAAGGATTAGTATAATCCGTCAGATATCTCGACCTTAGTAAGCTCCATGGTGTCAACTGGTGCGGAAATCTCAGATCTCTGGAACTTGGATTTGATTGGTATAATGGATGCGGTATTTACTCTGTCTAGGTAGGACTTGGGGCAAGCGGCTATGGACTATTTCCAGAAGATCACGACAAGGTTTCCAGACTGCCGATTTGAGGTTTCACACCATGGATATTAGGTCACCCTAACGACTAATTGTGTGGTTAAGGATGTCGTTTTTATAGCTTATTTTAACGGATCTGATAATTTTCTCTCGAATTTGGAGCGTGTGCTTGAATAAAGCTTTGTTGAGATAATTTACCTAATGCCTGATGCTGATTAAATGTATTTTCAATGTGTAAATGCTGGCGTTATTTCGAGTAATAAAGTATGTAATTTGTAATCTTTCAAATTAGTTGATCGGAGTTGTATTCCCATATGTATTTGGTTGTGTTAAATATTTGAATTAGTGGTGTTTACGAATTGCATACAGTAACGTTATATCGTTTTTGCGTATATCGTTATCGTGACTTTTCAAGTGACGTGTCAGTAGTATCGGTATAGCTAAAAAATAATCGACACAGACAGCCCTCGTGAAGATTTTGTCAGGGGAAATCGCTCGACCCATTCAGAGATTTGAAGTAAGTACGAACGATCAGGAGATAATGGTAGCTGAAACGGAGCAATTCAATGTATTGCCATCTGGATAAGAAACGTATAACGTTACTACTCCGGTGAAGATGAATCGTTTTGGTAGCAAAATTAAACCGCCAAAAAGAATTTATTGGAGTTCTGTAGCAATACCTAGGAATGGGACTGTTCTGGTCCCGACCAGAAATTTTGGTCCGTTCTGGTCTGTTCCGGTCTGTTCCCTGGTTACGAAAGGACCAAATGTATCTGGTCCAAGAACCTTCATAGACCAATTAAACCTGGTCCAGCTCAAAGAACAGACCAGAATGTTTGGTCCTTTGTTTGGACCAGACCATTTGGAACGTTCCAGCAAACATGTCAAATGGTCGGACCAGATTCGATAGATGACCATTTACGTATTTCCAATTCCCGCGAATAGAATAGCATTGCTAGATTTTGCTACACGTTGTTTCAAATAATCAAATAAATTATTCTAAACATTATCTAAATTGTCAAATGCTTGGATGTTGTGATAGTATTATGAACCTATTCGGTCCTAGTGGTCTGGTCTGTTCTGTTCCGGTCTGGTCCGAGTTATTTTGAGGAACAGAACATATGTTCCTGTTCCAGCAATTTGTACGGACCAGATTGTTCCGGTCCTAAAATCTAAAAGACCTTATGGTCCTGGTCCTACACTGAGAACAGATCAAATGGTCTGGTGCAGGCTCAAGGACCAGACCATTCCAAGAAATCCTGGAACATTCCGGAACAGTCCCACTCCTAGCAATACCATATTATTAACTTATGCAAATGTTAATAATATAATTTTGAACTTCATTATAAGTTTTAACTGGAAAGTCAACACTAGACAACAACAACGAAAAACTCAACTCAACGACAAAGTCAACTTTAAGCCAAAAGTTGGGAGATTGTTGGAAATGCATCCATGTATGATGCTGGTGTTCAGCCATTGCTGGGATCAAAACACACATCCATACAGCAATTAATATAAACTTACGCTTGCAACTCGAATGTTTCAGGCGTCAGAATGTGATAGTATCGTGTTTCGTCTTTGCAGATGTTAACGCTGCACATTGTTCCAAGTTACAGATTGCATTTTATGAGCTTCAAGCGCATGTTAATGCTCTTTCTTTTTACTGCTATGGAATGAATCGCCTCATTGGACTTTTGCATTTTGGACGTTTATACATCAGGAGAGTGAAAGAAAATTGAGCCAGTTTAAAGCTTTGTTGAAAGGGATCATTTCGAGGAGAAATGTGCAGCAAAATTGTTAAGATTGTAAAATGTGGAGTTTGCAGCTATTCCCGAGAAGAGGTCAGTATATGCTGCTGGATTGGATCTAAAAAGGTAAATGAAATAAATTTAAATTAAATTTTATGGAGATGAATTTAAAAATTATTTGAGAAATACTTTTGCTTCAATACAGTTCAAATGTATAAGGAATTATTTTTGCTTTGGTAAAACTGTCAAAATGCAATGGAATATTTTTACGTATTGGGCATATTGGGGCCAGAACTAACTATGCAGTTCACTATCGTAATTTAAAATTTTATATTAAGCATTGAATGATGCTTAAAAAAGTACACCGAATTTTAAAATTTAAGCAAAGTGATTGGCTGAAGTCATTTATTTTACTAAATATTAATTTGAGGAATTAAAGCAAATCAGAGTTTGAAAAAAGTTTTTATAAGTGGATTATAATGGCCTTCTGTGGCAAGACCTGTGAAAATTTTTAAACACTAAATTCTCTAAAGATTAAGATCAGTCGGTTAAGTATGCTTCGGATACACGCTGCAAGCAATGGGATATTATTGATGAAGACCTTATCATGTTTTCAATGGAGAAGCAATCTGTACTACTGAATAAGCTTATTTATGTAGGATTTACAATTTCAGAATTAAATAAAAATTTACATGTTTGACTTTCATTACAATGTATGGTTACCAAGGTATAAAGATAAAACTATGCTTCAGGCAAGTGATACCTACTCACTATTGTATCATGTAAGGACATGATATTTACATATGTATGAAGGAAATGGAAGATTTATATGGTACTAGTGATTATCCAAGTGATCATTTGTTGTATTCAGTTAAAAATAAGAAAAAACTCGGGAAAATGAAGGTTGAGGAACAACGTAAGATACTAGAAGAAATTGCGGGACTTTCTAGTAAAATGTACTCAATATCTGGCAATGAATTAAGAAAAAAGCGTGGAAATTCACAAAAAGGCAGTAATTAATCAGTTTTTACACCATGATAAATACAGAAGCTTTATACAGCTCTAAAAAAGTTTATACTGACATGGTTCAAATACGTTCCTTTAAACCTAAGATTTACAGTGTTAGCATTACTTAGTTTGAATTGTTTAGACCTTAAGCGTTATATTCTAGACGATGGAATATGCACACTAGCATTTAATCATTATAGGCTAAGAAACATTATGAACAAGTCATTGGACCGTGTTAAGCTCAAAGTAAAATCCATGTTATTCAGCATGTATCTGTCCGTGTTTTTCGTTTTCGAGATATACCTCCTTATCGTTGCTTCATTCCCGGGTATAAGTTGTTGGCTTAAGCTTGGAGTGTAAATTTTTACTGAGCTCGCTGCTCTAAAATGGCAGCTTATATACCTTGTTTTCCTTCAATGATGTCACTAGCTGCTTGTATCGCTGCTGTCTTTAAATAAGGTACAACGTGATGTTTAAGTATTGAAGTATATACCTAATATTCTTTTTGCAAACTCGACCCAATCCACTTTTTTGGTATAAATGGTGATGGATTTCCTAATTTGGAATTAAGTGTGTGATAAAAGGCACTACGATCAAATGTATAATGAGTCTTCATTACAGTATTTTGTTAGCAGGACTTGATGTTCATTGAACAACGTTACAGTTAGTACTGGCTGGAATACAATGTATGCATTATTTATACACTTTCATAATGATATCATGCTTGGTTTTACATATACAACATTATATATATTTATATTATATATATATATAATGAAATACATATGCAGATTAATTATTATTTAAATACCTTCTTTAAAGCTTTTTTTATTTTGAAATTCGTTATCTAGCATATCATAAGTTGAATCCTAGGTAAAATATGCTGCATTTTATTTCACAAAATTAATCAAAATGTTTTTATATTGACAAATGACTTCGGGTCGTAGTTAGGATACCAAATTTGTTTACTGCCCGTTTTCACATAGCAATCATGGGATGAATCTTGAGTTCATGAGTTATCTATTCCCAGACAATTTAGCAATCCAGAAGCTGTTTAGTTGAGATATATTTGAAGACTCGCTGGGTGTAATTATTGGCCCAGATAAATTTACAAGTGTCTCTACTGACACAGGTGCTGGTACGCTTGGTCGATCTGTTGGTTTACGCGAAAACATTTGATCAATTGGCTGTGATAAATCCTTTCGCATTTTTGGGGATAAATATGTTAGAGGTACATTTGTGTTTAAAATAGTAACCTTAAAACGTAAAAGACCTACAGGACTTCAGGATTTGGAAATGAAAACTTTTGACGAATAACATAATTTACTTAATCCGTAATGTTGGAACTGGGAAGATAATTCCGAGAGTTGTTGAGATATATTCTACCTTTCTGAACCCAACTAATTACTTTTGGAAAAGACTTCAGTTAAAGAATAAGAGCTTCTGCATTACTTCGACAATTGTTTGGAATAGATTTTAAATTATTTTATCATTTATATCAAATTCTATGCTAGGTTCAAGTGTCTCTTCTTCACCACCACTCATTTTATGTTCTAAAGGTTGGTCAGTATTGACAGTTGGTCCAACACTAATCTCATTGAGCTGCCTATTTAAGACTCGGGTATAAGCGCTGAATTATGCTAGTTTAATATCATTAGGTACACTGTCTGAATTTAATAAGCTTTTAGATTCTGCTTCTTTTTCGCTAAATGTATTAATTTCAGGGTGCCTAAGTGTTTCAATGTTACAGCTTTTGTAAGCATTTTGAAGCTGTAAATATTCTTCTTCAGGAATTAGCTACACACATTTAGACAATTTAAATTACAAAACAAAATTATTGACAACCGCTGATGCTATAATTGAGGATAGGATATGAAGCACAGGTTTTATTATATAATTTAAAAATCCACTATTTTTAACTAAAAATTCTTTTTTTTAAACGAGAGGGATAATCTAGCGAGGTATCTTACCATATTTTGGTATTTTCTCAAATTTTATTTTTCTATTTTTGCGATGTTCACATTACCTGTAAGAGTATTCAACGCAATTTCAGTAAGTGCTTTCACGGTATCAACATTACATGATCTAAGTAATTCTTGACGCTTGTATGGAGTTGATTTACCAATTACCTCAAAGAAGGTAAAAATAGGTACATATTTGAGCCTTCCTTGCCTTTTTGTACCATTTCAAAATGCCTTGTCTAGCCTTAAATGCCCTTTTCGTTGAAAAATAGTATTGGGTGCCTGTAACACGTGGCTGCGCGAACACGCGAACGAAATCATCTTAGAAAGTGACCAAAATAATGCTTACAAATTTTTTGAGCAAATTCGGTGGATTAATTTCGGAGGAAAAGTGAGAGAAGTATCAACAGATTTGAGCAGGGTTGGCAAAAAACCCGATTTTATCAATAAAGGTCAAGCCAGTGGCAAGAAATGGCAACAACCGGTTTTTATTGGACAGTGGACTTATTTGGATAGTATTAATTTTGGCCATTTTATACCAACCTATACAATAGGTCCGGGCCGGTTAGAACCGGATTTTAACCAATAATAACCAGACCATTTCTGACAATTTGCAACCCTGTGTTCATGCATACGTAATAATAGCCAAGCCGGTGGTACGTTTTGGTTAAAATCGGTTTTTATTGAACAGTGGATTTATTTGCATAGTATTAATTACGACCATTTTATACCAACCCAAGCAATTGGACCAAGCCGGTAAAAACCGGATTTTAACCAATAACGGCCAGGCCATTTCTTGCCACTTGCCAACCCTGGATTTGAGCTTTACTCGCAATACGCTGACCGATTTCAATGCGAGTTTTCGTCCTAAACAATGCTCAAACTATTTTGACGAAATCGGTCAAGTAGTTTCGTAGGAGAACTGAAGGACATACAGACACACTGGCAACACTGTTTTATAAGAGTTCTGACGCCGCCTTAAAAATGAGGCTCGCAAAGTATGGTTTTAATGTTTTTCTAACGTCGTCTTTTCAACGCTATGTTTTGATTTTATGTATGAAAAACATTTGTTTCGATTTCTCGCCGTCAGATGCATTTTCAATTTTTGATCAGCCTTACCTTAATACTTAGCATAAATTGAGCCTTCCTATAACCTTGCCTTTAGTACAAAAATTTGCAAGCCTTTCTACTGAATTTCTTTGTTGTTTTGAGTTCCATTTGAGACGGGGAAGAGCGAAGACATACTCGATTTTGGCTCTCTTATCACTTAACTTGTGTTCCAAATAGCTCACTTATCTTAGCTCTATACCTGAAACATCTCTTATCACCGATAACCCACGATAAGCTCCATTCCCACCGTATGTATATATCGTGTGTCGGAAAAGTTTTAAGCTTCTTAATTTCTAACACAGAAAAGTTCACCCTGTAATAAAATTAGTATCCGTGACAAAAGTACTTCTGTCCATTGTTGAATGAAATCTGCAAAGCCATCTCACCGCTTTACTTGCCCGGTTGCACCAGGTTACTAAGCTGACATACTAAATTGGCTAAAGGTGCAATTGCTGGAGGTGCATTCCGGGCGTTAATACAGGCGAGTCCCTTGTAACTACTTATTTTCATTCCTTACATATGCCTCCAAAAGCGGCATATGTACTACTTAAGTTGGAGCGCGGGTCAGAAATTACTAACGACACATTAGCCGAACTGCAACAAGACGTCAAGGACTCCAAGTCTACTTTAGAGGACCTTTCCAATAGAGCATCTCGGGCGGTTAAAATTTACGGGTAAGCCCGCAAAAAGCCCGGCCCGCACGGGCTTCGAGCGGGTACGGGTAAAAATTATTACGTTTGACGGGCTACGGGCGGGTACGGTCTTTTCATCGCGGTTAAAAAAGACCGTGAAAGCCCGTAAAAGCCCGTGAGAAATTCCATTAGTTATGAATGCAGGAGCAGCGGTTGAGAATGTACATAGACTTGAATGACTTGAACGAATTTCAGACGTTTGCAATTTTAGCTTTCAAACAAACTAAGGCTTGGTGTACGATAGAGCATCACCCCGTGGGATATTTTAGGCCCGTGCCCGTCTGTACGACTGTTACTAAATAACAAAGGCAGGTATGCAAGAAAAGTTTTCTTGCATACCTGCCTTTGTTATTCAGTAAGTTTCATTTCGCTCATCACTGTGGAAAATTCTATTTAGTCTAGAAGATGAATCCTGCTAGTAGTCCAAGTATTTGTAATACGAATCCAGAAGTTAACATTGTAATAAATGCAAGAACGCCACCAGAAGTGCTTACCAAAGCCGAAATACAGCATAAGCTTTTGTATTGCCTTCTTAATAAACAAGGTAGTTTAACGACTGTATGCAACATTCAAGAACAACAATATTTTAAAATACAGTTTTTCAGTATTTAAGATGTATGGTATTTGCGGGCGGGCCACGGGCTTTTTTTAATTTTGCGGGCCGGGCCGGGCTTTTTCAATAAACATTAATTTCGAGCCGGGCGGGTACGGGTAAAACGTTACGAGCCACGGGCGGGCACGGGCCTAAAATATCCCACGGGGTGATGCTCTACTTTCCAAGGACGTCAAGGGCATTAAATGCACCATTGCCGCGCAATGAAAGAAACTAGAGTTGCTGGAAAAAAGGACCGAAAAAACCGAATCTGTACAGTCAAGGCACAGTGCTGAAATAATCCATGTAAAAAATGATCTACTCCAGCTCCAACAATCGTCCCTTCTGTCATTTGGCATAATCTCTGGAGTCAACCTACAAAAGGACGCCGGTAAGGGTGTAGCCAGATCGTATATTCAGGGTGCCCTAAATCTTACTGGTCTAGACGACGCAGATGTAATTGACACGTACACTATCTTATTGGGGGAGAAAGTCGCTGTCAGATGCCAATTTACATCGCCTTTGATCGTTGGAAAGCTCCTTAGACAATCATTCAAACTCAAAGGCACAAACTACCGCGTATCACCAGACCTGTCAAAACAACAGCGAATAGCTAAAAAGCATCTGTTATCGTTTGGGAAGGAGTTCGCCTCGGATAAGCCCAATATAACCTTTCAGATGAAATCCTGGCGGTATATTATGGTCAAAAATGGATCCAAGGAAAGTTTCTACGAGTCTGACGGATCCCTCCTGGCAAAAGTATCGAAGGATGTAGTCTTCCCTAACCAGGCAAACCGTAATAAGAGCCCAGTGAAGCAGCCTGGACCTTCCCATTCAGGCCAAACGCAGAAACATGGCATCTCCTCGCAACCCGCTGCTTGAAATGGGGGCGCCATCTGCATCTTACTCTGGAACGCATGCGGTTTTGGAACTATTCACAATCTTGAAAATAATCAGCTAATTAACTTACTTTCATCCGATATTTTATGTCTAACTGAAACTTTTATTGAAAAAGAAAATTACAGCTATCCAAAGTACCTCTCAAACAAGTATACTATTTTTAAACTATGTGCATATCGATCAATCATTCGCGGCAGACCAAGCGGTGGCATCTCAGTGTTCTTCGCCAATAACCTTTTCACCTCAACACTCGTCCATTCAAACCGGTTTTACGCCATCCTCAGAGTTCAAAATAAACAACTTAGTATCAATTGTCAGTTTATAATGGCATGTTGCTACTTTCCCCCTCATTGTAACGTATCTGAATTTGATGATCTATTTGATTGCCTAGCTAACTACACAGATAGTTATGTGATAATAATAGGAGACTTCAACTGCAGGATAGGGAAAAACAATCAAATCTCCGCCAGCTGTACATATTTGGATAACTCTAATTTGACATACAATAGAGCTAGTACTGACTTGAAGACTAATAGCAATGGAAGATACGTATCCAGTCTGATTGACGAGCTTGGACTAATCCTTGTGAATGGCAGAAGCAAATATGACTCCAACGGAGAATATACTTATATATTTTAAAATTGGCGAGGCAATGCTAAGCGATCACTTACCGTGTTATATCAATTTACGCATGATGAAGGATTCGATCGTCACATCGGCTGTTAGGAAAAGATTCGAATGCTCTGGAGCTAAATTCGAATCCTTGTTACAAAACTTAGAAGTCGTGGAATGTGACAATAATTGTAATTATACGGATCTTGTTAATGTTATTATTGCGCACGCAAAAGAGTCTAAAATTGTTAAAGAAGTTAATTTAATACCCTGCGAAACGCACCAAAAGCCCTGGTTTGACGAGGAATGCCGAGTAGCACTAAGGAAGCTACAAAGTAGCTTCAAGTACTTCCAGAAGTTTAAGTCTAACAGAAGCCGGTGTACATATTTACAATGCATGAAGTCTTATAAATCTCTGGTTAAATCTAAAAAGTTGAATAGCTTTGATGTTCTGCAAGCGACCCTTTCTAACTTCAAAAATCCGTCTCAGTTCTGGCGGGCCATTAAGCAGTTCAGAATCTCTAGTAGTAATAGCAACCCAATCAGCATTGATACCTGTGAAACATTTTATAATAATATTATGCCACCCAGGCATTCCGACGGTATTATTGAGGTTTTTGACAATTGTGTATCAGATATGGATACCCCGTTTACAATGTTAGAACTTCATGAAGCCCTCAAAGTCCTACCTGCGGGTAAATCGCCAGGACCTGATTGTATCCCAAACACTCTGATCAAAAACCTCCCAGAAAATATCCTTGCAGTCTTACTCAATATTTTTACTAAGACCTTATTTACTGGCTGCTCACCAGATGAATGGTCAGAGATCGAGTTGGTCATGATCTTTAAAAAAGGGGATCGAAACCTCCCCGCAAACTACAGGGGTATTGCTCTAATTAATACAGTTACAAAATTGTTCACGTCACTAATTTGTAAGCGTATTACCAGATGGGCTGAAACAAATAATAAGCTCCCTGAAAGCCAAGCAGGATTTCGAAAGGGTCGTGGGTGCTTCGATCAAATTTTCACACTCATGTCAGTAATTCAATTAAAGCTCCGGCTAAAAGGAGGAAAACTTTTTGCTCTTTTCATTGACTTTCAGAGAGCTTTCGACAGCATCCCGCATGACAAACTTTGGAATAAACTCCATAAGTTAGGAATGAGCTCAAGAGTTCTTAATGTTATTCGCTCAATTTATTGTAAAGCTCGAATGAAAGTGCGTACCCCTGAGGGATACACAAAAGAATTTGATATCACTCAAGGAGTTCTTCAGGGGGAAATATTGAGCCCTTTATTATTTGCACTATATATTAGTGACATCGATCAATTTATGATAGACAGGGCATGCACACATGTGAGTCTTGGTGGAAATAATTGTATCTCAAATCTCCTTCTTGCCGATGATACCGTCGTTTTATCGGAAAGTAAACTTTCTCTTCAACAAAAAATTGATGTAATAACTGAGTATTGTAAGTTAAATGATTTAGTGATTAATCTTAGCAAAACCAAAATAATTGTTTTCAGGAAGGGGGCAGGCTATGTAGAGCGTTTAAATGGTTTCTAAATAATAAATTAATCGAAGTGGTTAAGACATATACATATCTAGGAATTGTTTTTTCCTCTTCAGGATTCTTTTGGGAAGCTGTTACTGATAGGGTTTCTAAAGCCGAAAAATCGTTAGCTGTCGCCCGCGAAATAGGAAACAGAAGTTCTATGTACTCATGGAACGGCAGGTGTAAACTTTTTGGCGCTATTTGTGTATCTACATTGCTGTACGCCTCGCCCATTTGCAGTGCTAATTATGAATACGGTAATACTCTAGAAACAGTGCAAACACAGTACATCCAACGTCTTCTTAGACTCCTCTTAGATTCTTGTTAGAATCGAAACCGACAGGTGTCACTTGAGGCACCAGATAATTTCTGATCTCCTAAAATTCTGGTTCAGGATCTTGCTTATGGAAGACAATCGACTTCCAAAAATATGTTTTAGAGATTGTTATTCCTGCACAAGAATAATTCACTCAGCCATAGCCATAATTGGATTAAATTCCTGGATGACACCCTGGCAAAGTGTGGGTATAAGCATATTTTTGATCAACAATGCCCTATACTACTGCTAGAAAATCTCCAGAATATTGTAAGAACCATTAAAGACTCCGATAAGGAGAATGACATTACACGTATGATTAACTCAAAAAATAACACTCTGTATAAACATGTTTATGGTTACAAGGGTAAAAGGGTATACTTAAACTTACACATTAACTTCTTGTTCAAGAGGATAATCTGTCAAATACGTACTAACTCGAATAGAATATCGTATAAACTATCTGCTATTGTTTTTGATAATAATGAATGTAAAATCTGTGGCCTACTTTATTATAATGATCTAACCCATTTTCTTATGACGTGTAAATTGTACGAGGAAAAAAGGATGAAGTACGAACTCATGAGAAACAAAAGATGTAATTAAATTGTTAAGGCTGTTAGACAGTAAGGATGAAAGTATAGTTAAACAATTTTCTTTGTATATCATTGAATGTATCACATTGTTCGCTAAACGAAATTCGTTTCATGATGGGTAAGCCCCAAGTGAAATAAAACTAGCCCATGATTGGCTAATTGATGAATTTCTTTGTTCGTTAGTGCATTTTTAAGCCTTCCTTCTTCCTTGCCTTTATTGTAGTAGTTTTTGAACGCATCCTTTCCTTTTTGCCTTATTCAATAACCTTTACCAGGGCAAGGTGCCTATGATTTGGTTTAGGTATTATACAATCCTCAGTCAGAACATATATTTTCGAAAGCTGTGTAATGCTAGGGCAATCAACTGCACATAAATCTGTTAGAACTGATGTTGGGAGTAATGATTGTATGAATAGTTTTTTTGCAAGACCTTTTACAAAAATCTCGTCCTGGGATTGAAATTCTGATTTAAATATTTCAGTTATAAATCTGTATGGTAAATAGCCTTTAGACCATAGAATTTTATGTAAAAATGTTTCACATTAGTAAACTGAAATTCGATCACGAGGACTTAGACTACTCCATGGAAACGGGGGCTTAAAAGGAATTGTTTTTCACAGCACAATCTATAGATAAGTAATCTAATTTGTTTACGTGAAAAATTCGCCTAACTTGAAACCCTTCAAAATCTATGACATATTTCATGTAAACTGGTTAAACATATTACAGAATTTTCATGGGGTAATATACCACTACGAACACGCAAGTGATCGTGTCAGCGAGAGAGCAAATTAATAAAGAGAAGAGAAGGGAGCCTGCGTTCCCTTTATATCCAGAAGAAAATGTGGGTGGGAAGGGCAGACTATTGCAGTTGCAGAATATGGATTACACTTGAGAGGAAAGAATCTAATTTTTTATTGGCACTGCATCCGTGTGTATAATAAAATGCCAAGTAAAATGTATCCTTATTTTACAACATATTTATTAACAAATAACTTTCAATGTCAGTGTATAAAACAATTATGAATCAAACTTTGTATTCTCACAGATATGACCTTTTTTCTCTGCTCCCAGTTTCCGACTGACTCATTTTCTCTTCTTGGCTAGAACTCTTAGCCATATAATAACATAATAATAATATTTATTTGAAATTAAACAATAAAATTAGTACATCCATCTTTGTTGACATTTTCAGGATAGCGTAACCATGGCACTCAACCACATACTCCCGTACGGTGAGATTACTGGGAATCTTCAATTCTATTTGGCTTAACTTCCAGGACAATGATTTTGACTACAGTACATTGATAGGTTCCAGTACACGTCTTGACCTCTACGACTCGTACACGTCCATATTTTCCGGGGAATGCGACCGTAATGATTCCCTTAGGCCGAAGATTCCTGGGATTATTTTCATCGGCTATGATGACTACATCCGAAACTTTCACTGGCGGAACTCCGAAATTCCACTTGGACCTTTTAGTAAGTGTAGGTAAATATTCCTTTAGCCATCTTTTCCAAAATATGTGTTGTCTGATTCTCCATTGACGTTTTTAAATAAAAGTCTTTGTCAGAGAATTCTCCAGGAGTTGGCGTAGACCCACTGTTTCCTAAAATGAAGTGATTCGGGGTTAGAGCTTCGGGGTCGTCCTTATCAATGGAGACATGTTTAAGAGGGCGACAATTAACAGTATTGGCTGCAAAGTACTAAATTAAATTATAAAAGTAAAGTTTACAATACTTCTTCTTTTGGAGTTCTCGTTTGCAATGTGATTTTAAGGGCTTTTTTCACAGATTGGATCTTTCCCAAGTGAGGAAAAAGTGGGGGTTGAACTTCCAATTCATTCTCCGAACTGAAAACTTGGCTTGGATTTCATCAAAATTTATTTCACTCCAAGCTTTACGCAACTCATTGTCAGCTCCGTGGAAATTCGAGCCGTTGTCAGAGTAAAGGCACGTTGGCTGTCCTCGAAGACTGATGATGCGACGTAGTCCAAGAATTGCAGAATCAGTAGATCTCGAATCTAGCAGTTCAGCATGTATAGCTCTAGTTGATAGACACGTAAGTAATAGCCCGTATCGTTTTGCCGTTCTTCTGCCAATTTTTACTTCAATAGGGCCAAAACAGTCTAACCCGGTGTGTGTGTGAATGCTCTTGTGTACTTCGTTACTCGCATTTCCGGAAGATCTGCCATTTCAGGAGGTTGGGATCTTGCTCTTAGATTCCTGCAAAACTGGCATCTGTTCCAAGCAGAGATGGGCATCCACAGTTTCGTTACGTTACACTATAATGATAGGTTTTAAAATTGTCGTTAATTATCATTACATTACTAAATATCGTATGAAAAATTCAGCGTTACCGTTCCGTTACTACAAGACAACGGTAATACTCCAGCGTTAATTTTCGTTACCATTAAAAAATATAAAATAGCCGTTACTTTTCGTTATCGTTACTATTATTGTCCGCTCGTTATAAACTAAAATGTCAAACAACTATTGTTGCCAGACGTACCTGGTATGCAGAAAATGTAGCAAAAGGCAATTTACAGTTTCTGTGTAGTTCTTGATTCACCTGTAATTTGACGCATCCCGACTACCCAGTGTGGTAATCTCAACATTTGTCCTTTTTTCAAATTCATTTTTCTCCTTTAACTAGCATCAGTATTCTTCATGGTTAGTTCTTATCTACTAAAAACTTCGTTAGAACCAAAACTGAATTCGTAAGCCGATCACACATCGTTTTTTTGTGACCAAAAGCATGTGGATTGAGCAAAAAAAGGGTCAAAAACTACCTATTGAAATTTGCCATGTTTTCAGTAACATGATGCTCAGGGATCAGGGTATCCACAACCAACTCAAGTTGTTAATATTTCCCCCGTTTATTTGTACGCACAGTTACTCCAAGCAAAGCCAATAATATATATATATATATATATATATATATATATATATATATATATATAATATTGTAGTATATAATAATGTACATGCATATATTTATTTGGTAGCGTTACGTTACGTTACAATATCGTTTTCTGTTTACACACGCTTAAGCGTTATAGTTATTCTGATAAATGTTTAGCACACCCTAGTTCCGTTACCGTTACGTTATTGCCTGCTCCAAATATAGGCCGTTATGTTAAAAAACGGCGTTATTCCGTTTTTGTCGATAAAAGTAACGTAACGGGCGCATCACTGGTTCCAAGTACTACGGACTGCTGTGCGAACGTTCAGAATCCAGTATTGCTGACGTAATTCATTCACCAATTGTTCATGGCCTTGATGATTACTTCGACGATGGACTTAATCAAGAAGTAGCTTGGTGAATTCATGACCTGGATCCAGAATAACCGGATACTTGGTACTTTCAGCTTGGTCGGGTGAGTTGACGGTTCTGCTTTTAACTCTCAAAATATTAGTCTCATCAATAAATGGTGCGAGCTTTAAAACCTTGCTGTTACGGCTAATTTCATTGTTTAGTATTCAGGCAATATAATTTTTCAGGAAATGACTGTTCCTGGACATGGCGAATCCAAACCTCCTCGGCTTTGAGAATTTCTTGCACTGACAATTCTTGTGAGGTAAGTGATATCTTCTGAAGTCTACTTGTTAACCGGAGAGACCAGGCAGTTGTACGGAGTAATCGCATCCATTTAGAAAAGCGACTTATATCTGGCCGATAATTATATTTCATAATATTAGTTATAAAACATACGAAATACTTCTTGAGTTCAAGATTCACTGGGTCGATGGGAATTTTTCTTTTTTCTTTTCAGTAGGCCATTGTTCTGCGGACAGTTTCAAAAAATCCGGACCAGAATACCAACGACTGGGGTACGTAGGTATGACTTCCTCTTTATTGCCCGTCGCTTCATCTGCTACATTTTGTTTGGTGCCATTGCGATGCTTTTGTTGTTTCTTCAATCTCTCCTATTCCGTTAGCTACAAAAACGTGAAATTGTCTGGCGTCGGAACAAATCCAATAAAGAACGCAGGAGGAGTCAGTCCAAAAATGAATTTCGGAGACCTAAAGACTGTGGTTGTCAATAATAAATTGTGGCAATCTAGTTCCCATGACGGCGGCTTCTAATTCCAAGCGTGGAATGCTTATTGGCTTAAGAGGAGCACATCGGGACTTAGCCATAATGAATGCAGTGGAAACCTCACCCCGGGATTCCAATCTAAAGTAGGAGCTTGCTGCATAAGCTCGACTGTTGGCATCTGTGAATACATGAAGCTGAATGTTATCAACATCTTTCATAACAGGTGAGTAGCAACGAGGAATTGTCAGTTTCTCAAGATATGCTAGGCATGACAGGAATGACTTCCATCTGGGTACAAACACATCCGGCAGTTCAGCTTCCCATTCCACCCCCATTCTAAAAATATCCTGAAGAAGTTTGGGCTGAGTCGTGAAATGAGCTAATTGCAGGGGATCAAAAAGCGACATTACCATTGATAATACTTCGGCTGTTGTTGGTAATCTCTGATGTGTTTTAACCTAAGTAGCTACTTTGTGGAGACTCATGGTAAAGGTCAGT
This sequence comes from Allacma fusca, assembly GCA_947179485.1. Lineage (NCBI taxonomy): Eukaryota > Metazoa > Arthropoda > Collembola > Symphypleona > Sminthuridae > Allacma > Allacma fusca. The sequence goes on from OX359250.1 coordinate 30,513,178, forward strand.
ATATTTTCTTGTGGTGCCCATCTCTGACCGAGAACTCTTTCATACGGTACTACTCAAATCTAAGGACATACTTTTGGAAATCATTTCTTTGGGCAGGTGATTCAATACTGAATGAGAATTGCTTATCCAATTGCAGATGTAAAATCCTCCTTGAGAGTGAACGTAGATGACATCCCCGGCCAGCTTTATAGCTTTTTACTCAGTATGGCAACTGCTAAGGTGATCGTCCATGTAATGACGTTTGACTATAGCTTCATAAGCTTCATGGAACTGGCTTCTAAAATCTGACGCATTTTTATTCTGAATATATTGAGCTTGCGCAGGAGATGAAACAATACCAAATACCATAGATGTCACCTGATACACGTCTGGTTCTCGAGTACGATCTGATCCTCTCCATAGAAATCTTTGAGCGACCGAGTCGTCTGCACTTATCTTTATTTGAGGAAACATCTTCCGAATGTTGGCTGCTATGGCCATTTTTCCTTTTCGAAATTTAAACAGGACTCCAGGTAGAGAATTGTACAGGTCAGGACCAGTGAGCAGGTGATCATTCAGACTCATACATTGTGACTTGGCAGCAGCATCCATCACAATTCGAAGCTTACCCGGTTTATTGGGATTGGTGATTCCGAAATGAGAAAGGTAATAGGCTTTTGGATTCGGAATGGCATCTTCTTCCGGAGTTTCTGGCATATCCTTTAGTGATGTATTCTTCAAGCTTTTGAGAATACAGTTTGGCATAATCTTGATCTAAGTCCATTTTTCTCTCAACAGATTTTAATCGGCGGAAGGCAAGTGGCTTACTCTAGGGCAGCTGAACTTCGTCGTACTTCCACAGTAAATCAATTTCGAATTAATTTCCAATACGCCTGGTTGTCTTCTCCATTATTCTTTCAGCTCTAGCTACGTCTCGAGACTTTACCTTGTCTGCACAATGTTTGACCCCTATAGACTCAAGCGTAAAGAATGATTTGACTAACTCATGGAGAACTTCAGGCTGGTTTTCCGTAGTCAAACAAATAATTTCTGGCTCTATTTGACCTCGAATGTCGTTGTTGTACCCGCGAATGACCCAACCGAGTTTGGTGAGACTAATCATTGGGCCTTGCTTTGGACCCTCGATGATTTCACGTGTAACAATAAGATCGGCGTTATCCTGACCCAGTAATATGGTAGGATTGGCATTAGTAAACGTTGTGAGATGAATATTGGCTATAGACTATTCAATATATATATATATATTGTTGCGACATTATTAGAATAACCATAGTTGTTATTATTGAGTCAAACAATTATTACTAGTTTTAGAAATAATGAATTTATAATATTACGAAAGATATTAACCAATGGTTATTACATGATGCTTACCTAACAAAACGACTACCATCTATTCTGTTGAATAAATTAAGGGAGGTCATTCCTGGTTTAGCTCTTGACATAACTTGACCTATCTTTACTACTCTCTACCACTGAGCCACCCTACACTATTTCACTCATACATTTTACATTCCATATATATATATATATATGGAATCTCCCATCTTTCATTATTCCCTAGTGCTAGATACTGTTTACATTTTTCGATTTTATGGCTTTCTAATTTACATGCAATGCAAACCTTTTTTGTATCTTTTTTTACAGAATCAGAAGTAACGTGTACACTTTCTTTTTTATTCTTCGGGAAAGTCTTCACATCAGACTTGTCGGTTAGAAATGAAACGGTGTTGGTGAAACTTACGGCAACCGAGATTTTTGAAAGCCAGTCAGCAAAATCGGAAAGATTAGGTTCCTCGTCGTCGGCTTCCATGGCAGGTGTAATGACTTCACCCCGTTTCAAAATTAAGTGAAACGGTAATTTCGAAACCAGTTCCTTCAGAAGAATTGGATTGAAAAGATGATGAGGACGTTTCAGGCTTTTGACAGTAGCAGTAAGATTTTCCACTGTGTTGGCAAAGTCAATTAGCTATTCGGGCTTATCATCTTTTATTTTGGGAAGTTCTCTAACCTTACGTACCATGTTCTCGATGATAACAGCAGGTTGTCCAAACTTTCTGGTGAGAATTTTCAAAATTTAGGGCACATTTTCTTTAGCAACCATCAAACCCGTAACTGCCTCTTTTGCTTTCCACCGAAGCCACTTTTGGAGTCCAATTTTTGGGACCAAATTTTCTTCGTCGGAAAAGTGGCAGCTTTTCGTTGACCTTTGGTATGTACTGCGTAGAAAGAGGGCCAATCGTCACCGTCTCCTGAGAAGATGGGCAAGTCTTTGGCTCCAGAGTGTCGAGCAACAAAAGTGTTTAAATCGTGTACCTCTTTTGGATTTTGCAAAATCCTTACTGGCAGAGATAATTGCATCTGCAATGCACCTAGATGGCTGCTCAAACTGTCTTGCAAGAGGAACAAATTCTGGAACTGGATACGGTTGAGTCTGAGTCGGTGGTACATTTTAAGTGTCGGCACTGTTAATCAAGGAACAGCAATGTGCATTTAATTGTTGCGGAATTTCCGGGTTGACTTCTCCCAGCGCTTCGCCTTCATCCGAGTCATCAGATAGTATTTGTGAATCATCGTCAGATTCTTCCTGTTTTGACTTGGCAAGGGCAAGATTATTTTTTTCTAATTCTTTCTTCCTTGAAATTTTGGTTTTCTGTAATTTCCAGAAGAGCTGACTGAACTCTATCCTCTTCATCGGCAAGTTCCTTCAGTTTCACCTGGGCATCAAGATCGGCTTCAAGTCTTAACCTTTGCACCGTACTGGCATTACTTCGAAATGAAAAGGTAGTTGACTTTGATCTTTGATTTTCCACTGAATGACTTTTTTCAGGAATGGATTGAGTAGTTTCTGAATTATTTATATGATTCATAGATTGAGTCAAAGGCTTGAGTGGAAGGTTTCCATGCTGTCTTGAAATCGTCTCTGACCCCGTTGTTGACGGTTTTAATTTCTTCGTACTATCAAACGTTACGAAGTTGTCAAGGAAATGAGGAAGCTTACCAGCCGTAGCACGAGTTGATCGACGGAGTCTAGAATCCGGATTCATTATTGGCGACGTGTGGACTGTATTTTCGTTATGACCTTTTGACCTGTAAAAGATCGGTTCGAAGGACCATATGTTGACGGCAGGACAGGCTCAACACTAAACCTACTTCGATGGCTCGTTCGACTGATGACTTTGGTCGGTTCTGCTAAAGATCCGAGCATGATGGCAGACTATTGCAGCGGCAGAATATGGATTACACTTGAGAGGAAAGAATCTAATTCTTTATTGGCACTGCAGCCGTATGTATAATAAAATGTTAGGTAAGTAAAATGTATCCTTATTTTACAACATATATTTATTAACAAATAACAACTTTCAGTGTCAGTGTATAAAACAATATGATCACAGATATGACCTTCTTTCTCTGCTCCCAGTTTCCGACTGACTCATTTTCTCTTCTTGGCTAGAATTCTTAGAAAAATAATAACATAATACTAATATTTATTTGAAATTAAACAATAAAATTAGTACATCCATCTTTGTTGACATTTTCAGGATAGCGTAACCATGGCACTCAACCACAATAACATAGTAACGTTTCGTTTTGAAGTGAGCAAAATATTTGTTTATTCGAGATATCAGTGTTGAATTGAACCTTTCAATAACACGATTTAAAAACTGAATGATTACTGAACATAACAATGCTTTGTGGTTTTAAAAACTCCTGAAATGAGCCGTTATAGAATTCTAGCTCACGATCCACTTGCAAGTATTTTGGTCTATTCTCTAAAGTTACTATTTCTGAAAACTCTCGAGTAACCTCGCGTCCAGTTTTATTTTTTAAACATTTTGCATACGCGTAGCAACTTGCAACGTCAATCATGCAGAGAATATATTTATAACCATTATAATGGTGAGAAAGCTTATCCATCTGTAGTAGATCTGCTTGCCATAAATAATTTCTGTATGGTGATGAAACTTTTCTTCTTGTGAACCTTTTTCGTGCAAACTTATATATGCGTTCTGACTATGAAGAAAAGTTTTTGTTAGTGATAGAAGAGTTTTTATTCAATTCTTGCAGTCGATTTACCCCGCCAAAAGATCCGGGTGAGCTTGGTGTATAGTATTGCTGAAGGTACAACTTAGATGCATATGCTTATAGGATAGTCTTGTGGAGTGCCAGTTATGAAATGGCATATGACCGTTCAGAAAACTTCATATGTCACATGAGTAGCAGTTCGTATAATAGTAGTGGATGTTGAACTTTAACGAGTGAGTCAGACGTCATAATGTCCCTGTAAAGATTACGGGTTTCACTTCAAATAAACATTTTGCTAATAAATATTCGTTTTACCGTCTTTCCAAAGGGACAATCCTATCTGTAGTCATACGACCTAATTCGGTTTTACAACAATAAATATGATAATTTAATACCTACGAGACGGTCTAATCAGCTTTACCAGAGAACAGTCTATATTGTTACGACATTAGTAGAATAACTATAGTAGTTGTTATTATTGAGTCAAACAATTATTGCTAGTTTTAGAAATAATGAATTATAATATTACGAAAGATATTAACCAGTGCTTAATACACGATGCTTACCTAACTAAATGACTACAATCTATTCAGTTGAATAAATTAAGGGAATCATTCCTGGTTTAACTCTTGACATAACTTGACCTATCTTTACTACTCTCTACCGCTGAGCCACCCTACACTATTTCACTCATACATTTTACATTCTTAAAATATATAACGACCTCGATTGGGGTTGTTGATGCTACTTAAAATGTTGTTCCTGGCAATGATTTTTACAAATATAAGCACTGGATTCAATTGATTCATGTAGTGATTATGAGAACCTTACAAACGGAATATTGTTAGTTATTAGCCATTAAATAGCACATCAGCTACTATTGCAATTAAATCGGCTATACAACAATAATCATTATAATAATTATTCATTGTATCATTGTTGGGAAACATATTTTCCACATAATTTTATAAATGACATCTTCCCAGTACAAAGCACAGTTCATGATAGGAAAAACAATATAAATATAGTGCTACTTAAAATGTTTTGATTTCAGAATGTACCGCTGCTCTGGACGGTACAGTGGACTGTTTTTCTTCTTTAAGATCTTTTCCACGATAAAACCAAAAATATTGAGATACTATCATTTAATTGTTATTATTGATTAGCAGGTCGGTATTAGATTCAAGATTGCTACCCGCGTAGGGTTGCCAATAAAAAAGGTCAAAAAAACGTCCGCCAAAGTGAGGGGAGAAAATTTCACAACGTGTATTGTGTTTCATATCCTTGTTACTTCCCCTAGATCATAAAAGGGATATATCAAGGAAAATTGATACCCCCAGTTTGAAGTAAAGTCTTTCTCAGATTTTCTAAAATCTGTTTTATTGAATCAGAATTTGCGATTAGAACACCAAAATCCGAACTGTTAGTTAATTGGAGGGAGAAATCTTTCCTTGTCTAGCTGATGTCCTCCATTAATAAACTTTGATTCAAATACGTTTGTCTCGATTCCATCCGAAGTATCGGGCGGAAATTATTTATACACTAATATTGGTCTCTATCCAGGATTGTACAGATTGCCTGAATTGTCAACGAGATTTTTTAAAAACTGTATAAAAACCCAAGATTAATAGTTTGAAGGAATAGTTCATGGCAAACTCCCGCATTTATGCTAGAGTTCGAGTAAATGATAAAAGCCATTCTGTTAAAAAAATGATAAATGCATTGCTATTGGCACAGATTAAAAACTAAATTACAGAAAGTGATCTCCATTTTACAAAAATATTTGTCTATTCAATTTTGACAAAAACTGTTTAATAGTAGAATAGAAACCCTTATTCTGGTACAAAATTTGAGGAGACAATTACATAAAATCATCCATCGGCAATAAAAGGAGGGAGTGTCTCACCCTGTGTTTTGCCCTTGAAAGACTATGTTGTATCTGTTAGCGGCGTGATTGATTATATAGCTCCTTATTGAGTGATTACCTTGCGGAACCGTACTCGAACTCGTACTCGAAATCGAAGCATCGAGTATGGATTCCAATCCAAGGTACTCGTACTCGCCACATATACGAGTACTCAGGAAAATACTTGAAATAAGCGACCGAGTTCCAGTTCAGAACCCGAACTTGTTTCATACTCGCGAGTACGGAACTGTAAATACCGAAATCCCGTACTCGTACTCGTGCCGTGACTCCAGTTTTCATACTCGAGTATTTAATAATAACAAGACCACAATTGAATAGTGATTTTTTTTAGATTCATTTAATTTCTCACAAATAATTCCCCAAAAATTTTAAATTGAACATGCAGTGCCTTCGTCTCTTTACTGGAAATTCAAAAGTTTGCAACACTTGTGTGCACGTGTACGCGTACTCGTATATTGAGCATGTGGTACTCGAACTCGAACTCGATAACCCTTATGAGTATTTTTATTGGACTCGTACTCGTTTGATACTCGTACTCGTAAGTATGTGAAAAACCGTTACCCGTACTCGAAACCCATTTCAAGTATCGAGTATTCACAAAAATTTGACCGTACTCGACTCGAACTCGTACTCGATACTCGCCGGTATACTCGAACTCGATAAGGAGCTATAATTGATTAGCAAGCTTGTATGATTCATTCCTTGTTATTTGCTCGTTTTTGGAGACTAAATCTTTTGGTGTGAAAGAATAACATTTCACCTACGTTTTCTACCGATCTATTGGCTTGCTGTCATGAGAATGCTTCCATCATGGAGTTTTCTTCTAATAATCACATTTATCCTAGGTATGCAAACATTTCTCAACTTGAAAAAATATTATAAATCTTACATTTAAATGTAGCCCAATGAAGCGCCCCCTCCTCTTCAATTTGAAACTTTCAGAAATTCAGAGTGTATTCCCCAAATGATTGAAATTTTGACGTAAAGTACTGGTGAAATCACGATAAAGTGGGTCAAAACTATCTGTTTATATAAAGCATAGTGGCATGGCTCAAAAATTTAAGACACCAACATTGTTTCATGCCAGGGGTAGGATTTTTGTTAACCTCCCTGGAATATCATTTCTGAATTTCCCTGTTGAATATTATCTCCCTGTTGGAGGCCCTCAACGATTTCAAAAATCCCTGCTGAAAAAAAGTCAACGATTTTCAAAATACCTGTTGGCAAAAAATCCCCTACAAGACGTGAAATCCCAGCCAAATTAGGCCAACCAATCTAAAAATCCCTGTTTGGCTTTTCGATGAAACACCCCAACTTTGAAAATCCCTGCCAAAAAAGGTCAACGACTTTAGCAATCTCTGTTCGTAAAAATAAATCCCTTCTCTTTGAGATTTTCCCTGCAAAATATATTTTTTCCCTGGGAAGAATCTTCCCGTCTTCCCACAAAAATCCGACCCCTGTTTCATGCATTTCCTAAACCCTAATATTTAATTGTACTATTTCAGTAAAATGTTTCTCAGCAAACCAGACTCCGATTTTAGCCAGACTATCCCTTGGCTTTGCTCATGGTATTTGCTCACAGTATTCAACGTTTATGTCTACCAAGAATTTGCAGCTGCCAAAGAAAAATTCAGATGAAGAAATTAAACAATTAAATGGTGAAGTGAAATGGAGAAAATGTTGTAAGTTTTGCTTTGATTCGTATTTTAGTTCTAATCACCATTTTAGTTATATTTATATCAATCCTTTTTACGAAGATAATTTTTTACTGATTCGCAAAAATTAGAATCTTCAACTTTTGAAAAAATTCGTTTTCGTAAAAAACGCCAAGCGTATATATGCACTTACTCCCCTCTGAAAAAAAGATTTGAGAATAACTTCTACACCCTTTGACCAAATTCAAATATTTAGGGCTTAAAGTCAATGACAGAATTTGTACAACCTCCAATGCTTAACGTACATCTTCAGCATGTATAGTTAACGAGCTCTGAAGCTGTTTATACCTAAGTTTTTAAGTGACCGAGTAATATATTATGTTTATGTATGTGTTTGCACCCGAGATGCTTTGTTTCGTTCATTATTGCTTTAATTTTTTATATCAAATACTAGTTTTTCACATTTTAGAGCCGTGAAAGCTTCTTCGTTTTGGTTTTTTAAAACCTCATTTTTTTCTGCATGCAACTCCTTTATCCTACTCTGAAATGCCTTGTAGTTAATACACTGCTTTAAGGCTTCCATCCGACCGGATAAATCGAATATCCGATCCGAACCGAAATTTTCGGATAAATTTTCTTATTATCCGTTCCGACCGTTACGGATCGGATAAAAATTGTATTCATCCGTACCCGATCCGACCCGCGGATATCCGAAATTATCCGAATTGATACCATTGGATGATGAAAAAGTATTAGTATTTTCATTTCAAAAATGCATTAGCTTTTTACTACATCACAATATTAATCATTTTTGCATACATTACGAACAAACTGAAGAAACACTTACAAACACCGCTGTAAATTTGAAGCACAGAATCTTACAACTATAATTTGAAGATGATGAAAGGATTTTAAAGCTTCGCTCCCTCTCATAAATGCGCTTTATAGGTTCGCGAGTACAAATGATCATAAAGGTTTTAATTGTTTATATGTGGTGTATATGTATACCCATACCAGCAAAGCATTATACAGTAACAAGGGCTTTGACATTGTCACGGGCAACCGTCCCGGGGTCTCGCTTAGAGAGGACTTTTAGGCTTTCTTAATACTATAATTTGACGTTGTATGTATTTTAGGGATTCGCTCTCATTGACTTAATGAAATTTGACGTTAGCTTTGCTATGACGATTAACAATTTTCAAGGGCATTTGTTCACCGAAACATATTTTTTCACATGGTCAACTGTATGTTGAACTTTCGAGAGGCAAGACAAAAGAAAATCTTACGGTAATTGTAAATGACACTGTAGAACAAGGTGAAATAATGGGAAAAGATGAGGGAACCTCCACAAGTAGTTACGTATTTAAAGAAGTTCTGTAATGTTAAAGTATAATGATACGAAATTGTATTTCAGAAAAGAAGGACATTATGTAAAAAATATTCGATTTGAAAAAAATTATTTCGGTAATATAATTTTAATTCTAGCGGATCGAGCCACTAGACTGCGTCTGTGTTGCTATTGGGAAATGGGGGTTATCCACCAACACAGGCGGTGGCTTGATCCGATATTTGACAACATATTTTTACGATGTTGAAAATTAAATCTTCGCTCTCCGTAAAGGGTAAAATCCCATTTTGAATTGTGATTGCGTTTACCAAAGGCTAACTACCCACTAAGTCTCTTCGAGCCGTTAACAATCTTGAGAGTAAAAAATTGCTGCGAAGCTTCCAATTAAGGGTTTGTTTTCATAATTTGAGGTGGTCTTCTACAACTGCGACGCATACGTACTCGTTTTTGAGGTCATACTGTCATACATCATTTATACTAATCTGAAAGTGATTGTCTTGATGATGGTGATGGCGATGTTGGTGACTAGCACGTAAAAGCAGGAATAAGTTGCTCGAAAGAGCAGCTGACTTGCGCTTTTCTGCATCTCTACCGTTCACAGAATTGCATTACACTGCTGAAGCCTGAAGCATATTCAGCGCGCGGAGCATAGTATTAATGTACATATGTGCCGAAGCTACTTACTTATAGTACGTCCCTCCCAATTAACTCTATGCTTACCAGGGTTGGTTTTTTAAAAAAACCAAACAACCAGGTTTTTTTTTGTTTAAACCGGGTTTTTTTGGTTTAAACAAATTTTCAATCCAAAACATTCATTAATATGCAAAAACATGTGAATCTGAACAAATTAACTTATTTCCCAAACTCAGTAAGTATCACAAAGCATTAAATATTTAATAATTTAGATACAATTTTAACGATAACTTTGCAGCATAAACACAAGTTTGGCATTTTTCATTTGACAAACGATTCCGCATTTCTAAATGTACAAGACTAAAAGCTAATAGTATTATTTACTTCACTAAAGTTTAACTACACAATATCACAGTAACTGCACAAGTTTTGTGCACAACGAAATATAAGCATTTTGGATTGAAAATATTAAAATTTTAGGTGTTTGGTTTAAACCATTGGTTTTTATTTAAAAAACCATTTGGTTTAAACCATGGTTTAAATCATTGGTTTTTATTAAAAAAACCATTTGGTTTAAACCATGGTTTAAATCATTTGGTTTAAACCAAACCAACCCTGATGCTTACATACTATAGAGTGCTCAACCACTCTGACTCTAATCCGATCAGAGTACCTATGTATATCATTGCTACCCATGTAGTAATAAAATTATTGCGCGTGATTAGAAGAGAATGATGGACTTAAGGTAAAGGCTCCGCTCTTCGCCAAGGTACCAACAAAACAAGTTACTATCTTGCATCTTGGAATGTGTATGGTTAATTCGAATTAACTACAACTTGCTTATTGTGCACGCCTGTGAATATTTAGTACAGTTGGCTAATATGATCATTCACCATCTTTTAACTACCACGATTAAATTTTAACTTTGGATATGACAGTAAGTAGAGTGTTGAGAATGATGGCTAAATATACGTGAAAGTTTGCGTGCTGATTGTGAGCGCTGTGCCTCTGGTACATACTTTGGTTACTCTCCTTCGCACGATCTACTCCGCGGTGGAATGTAGATATTATGTAACCCATTGATTCATATATTCGGCCATTCATTACGGCTAGTTGAGTGTTTTGGTGGACTTCTTCTACGTCGGCACTCCTAATTTTTACTCATATATATACATGAAGCAATTAATGGGAAAGGAAAGAGAATATCGTCGCTGTAGAGGCATGTAACATGTGCGCATGCTTTTGTACAGCACTCAGTCCATTTTGCCTCTACAGTGACGATATATTTTTCTGATATGTGTGTCATTTACGTTTTGCTGCTACCAGCACTTTTGCCCTGCACACTGAGAATAAAACTTAAAATAACCCCTACATTTGTGTAATTGTTCTGCATCAACGGTCTGCATCTGTTTAGGGTAGCATTAAAATCCAGTCCCAGCAGTTACCATTTATCTTTACATAGAGAATAAGAGTAACTTTGGGGTCCATCAACATATTTCAGACATAAAATTAATTAAAATAATGTAGCTATCATGAATTGACAGCGTTCTGGAGTACTAAAAACATTGTAACTTTCGTAGTCAAAAGTTAGGACCTTCAATAGCTAATATATTATGGTCAATTCTAATAATTTAAATAATGGGTTCCAGCAAAAATGAATATAAACAAGGGCAATTTCAAATTGCAAATATTCGTTCAGCTTAAATAATTTAACTACCATTTTATAAGTATCTTGTACAGCACCTATTTACTAAACAGCATTTAACTATTTTCAAAAAACATTTATGCCACGGCAAAGTTTGAAAACAATTCTAAAACTTATTCTTTGAGTACCGACTTCACGTATTAAAAGGAGAGGCTTGAGTTTTTAAAAATCTGCTAATTCTATTTTGACCAAGTGGCAATATTGCTAACATAAATAGGATGCTTTTAGTTTTCCCAAGAGGTTTTATATCTATCTACTATGCCAGTTCCATTCGATGTTTAATTGTAACTAAAGGTAAACTCAATACCTCAAGTTTTCTATCATGACGAAAGTAATATCATCTGCTTTCAGGAACCAATCAGCATCGTCCAAGTGATGGAGGGCATTCCTTATTAATATTATTATTACTATTATTAATTGCTTATGTAGGTAAGTGACGGGGAGCTTTGAATAACAAATAATCAAATAAATAGAAAGGCCTTTCCGCATGAAATCTGAGGTCCTTTGTTATTTTTTTGTACTATGGCCGGACCAAAGTTGACCCCCCTAAAGTTCATATAGGTTTCAATAGATTTTAAATTTAACTTACCTTTGCAAGGAAAGTAATGAAAAAATTGATATATAAAGCCATTATTAAGCGACGAAGTTGGTTTCTGTCACAGGTTTTACCCAATCGAAACGGATTAGAGGTTTAAAGGATCTATTGCATTCATTTAAAACGAAGAACAACCTTATATGTAAAAACGGCTTAATTATATTATTAAGTTTAATATTTTTATGATTTACAAACCCAGTTTTCTCATCCAACTTGGTGGATGGCTTGCATGCTAGTTATTAATAATCATTGTGCGTTTGGGACCCAATTTTCCACGTTACCCCAAATTTTACAAAGATGATTTTTTACTGATTCACAAAAATTAGAATTTTCAACTTTTGAAAAAAATTCGTTTTCGTAAAAAACGCAAAGCGTACACCCTTTGACCAAATTCGAATATTAAGGTCTTAATGTCAATGCCAGAGTTTGTATAACGTCCATTGCTTAACTCACCTCTTCAGCATCTATATTTTACGAAATCTGAAGCTGTTTATACACAAGTTTTCCCTTAAGTCTATGGAATTGCCTATCCTAATACATTGCAATTTTTTAAAAGGTGTCCCCCCACCACGATGTTTATAAGAATGTGCACATGTGCCTGCCTAATTATTGCAAGCTAGTGTGCAAAATCTGATGATGTGATCACAAGGGCTTGGGCACTTAAAAATTAATTGTTTAAAAATGAAAATTATGGTTGTCATAATCATAACCTTCAATATTCGGAACGTAACTTGAGATATTTCCAATATAAAAACAATTTAAATTATTTGAACTTCATGAAAATTTTAAAATTTTGTTACTATAATAATATGGACTCATAAAATCAAGAAAATTTTGAAAACAATTGAATACAAAATTAGGTTTAAAAAAACAAAACGAAGATGCTTTGTTTCGTTCATTATTTCTCTAATTCCTCCAGTATAAAATGCTAGTTTTTAAGAAGTTGCTTTTAAAGGAGATGTGCCCAGGTCTGTGTACGTGCCCAAGTTTGTCCCCTAAAAAAGCAACCTATATAATAATAATATAATAATAGGCCCACAAGGGCGCATTTTATTCTTGCACTTGACCATTAGTCATAATAGGGGCCGTTCAAGTAATTCATAACGCAGGGGTAGTGGGTGGCCTTACAAACTAACGTTATGCTTTGTTACGTGCATCGGGGTGTCGTAGATCACCTTGGTATGTAACGCAATGTTTTGATGATCCTTCTTACCTGCAAAAGCTCTGAAAATTAAATGACTCGTTTTTAAAGCTTCGAAGTTTACGGCGAGTTGGTGGTCCTATTATACACACGTAACGTAAATTTCATACATATACGATTTTGCACACATATCCTTGAAAACATTTGTCCAGGGAAAAGCCAAGTTCGCAAGATTTCAAGCATTGTGCATCATTTATTGAATTTTGTGTATTAATTTTAATATTTTAAATGACAATTTATTGCATGTGGAGGATGTTTTAAACCCCTTTGGGGTACCCCGGAGAAGAATCAAGGAACTGATTATCACGCTGTAGCTTTAAGCTGTGGAAATTTACTTCATAAATTCTGCCTGACTTCATTTTTTCAAACAATTGAAAGTATAAACGCGGGACATTATTGAATATGTTGTACGTTGTACAAGTGTATGCAGTAGGCATGATATTAACGATATAACGATACGATAATCTCGTTAATATCGTACATTTTTGACGAACAATATTGAACGATAATTCTCGTAAGGTATCGCGCAATCCAGCGATAATCGCTGAAACTGTATGTCCACAGCCAAAATGCCCTGGATCACAGCGCTGGAACCATTAAAAACTCACTGTTACACTGTTTCGTTGCTCGGTACTTTATCTAAGAACAGGAACAACAATTAGCAAGCCGTAAGACGCCATCAACCCATCTTTTTTATGAATCAAATTTACCATTTTATCAAATTTGCAGAGCTGGAAATTTGCAAGACAAATCTGCATTACTCCTGACACATTTAAAAAAACTTTTAAAATGCCGAAACGAATTTGTCCAATAATTATTGAGATAATGTATTAATAATAAAAAATAATAATTGAGGATGAGGAGATAAAAGTGAGACGATTGCTGGGAAAATTGTAAACGAGGACAGTGACGGGGTCGCAAGTGGATTTTGCATATTTGAATGACAACTGTTAATATCAATAGATTTTAGGTATTTTTACCATAACAGTAAATTTTGGTTTCCGAATAATATTTCTGAAATATACACCAAAAAATGAATTTCACGTCAATTGTACATATAACAGGTACCTGGAACCACTTTTAGAAACTCACTTTCATTGTTTTTTATAGTACCCACCATGCTTTTACGGTATAAAAGTTTATCGTTTATATCGTTCTTCAAGATCCATATCGGAAATTTTTGTATAAACGATAACGATTTTAACGAGAGTTTAAAAATGAACGATAATATCATGCCTAGTATGCAGACAGTGATGATGAAGACAGTGACATTGAAGTTATTGAAAGTATTCCTGACCGGTTTAAAAGTCCATTTGTTGAATGTGAGGCTGAAGCCACAAATTGAATAAACCTAGTTTTACTGGATGAATCGTAGTCTTTAAGCAGGCATGCATATATTTAATCTAATGTATTTGCTAAAGCAGCATTTAAAAAAACGCGTAACGCGTTACGTCGGGTAGGGGGTAGTTTAGTCAGCGTTACCCTTACGTTACAGCATGTGGGTGGGGGTGAAATTTTGACCAATTTCGCGTTATGAATTACTTGAATGGCCCCATACCAAACAGATTTGTGAGGTTACAACTGAGAAGCTTATACCGGCTCTCGTCGGTTGACAGATGGTTGGAAACCGCATGTACTGGGTATCGTACACACGGCATCCACCTAGAGCTGGCACAGAGCTAGACGAGTGGGACAAATACCCATCAGTCCATTCCTCCCTTTTAGGGAGTATATCACAAGTCTTTGCTCCGGCTGGGGAAATGTAGAGTAGGAGGTAATTTGGGAGGGAGAGGAGTAAGGTTAGAAACGGATTAACGGACGCTCATTTGACTGGAGTGTCTAGCGATCTTTGCAGATTGGCAGCTAGTTCCCCTCCGTCTTAAGCATGTCCACTGTTAGTTCCTTTGTGCTTCCAGGCCATGGATCCAGTCTTCAGAGTGCAAGTCCCTTTCACGCCCTCTCCTAACCTCACACAAAGCTACAGTAGAAGATATACAGAGCAGTGGAAATTATTCTGAAAGTATCAGAGCTTTACTGGAATCGAAAACCGGCTCCAGCCGCAACGAACGGGACGCTCTGACAACTCAGCCACCACTGCCTGGTTAAAGCAACCTATATGCTTTTACCCATACCTCAAAAAGTGACTTTCTCAGATAACTCGTGAACCAATGGTCGTACTTGGAATGTCAAAGGCTTAAAGTCAATGGGAATGCAAGGTGAATCTCCATGAATTTTTACAATCGCATTGCCCTTAAGGTTTGGTATTCCTTTTCAAAATTAACAAAAATTAACACCAAATTCCTAAAACAAAACCCACGGCCTCCGTTCATTTAGCATTGCAAGCTAGAAAAGTGTGTTCCACCCCTTGGAACTACATGACATTTTTCAGGAGGGTGCCTTTAGTAACTAGGACCTTAGCATAAAAATTTGGAACTGGAATCTTTAAGGGATCAGCCCTTAAATATAGCTTTTCTTAAACCTGTTGTCAACAACATTTTTAACTTTTTGTACAATAAATATTAAAATTAATAAAAACTAAATTTCATAAATTCTTGCAATCTAAACGATAAAAAAATTTATAATGTATATTCGTCTATTGAATTATTAAAATCCTAAACTCGATACTATTCAGCTAAGCTGACGTATTTGCATAATATTTGCTGCAATCTAAGCAAGCCACAATAATTCCCTCAAACTGAAAGTGCCGGTCGGGTTATACAACTGATATTGAACAACTAATACAGTAAAACCTGTATATAATGGCCGTTCATATAATGGTTTCCTGTCAATAGTGGTCAAGTTTGGCTTCCCGGTCCCACCTGCTATCCTTTATCATAGATAATTCCTTCTATATAATGGTTTTCTATATAGTGGTAACCTGCTCATAGTGGTCTAATGAGCAATCCCCTTCAGTTAAAAATACAGCTTGAAGTACCTGCTAGAGCATCTCAGGCTGTTAAAATTTGCGGGTAAGCCCGTAAAAAGCCCGGCCCGCCCGGGGTTCGGGCGGGTACGGGTAAAATTTATTACTTTTGACGGGTTATGGGCGGGTACGGTCTTTTCAATGCGGTTGAAAAAGACCGTGAAAGCCCGTGCAAAAATTCATGTATGTTGCTTGCAGGATCAGGGGTTGTAAAAGTATATTTACTTAAATACATGGAACGCTTTTCAAACGTTTGTAATTTTACCAAACAAAGCCTTAACATTAAATGTCAACGAATTATAGTACAGGGAATAGCCGGAGTTTGGAAAACATTTAAACATACATATACTGGTTGACTATAGGTTTCCGTAAATTATGTGAAGTGCAATGAGTGCAGAAATATTTTAGCAGGCAATCGTGCCAAGTAGAGACATCAACTCTGGCCAAACATAATTGTAAGAACTCTTACTAGGGAAGCGCAAAGGTACAAAAACTTGGTTCCCGTTCCTGAACACGAACCCATAAATACAGGTACAAAATTTATGTTCCTGTACCTATGCTAAACTTTTGCAGGTACACATTTTCCGTTCCTGTACCTGTTCACACATCTAAAATCTTGTACCTGTTCCTGAAATTGTACCCGTTCCTGAAAAGTACCCAAAACGTGTACCCATTCCCAAAAGTTATGCAAGTACCCGGGTGCGTCCCCGGGTACTTTAGTTTAAACATATGAATTTAAGCTAAACGTTTTTTTACTATTTTTTTTGCTTTTTCAATAAATAATTTCATTGTTCCTGAATATTTTTGTACTATAAAATAAGTATTGTATCGTAAATTGTTTATTACTTTTATGGGCGGAAAAGCAACTTTACTTTTAAGCTTTTTTGCTGAAGTTTATCTTCGTAAATGCTTCCGTATGTTTCCAGTGGAAATAAATAAATAATTTTTATTACTACTTTTATATTACAATAAAACCTACCTGCAGTAATGGCACTGGAATGATCAAAATTCATTTCGAGCTTTCATTGGTGCTAAAAGTACATGTATTGTTCCTGTTACAATTAGGAACTTAAACTGTAAGTTTAAATTTAAAAAAGGTGAAAATGAAAAATTGAATAAGAAAATTTCTCTGGGTCTATAACTATAGATTTAGAAGCTGAAATGGTTTTAGCGGGCGGGCTACGGGCTTTATTAATTTTTAACGGGCCGGGCCGGGCTTTATAGTTGAACTTTAATTTCGGGCCGGGCGGGCACGGGTAAACATTTACGGGCCGCGGGCGGGCACGGGCCTAAAATATCCCACGGGGTGATGCTCTAGTACCTGCATATAGTGGTCAACCTGTCAGAACGAAGGGATACAACTCGCGCAAGCCCGAAGAACCAATGACTCAACTGCTTGAGTTTAGTTCATTTAAAAGCGTTTGGTTTTATATTGTATACAAATATGTAACTATTTTAAAAAAATATTAAATTACTGATTATCAATGGGTGTGAATGGGAAAAACGTGTTGAATAAAATTAAATAATTTCAAAGGAAATTTCAATAATTTTATAAGTCCTTCTTATCCCATTTACACTGGACAGCAAAGGCTGTCACTTCATGAGAAGGTGAAGCAAAAATAAACATTCTACGATAAAAATTACATTTTTGTGCTCCAGGAGCACTGGTCCTTCTAAAAACATAAGTCAAGTTCCAGAATTATTATTACAGTCGAATTGTGGCTGTAACAATAAGCATTACATTATATAACATTGATAGTAATATTCATCTGGCTTGCCGTAACATAATTTATACTTTTTAAATAAACTTTGTGATTTAAAAATTAAACAATATTGGGTTTTAAAATTGTTTAAAATAATTTTATTCGGCTCGTAAAAGCATTGAATCTACTATACAACAAATTACTGGTCGGTATCAGCAATTTTCACATTTACTTTTTTCCATGAAGTATCTCTAGAAAATGCTACATATAACTGGTGATGGCAAATAAATTCAAAGTTGCTCATTTTTGATCAAATACTTGTCCCGATCCCGACCTGAGATAACCCGGGGAAAAGTATTTATACCGATTCCGTCCCGAAATAATACCGGGTCAATGTCAATAATTATGTTCCGAAATTGTCCCGAACAGAAGACCTACATGTTGTCAACTTAAGCAATTGAAGATGACTTAGTCTATGATCCCTTACACAATCACATTCATACTTATTGACTCCATGCAATAACACCTAAGCTCCTAAGCCATTGAGCCTCTTGATCCATTCATCAGTTCGTGCATGTTTCGAAGCACGGGTTTCGCGAATGACAAATCGTGATGTGTCCCGCTTTTGGAAGAATTCATGAACGCTGTTTACTGAGCAGAAAGTATAGATGGATTATATAGTTTGAAATACGGAGTATGTGAACAGTCAATCAGTCCTTACGGTTTTTATGGTAAAGTAAATAGATTGCAATTGCATTGAATGAAGAAAAATGAATACCATAGCAGAGCGCTGGATTGGATTTGATTATAATGGATAATCTTTTAACAACCCGATTCAATTCTATATTTGTGTAAATCTTCCATCAACATACATTTAATTAAGATGTAATGTTGAAACGCTTCTTTTCCTAGAATCAAAGCGTTCATTTAGTTGTTTTGTGACAAATTCTAATAATAAAATAATGTAGTTACCAAGCATTGATAGCGTTCTGGATGGTTCAAAAAATGCCACACTTTCGTGGTAAAAAATCGAGCAAATATTTAATTATAAAGTTCTAATGTAAGTTAAAAAGTAGCCTACACTTACGTTCATGTTCTTGACTGGTTCATTTAATCATACTAATAATTAATCCATTCGATTATAAAAACCTTACACGTGTATGATTGTCTGGAGCTACACACACCTTTCAAAGGATGATGGATATATTACACGGAAATTTCTGTTTTTTCTTGAAGATTTAGGGTGCACGGTAGACGTTTTGAAAAATACAATGTGAGATTGGACTCAGTTCTTTAAAAGATTGAGGACGTAGTTCTAATCCTCAAAACCACAAAATGCCGTTTGGTATGACGGCAGTTAAACTTTTGGGCCACGAAATTTTTCCTGAACGAATAAAATGTAATTCGGGCAAAATTAATGCTATTGCAAAATACGCTTTACCCAAGAATCTGAACAAATTACAAGGCTTTGAAGCTTTTCGTTCATTTTATCGTAGATTTGTTCCTGGATATAGTGGAATTGTATGTATATTTTTATTGTGTTTGCGAGTAGGCTCATACACAAGAGATTACAAATTACAGTCGACTCTCTTTTTAACGACATCAATAAATCTCCCAAAAAGTGACGTTATAAGGGACCGACGCTTTAGAGGCACACAAAATAATTAATGGTTTAATTGCAAATTTTTTGTTTTAAGTTAAATTGGACTTATGTCTCGTTTCAATTACGTAGCACAAACAAGATGTCTATGCAGAATGAGAATAAAAATAGTTGATATTAATATTAATAAATAAATAATAATATCTTTCAAAGCTCCCCACGCCAAACACCGCCAACAACAAAGGTCAGGATTGAATAAAGTATTTTCTGAATCTCAATAAGACACTTCTCAGTTCACACACGTTTTCAACAAGTGAAAAATGCAGTTCCGTCAAAACTATGAATATCAGTTCCTTACTGGATCCGAAAATAAATCTAAAAGCTTGGAAATGTGGATTTTCCTGGATGAGACTCGTTAACCAATTTGGTCTATTCCGTCCTCGAGGTCCAGTAGTCCGTACTTCATCTACGGATTCCAATACTGTTGGTGGCTAATGGTTGGAGGACTGATCCAGGAGGGGATGTTCATCATCGTCGTTTCTTCTATGTACACTACGTACATTTCTTTGTC
Source organism: Allacma fusca (assembly GCA_947179485.1). Classification (NCBI taxonomy): domain Eukaryota; kingdom Metazoa; phylum Arthropoda; class Collembola; order Symphypleona; family Sminthuridae; genus Allacma; species Allacma fusca. The sequence continues at coordinate 30,533,062 of OX359250.1, forward strand.
GTTGTTTCCTTTGTTACAAACAACAAGTTACAACTTCGTTCCGTTTCTGAATTCAGAGAAACTTAAAACGCGTCTTTATTGCTCACGAAATAATTCCAATGCTCTTTTATGCTCAATTATCTGCTAGCGCTTACCATCATAAGCTAGACATTATATCCTATGAAATCAACTCAACATAACATTACTATTCTAAAGAAATAACAAATCTCCAATGCATTAATTTCTTATGAAACCATGGTTACTATATTTCCAATCATTCAGCAGTAACGTTTCTTCCCCCAGATGTAGATAGTTTCCTATCTGCATCTCTTCTCACATCCAGTAAACATATTTTTGTCACGCGGCGGGTGTACGTGCCAGTTTGTGTACGCACATCGACAACTCGTACACGTCCATCTTTACCAGGGTAAGTCTTGACAACTCTTCCCAAAGACCAGTTATTCCTGGGTCCAGTGTTATCCGCAATTACAACAATATTCCCAACCTCAACTTGACGACCTTCAACGTTCCATTAGGACCTTCGTGTGAGAGTTGGTAACGTACTCTCGTAATACTCTCGCACCCATCTGGTCCAAAAATGATCCATATACCGTTGCACCCTGCGCCATTGCCTCCTCAGGTGCAAGTCATCTTCAGAAAATTTCCCGAGGGGACCTTCCAACTGTCCTAACTTCAGAAAATGATTAGGTGTTAATACTACTGGGTCATCTGGGTCAACGCTTATGCAGTTGAATGACCTGCTGTTGACCAGATTCTCCGCTTCTATCAGCAGTGTGGGAAGAGTATCTTCATGAGACGCCTCTGTTTTTAGACAAGCACCAAGAGCGACTTTGATAGATTTTACCATCCTCTCCCAGCTTCCCCATCTCGCCTGTATCCAAAGCCTCAATTCATTTTCGCAACTCCGCTTCTGCACCTCGTAGATTCGTACCATTGTCAGACAGAAGTCTCTTCACGGGTCCTCGTCTACCAACGAATCGTCTTATGGCTATGATGGTAGTATCTGCAGATAAATCCTTGGCGATCTCAAGGTGAACTGCTCTGTTAGCTAAACAAGTGAATAACACACCATATCGTTTTATTCTTGTCCTTCCTTGTGTTACCATTAATGGTCCAAAATAGTCCACTCCGCTAAACGCAAACGCTGAGACCTGTCGCTGGACTCGTTCTTCTGGTAATATACCCATAAGTGGAGGGCTTGGACTAACTTTTCGGATCTTACGTCTTTGGCACTCCATGAATACTTTCTTCATTGAAGCACGCATATGTAGGATCCAATACTTCAGTCTCAAGTTACAGATTACGGTTTCCAATCCATGATGGCCACCTTGCTCATGGTAGTACCTCAACAGCAATTTTTTAAATCCATGACTCGGATCCAAAATGATTGGAAATTTAGTGTCTTCATCCAGGATAATAGATCTCTCAGTTCTACCATCCACACGCATAACCCCAGTGTTATCCAAGGATGGATTAAGTGACAAGAGCTTACTGTTTTTATGGACGGCATTATTTCTTCATAAAAGGGAAATCTCTTCTGCAAAACATTCCATCTGAACTGCTCTCGTTTTAAAATTTCGTTTCTCCGACCGAATCCAACAAAGAACGGTCCTTGAATCAGACCAGAAATGCTTAACATTAATGTTTAACTTAATTTCTTCTTCATTCAGCCATTCTTGCCCCCAGTATTTCTGCCTGTAGTTCAAGTCGAGGCACAGATAATGGTTTTGTAGGAGATACTCTCGTTCGGCCTAAAATGGAAGTAGTCTCAAATGAATCTCCAACTTTCAGTACCAAATAGCTCACAGCAGCCATAGCCTCTTGACAAACATCCACGAACGTATTCAGTTCCACCGTTTCAGCAATCTCTAAAGAAGGAGAGTAACATCTCCGGATCCTCATACATTGGATATTCTTTAGCTCCTTCAGCCACACCTGCCATTGTTGGTTTTGATTCGTTGTAAGTTGATCATCCCATCCAATCTTCGACAACCAGATATGTTGAAACAATATTTTCAGCATCCGGATAACAGTTTTTCGGATAACATAATGTGACAAATTCCCATTGGGCCAAAAATAGACATTATTTGCCTTAGAACCTCCAGCTTTGAAGGAATTTTAAGTCTAGAGAGTACATCATCCTTATCTTTGTGAAATATGAGTTAAAAAGCAACGAATCTTGATTTGCACTCCACTTGAGCCCCAAAACACGTTCAACCATATTTATTGCTTCGAATTAAGCTCCATGAATCCTTTTGCTCGCAAATTTGCCGGCATTGATGCGAGAACATTTTTGGAATTACTGGCCCAATTGCACATCTCAAACCCGCCTCGCTTGAACAAGTTGAACAAAACTTGTCTATCTCAAGGGTTGATTCTTGTTCATCTCTTCCCCCGTGTAATAGATCATCCATGAACATATCTTCAATAACCGCATCTGCAACCCCTGGAAAATCAATACTATTCTCATTGGCCATTTTGTTTTTTACGTACATAGCGCTTGAGGGTGAGCTCGTTGCCCCAAATATCATGGAGGTTATCACAAAACGTTTGGCTCTCGTTGTCTTTCCTTCCTCGCCAGAGAAATCTTTGGCAATCCTGGTCCTCCTCACGAATTTCGACCTGAGGAAACATTTCCTTAATGTCACCTACAATGGCTATTTGATGTTTCCGAAATCTCATAAGGACGGCCGGTAATGGGTTTAGAAGGTCCGAACCTTTCATCAGAAAATCATTGAGGCTAGCGCCATGATTTTTTGCAGCAGCATCCATCGCCAGTCGAAGCTTCCCCGGCTTATGTGGGTTAAAAACAGCAAAATGTGGGATGGAATTAGTTTTCGGGCCAATCACAGCTGCTACTTCCACAGTCATCTTACGACAATAGCCTTTCGCTTTTAAGTCCTCAACCTTATTGCAATACTCTTTTGCAAAGAGTGGATATTTATCCATTGTACGCTCCATGCATTCCAATCTCCGCATTGCACAATTTCTGCTTTCTGGAAGATGGACATCTTGAGTGCGCCACAGAAGTCTGATTTCATACCTCCCTCCAACATATTTAGTAGTAGCATCCATAATTGTCAAAGCCCGTTCATCGTTTGTCAAATACTTTTACTCCGAAAGCCTCCGTAGAAAAAGTGTTTCGAATCATCTGATCCAATTCCCCATATTCATGTGTACATACATGAAATGACAAATTTTGACTTTCACCTGGCGGATCATGGATAATATTCCAATGTACGACCCACCCTAACCAGGTCTTTGTAGCAATAGGGTCGTTCCATTGTCCCCGTCGGATTCTCCTACGTGTGATTAGCAAAATATTGTCGGGACCAATACGAATTTGAGGTTGCATATCCTCCATTGAATTAAATTGAACGCCCTTCAAGTAACGTCATTTCTCAAAAATAACGTTCATATCAATAGTCTGGGATGTAAGTGACATTTTCTTTACTGTCCTCACACTGAAAAGCGTAAATTGTTTTGCTATCTGCCTTGCTCCTGATATTTTTATGGACACTCTTTCTGAAGTATCCTTCTCATCAGTGATTTTCCCAGTCAATTGAATACATAATGGATCAAGTGGCCCCGAAATTTGCATCTTCTTCGCAATGGTGTCACTCAATATAGTCACTGTCGACCCTTCGTCCAGTAAAGCAAACGTGTTGATTTCCCCTGTACAACATGACAGTGTAACTGGAATTACTCTCAGAAGTACCTCCTTCGTTCCATGATTAAGTGATACGTGCGCGCATTTCTATACTGCTCCCTTGTTAGCCGGAGAATCGTTTGCCGTACCATTCTCAGATTTGGACTTGTGTAGAAGATTATGATGAGATTGATCACATTCTTCAATTCCGCATTTATTCTTAATGGGACCATCACTACTCCGATGTCCTTCCAATAAGCAAGAATAGCAAACTGATTTCTCTTTTACCAGTTTCCACTTCATTTGAATATTCATATTAGAAAAGTTTCTACAATCTTGGAATTTGTGACCTGCTTTGTCACAACAAAGGCACGTACTTTTTCCATTTTCAACAGCCGCTAGAACGGGTTTTTTATTTTTAACATTAATTTCATTTGTATTCATGTTAACAGTCATTATACTAACTGTCATTGCTGCAGTTCTCATACAGTCTGCTAAGTCGGCTAGATTTGCATATCGTTGCAGGTACATCGCCCAAGTACACCATTGATAACGTAACTGATATGGAAGTTTGGTTACTAACTCATTTAGTAGTGTAGGATTTGCCAAATGTCCAGTCTTCCTCAGAATCTGCATATTTGCCAGGAAAGAAATTAAGTTCTCTGGTTTCCGCCCGTTGGGTGCTGGCGTTGCTCTTACTTTCGCTACCATCGTCTCGATCACTTTACCCGGTAATTCCAGTAAGGATCCATCAGTTGATAATTCGTCAGTTTGGCAATCCAGTTGGCCTTGTTCCAATTTGTTCCATTTAGGGCAGGCCTTTTCTGGTTGGATGCAACTCTATGCTTCCGTATTAACTGCTTGTTTTGAAGCACATGCGTGTTTGGTAGCAAATATTTCCATCCGGGAGTATTTTCAACCTTTGGACACTTCGGAATCTCGTGATGCGTGTTCCATTAATATTGGCACACCGAAAATATAGAAGTCGTTTTATTCTTGGATTCTGCTTCAGCTCCGGTATGAGTGATTGTAAGGAATATGATTATCAATGTCGTAAGACATGATAAATTAACGATAAGACGATGAGATAATGATAATGATAATAAACGATGAGATGGAAAATCGTCGTCCTTCCTTCGCCCAAAGTAGTTTACAATCAGACCTGCATTCGAACCAAATATTTACACATTTCGTATTTGGTTTGTATTTGAATTTCGAATACAACTTTATTTAATATGTGAATTCTTATCCGGTTTTTTAATTCAAATCAATTTTATAGAACTATTCGAATCCTTCAACCGAATCAGACAAAAAATTGAATGGAAATTTTATTTGATTTTCGAATCGAATTCCAGATTCGGTTTGAATTCGGTTTGCATTGGATTCGAAGTTGGTTTTTCAATTTAAGCTATTGAAAAAGTTGAGGAACCGAGAGGAGGAAAAATCGGAGGAGGCCAAGGGAGTACTTTTTGTACAGTAGTAGGTTTAGTATTTATTAACAACCACAAGCCAAAGCTAAAGCCAAATATTAAATTAGAAACCAAATAATAGTTTTAAGAACAACACCAAAGATTATAGATTTAAGAACAAAACCAAAGATTATAGCGTTAGATGTTGCCGTGAACCAAGCCAAAGATAGAATGCCAAAGAATTAGGTTAGGTCCGAGTAAGTACATAGTATAAGCCTTATTTTATAGAATCAATTGTTCCTAGTCATAGTATGTAAGTTCACATCTAGTCATTAGTCTAGTCCTTAGGATAGGGAAGAGGAAAAGAAGATGGGAAATAGGAGGGAAGTGAGAGGATTGGAGAAGGTTTCTGGGAGTTGAGAGGGAGAGGATAGGATTGGGTGTTGGGGTGGCTTGTGGTATGGTAACTGATTCAGCGCGGAGCGCGATACCAGTTACCATGCCACAAGCAATGACACTGACATGCCCCCCCGGGGGTGTTGCCGTCCCGGCAACGAACTGCTGCCAGTAACAAAAGGGATCTCTACGTCTGGGAATTTTTATAATAGGTTCAGGAAAGGAACGGGATGAGGAGGGATAAGGAGCAGGAGGGCGTTCGTACGGTAAAGGACGTTTTCGGAACAGAGGAGGGGGAGGTATTTTCAAGGACATAAGAGGGACTGGTTTCATTACCGGGTTGGGAACAGGGTTCGGAACAGGATTGGGAACAGGATTGGGGTGATAGAGTTGAGGAGGAGTGAATTTAAACGAGACAGATTTTTTTTACGGGAAGGATTTTGAATGGAGACATTAGTGAGGGGAAGAGGAGTTGGAGGAAGTTTAAGTTGAGACATCTGAAGGGTAACAAGAGGAAGGGTAGCTTGAGTGGAGTTATTAGAAGAAGAAATATTCGGAGTAAAGGAAGGAATTGGAGGTAAAACGTCAAGGAAGTCACCAGGAGTAGGCGAGTTAGGAGGAGAATCGTCAGAGTCAGTCAAATAGTCACGTCGGTGGTTGAAATCTAAAATAATTTCAGTAGGAGCTGGTGATAACGGATTTTCATCAGGATTTGAAGGTTCAGAATCTTCATCAGGAATCATAGGATGGATTAGGTCGGGAGACAAGGTAGAAGGTCGATTGTAGTCCGGGTCCATAGATCGGAGATCGTCAAAAGATTCCATCTGTAAGTCAGAGAAACAAAATAAATTAATTTTTGGAATAATTTTACGGCTACTACGTCTGGGAGTAAAGGAATAATCAGGAAAGTGAGATTTTGGAGTATTTACAGGACTAGGATAGGATTTTGGTATTTCAGGGGTCTTAAAGATTCTAGAAAATGATTCAGAGAAATCTGGAGTAAATTCTGGAGGATCTGGTGGTACAATTTCTAGTGAGGGAAATTTTGGTTCTCGTTTCTTAAAGGAGATAATTTTAGAGCGACTGTGCGGTGGAGATAAATCTCGTTGAATAAACTGTTTTAAATGCTGGACATGGGCTTTACGAATTTTATGTAAGGAAAAGGGACGCTTATCTTGAACTAAATAAGTTACTTGGTTTAATTTTTCTAAGACAACATAGGGACCTTTCCAAGCGGGTAAAAACTTATCTACGAAGCCTGACTTTCTCTGGAATTCTGCAACTAAGACTAATTCTCCTAATGAAAATTCTATTGGGGGATGGGAAATGTCATAAACTATTTTAGATTTTTGTCGCGACTCGTCAGTGTTCTTACAAGCTATCTGGGAAGCAAACTTAACTCTTTTACAAATTGGGATCTCGTCAATATCATCTTGACGCCATACTAAGGAGGGAAACATCTTATCACAGGGTAAAATGGGATCTCGGCCATGCATCAAGAAATAAGGGGAGAATTTTGAAACAGAATGTTGGGTGGTATTGTGTGCAAAGACTGCAGACGGTAACCAAGTTTCCCACTGATCGTGTTTATCAGAAAGAAACTTGGAAATGACCCTTTTTATCGTACCAATATGACGCTCGGTCAAACCATTAACATTATGAGCCTGGGGAGGGGTAACATGTAAATTAATGTGGAAATCAGAACAGAATTTTTGAAAAGCAATGGAAGTAAAGATAGTTGAGGGGTCAGAAATTAATAAATTGGGAATTCCGTGGCGATAAATCAAAATTTCCAAGAGAGCTTTAACTGCTTCATAACTATTTTGTTTGGGAATGGGTTTTACATCTACGAACCTGGTAAGATGATCCACACAAATAAGGAAATAAATATTACCATTGGGACTTTCTGGAAAGGGGCCTACAAAATCTATTCCACAAGTTTCAAAGGGGATTTTAGGCGAAGGAAACGGTATTAAAGGGCCATGAGTGGGGAAGTTTCTGTGATTATAAACCTGACAGGTATAACAGGAATCTACGTATTTGTGAACATCCTTGGTCATTTGGGGCCAAAAATAACGGGATCTAATTGTATTAAGGGTTTTATTTACTCCAAAGTGACCACCTGAAGGAGAATCATGAACACATTTTATTAAATCATTACGGGAAACTTTAGGAATACATAACTTCCATAGCCTATCACCTACCTTATTATTAGCTTTATAAACTAGACCGTCCATAATATTAAAATCTGGGTACTTATCATCTAAAGGAGAAGGATTTCTATTTTTGTGAATTAGAATAGGAAGAATAAAAGGATCTTCTCGCTGCTTATATAATAGGTCACTAAGAGGAGAAAGGTATTTATCTTCCAAATTAATATTACAGAGGGAGGTAGATAACTCTGGGTAATCAGTTTCTAAATCTGGGGCGGGATATACTGGAGCTCGGGATAAGGCATCTACGTTAGAGTTTAAGATTCCTTTCTTATAACGGATTGTAAAATTATAGGGTTGAAGGGTAAGGCTCCATCTACATAATCTTCCTTTTAATTGTTTGGAAGTCATAAGAAAGGTTAGGGAATTATGATCAGTGACTACAGTAAACTCACGACCATAAAGATAGGGATGAAAATGTTTTACCGACTCTACTACTGCAAGGGCTTCTAACTCAGTGACATGATAATTAACTTCGTGTTTATTCAAAGAACGGGAATAATAAGCTACTGGGTGTTCAGAATTATTTTGAACTTGAGAGAGACAACTAGCTACCCCTTCATAGCTAGCATCACAAATTAGAATTACGGGACAATTTTCATCAAAATGAGCAAGAATTGGGGCGGATACTAATCTAGACTTTAATTCTTGAAAGGACTCTTGACATTTATCGTTCCAGACAAACCTAACATTTTTATGGGTAAGGGCACGTATGGGAGCAGTAATTTTACTAAATTGAAAGACAAACTTACGATAATAGGAGCATAGGCAATGGAATCTACGGACAGAATGAATATCTTTGGGAACAGGGTATTCGGACATTACTTTAATTTTATCAGGATCAGTTTCAACCCCTTTGCGTGAAATCACATGACCTAGGTATTTCACTTTAGTCATAGCAAATTCACACTTAGAAGGTTTGAGAGTTAATCCTGATTCTACAATACGCTGGAGGACTTGGGCAATATGGGACAAATGATCTTTAAAGGATTTGGAATAAACACAAATATCATCTAGGAAACAAATTGCTATAGACCACTTAAGATTTCCTAACATTTTATTCATCAAGTTTTGGAAGGTTTGGGGAGCTGAGGCTTGACCAAAGGGCATACGATTAAAAGTAAATGTACCACTGGGGGTTACAAATCCCGAATATTCTTTAACTCTATCGGAGTTTTTAATTTGATGGAAGGCTGAGACAAAATCTAATTTGGAAATAAATTGAAAACCCGAAAGGGCATCAAAGATAGTGTCTTGACGATCTAAGACAAAGCAAGACTTTTTACAGCGGGAATTCAGTTTACGAAAATCTATCACCATACGAAAGGTACCATCACTTTTCTTAACTAATAGGGAGGGACTAGTAAAAGGAGAGGTGGTGGGTTCAACTACTCCTTGCTCAATTAACTTCTTAACTTGCTTATCAAATTCCTTACGTTCTAGGGGAGAAACATGATAAGGTCTGGATTGAAAAGGAGTCTTATCCTCTAGTTCGAAGTCGTGCTCAAGTAAATGAGTACATCCGAACTCATCATCTGAAAAGGCAAATGCCTTCCGGTAAAAGGAAAGGAGACGCTTGAGGGAACTAACTTCTTCTAAATTTAAATGATCGGCTAGGGAAAGAGAATCTATTTGAGGATCAATGGGAAAGTTAAACGGGACTTCAGGGATAACTGGGTTGGAAGCTTCTTGGATATTTAAATTGTTAATTGGGATGTTATTAAGGTTATCATAAAGGGGACCTACTATTTCCGAATTAAGATCTAGTTTACCAAGATACGTTTTTGCAGGGAGTTTTACATAATTATTAGAGGGATTAGAAATAGTTAAATATGTTAAATTATTTTCAACAGACAACAAGCAATAAGGAATTAAAATATTATTTTTAAATTGAACTTGACGAAAAGGGAGAAATACAGCATTATCACAACTGGAATAAGTTGAAGAAGCTGGAATTTTAACTGTGGATGAGGGAGAGATCTCTATAGGGTAAATTGTTTGAAGATAAGCTTTAGGTAAAGGAGTCTGTGGTTGGGAAGATAAAATATTAGATTCTGTCTGGGTAAAAGAGTCAAGGGTATTGTTATTAATAGGAACCTTAATAATCTCAGTATCTACATTTGAAGAACAAGTACAAGGAGTATTTGAAATATCTACAGAGGAAGGAAAAGTCAATAAATTGGTACCGAAATTAATAGTAGCTTTATTTAAATGTAAGAAGTCATATCCTATAATTACAGGATAGGAAGAGTTGGGGACAATTAAGAATTTCCAAAGGGTAAAATAATTATTTATTAGTACCGGGAGCTCAATTCTATGGGTAATTACTAATTTCTGGTCGGACTTAACTGCGAGACAGAGATGAATAGGAATATCTAAAGGGGTAGCAGTACTTTGGGCAGTCAGAGGAAGAGTTTTAAAGAAGTCTTGACTAATAACACACACAGCAGCTCCTGAATCTATCATCGCTTTCCTATCTAGAAAGGCTATAGTAATAGGCAAACACAGTAACCTAGGATTAATAAGAGTAGCAGCTAAATCATAAATTTCCCCTAATTCAGAATAATGGGAACTGTCATAAATAAAGGAGTCAACCGAATTAAAATAAAGCGGGGTTTCAATAAGAGGAGCAGTAACATCAGCCTGGTTAACCCGTAATTCCAGGCTTATTGGTTTAACTGCTGATGACGAGAATTATTATTTTGGGACATGAGAGAAGGAATAGCTTGATTATTTGGGGCTCTATTAGACAAGGGCCTATCAGATTGATTCCGCCAGTTCTGGGAGCTACCTTGATTATTGTTACCAAGACTGGGAAGCTCATGACGCTGGACGAAATTCTGGGCTTGGAAGCTAGGCATATAGTCATTCTTCATGGCATGACAATTCCGCATGATGTGACCTTCACGATTACAGTACCCACAGATTATCTTGGGAACCGATGGGATTGGAAAGGATGGAGGAGGAATATGAGGGTTATACAACTCAGAGTGAGTAAGGGAGTTGGATACTGGAGAAGGGACTGTAGGCTTGGAGAATAGGACAAAATTTGGATCCTCACTATTGTACTTTAATTCCCTGAGGAAATCAGGGACGGTACCTGTAGAACCTATAGTTCTACGAATGGTATGGGATAGCTGAGTTGGGAGGCCCTTGAGCAGATAACGCAACTGGTCATCATCACTCATACCAGGGTTCATTCTCCGAAAGAGACTCAGCTTGTCCGTGACATAATCAATAGGGTCCTCCCTACCGAACCTGAAATTACGGGACTTATCAAGATTCTTAGCTACACGGGAATCATCCTCTTCAGGGAAATAATCAGCTAGTTCCCTCTTAAATTTACTGTATAGGGCCTTGGATGACTGAGCACTAAGGGCTGCAGTATACAAATGTGAATAGCAGGTCCACCAACTACTGGCAGTACCCACCAATACTTTACCGACGTTGCGTAAACGCCAAAATTCGTCCAATCGGTAATGCAGGGATATTTCCTCAAAGGAAGAAAGCCACTGCTGGACCGATGATTTACCATCAAATGTAGGAAGATCATTAAAGATCTGGGATACCGAAATATTGTAAGCCATAATAATTATAATTGAGTCAGATATTCAAATTGAAATGATTATAATGTATAGTAAATAGTGTAATTGCGAGGGTGGATGCTAACTTTAGCTGACCACTATGTAAATGTGTGTAAAAATTAATTGTTAATTAAAACCCGTAGAAATAATAATTAAAAGTCGAACCTGATACCACTCGCTTGGCTTAGAGTAGGCACAGGCAACACACAACTACCACCAAGGTACAGGATGAGGTATGAGGAAGGATTAGGATTCACATAAATTTTACACCAATAATCAATAAATACCTTTAATCAGTCACAGGTCAGGTCGGGTCTTTAAAAACCTTGATAAATCCTCCGAAATAAGGATTGGGATTCTCCTGGGCAGTCTTCGGCTGTCAACGGTTACCGTACGAGACTGATGATTAATTGTGGTTATGATAATTCTAAAATAAATATATACACAGTTAGAGGTCAATTCAGTTTCAAGGTGAAATTCCCATTCAATAGTATCAAAATTATTTAAATCAGAATTATTCATTAGTGCTATTAAGATCAAAGGTCACTCTTTTTTTTTTAAATTAATTCAATTATATGAATACACAGAAAAGTCAAATATAAATTTTCAGATCACATTCAAATCCAACATTATTCACATAATCATTTATCTCATTCAACATAGAATCCAGAAACACTAAGCATTCAATTTTCAATTACCAAACTCAAATACAAAAATTAGTAATATCCGGTCACAAATCAAACTCAAAATCTATAATCAAGCTCAAATTTCCTTCACCAATCTAATTTATAAATCAAATCACAGTCTACAATACCCTGTCAAATACAATTCCTAGTTCAAACTTTAACACAAGTAAATACCCAAAATGAAACCCAAAGACAAAATCAAATCATAAGTCAAATCCAAAATCTATTTGTCATTCAATAATCAGACCAAGTTAAGACTCAATCCTAAATTGCAACATCTCATTCAAATCACAAACACAAATCAGAGTTCCCAAAATTATAATCAATTCCAAATGGTGAAACAAAATCTAAATTCCAACCGCGAAATCAAATGTAATTTACTACAGATCAATCCAAATCTTAATAAAACATCAAACTCCAATTTATATACAGTAATATTAAAACGAACTACAAAAAAATCAAAAGTTTAGATCATTAGATAAATTCAAATTCATCAATAATAAATAATTCCAATAAAATCACCAAAATTCGATTCGCATTATTCAATAGTCCCATTCAGTTGTTAATTTTAAAATTTACTTTCACTAGATAGATAATACTCAAAATCACGACGTAATTCAATAATAACCCAGAATTACAGAGAACGCACAAATAGCAAGTCACAAATTATTTCCCTCGATTCAAAATCAATAATAAATTCCATTCTCATAATCAAATCCCAATAACAAGGTTAAAATCAAATCCAAAATTAAATTCCACCGCAAAATCAAATACAATTTATCACAACGATTCAAAATCAATAATATAATAATTCTAGTCAGATTCCAATAATTACACGTAAATCAATCATTCAATTCTCAATAAACCTACCCAACTCATATAATAAAATGCGTAAATAATTTGCAACCAAAAGCAATCGTTAAAATTCAAAGTTGAACCATCACATCAAATCATCAAAGTTATAACCCAATCATGAATATCCTCTAATAATAATAAGAATAATAATAATAACAGGTTTAACCGGTAGTTAGCAGACGAATGATGAGTCACAGAAGCACCTGATGTAGGTAATTGGAAGGAAAAAGGCAGTTTTCTATAGTGTTGAGATGTTGTCAAGAGCTAACGTAGACAAGGAAAATAATTTGACTGTAAAAATCAAAATAGAAATATTAATTGGTTGCCAGGGAAATTTTCTGAGGAAAATATTAAAACAAAATTTGCTGGAAAAGGAAAACAATTAAGACATGTTTAATTTTAGGTTAAATTATCAAAATCAGACCGGATATTATTTATTATTAGAATAAATCGGTAGTATTATTTGAGTTTCAGCAGTACCTGAGGATATAGATGAAGCACGATTTTAAAAGATGGAGACGATGAAAATCTTCGATTTTCTCTTGATGTAGAGGACGTTACCCCGCACCTTGAAAAAGTTGAGGAACCGAGAGGAGGAAAAATCGGAGGAGGCCAAGGGAGTACTTTTTGTACAGTAGTAGGTTTAGTATTTATTAACAACCACAAGCCAAAGCTAAAGCCAAATATTAAATTAGAAACCAAATAATAGTTTTAAGAACAACACCAAAGATTATAGATTTAAGAACAAAACCAAAGATTATAGCGTTAGATGTTGCCGTGAACCAAGCCAAAGATAGAATGCCAAAGAATTAGGTTAGGTCCGAGTAAGTACATAGTATAAGCCTTATTTTATAGAATCAATTGTTCCTAGTCATAGTATGTAAGTTCACATCTAGTCATTAGTCTAGTCCTTAGGATAGGGAAGAGGAAAAGAAGATGGGAAATAGGAGGGAAGTGAGAGGATTGGAGAAGGTTTCTGGGAGTTGAGAGGGAGAGGATAGGATTGGGTGTTGGGGTGGCTTGTGGTATGGTAACTGATTCAGCGCGGAGCGCGATACCAGTTACCATGCCACAAGCAATGACACTGACACTATATTCGAAATTATCAGCACCTGTAATCCTTGTTCCAGTATTATTTAACTTTCTAAAGAAATACGAATTTTTCGATAATAAGAGCTGCATGTTTTTAACCATAATACGACCAGGGCCCTATTTCATAAATAATACAACCCTACAATGACAATTTTACAAGTACAATTGTATTATTGACAATTTACAAGTACAGGCGTTTCATAAAAAATTCTCAAACGAACCGTAATTACTGGTGCATATTTACAAGTTGTCATTGAGGAGTAATATTCAAGACCCGGGAAGTGTCATACAGTAAGCCAATTCAAGTACTCAGTTTGATAAACCGTGCTGAAGCCCAATCCCATGGTACGGTCGATCCAAGAAACGGGTACTATGACCCGTTTCTAAACCATGTCTTTGCAGTCAAGAGCTGTTGCTAGGGTGTTAATATGAAATTGCGAGAAGTTTTATGCAAAAGCTTTCCACCAATTTTACCCACAATATATTTAAATGTGCATTTGGATATTCTGAATTGTTCGATAAAGTAGAATGAATTGTGATTCTCAAAATTGATTTGGGGTTTAAATTTTCTCTTTGCTCTTTCACGAGAAATTTGATCATTTTCGTCACTTTCACTACTTGTATCGAGTAAAAAATTCATAGTTTACTGTTTAAAATCTGCCCAAATCAATATTATTTATATACCTTGCATCTTTATATCTATATCAAAACTATTTTATAAACTCGGCGGTTTAAGGTACCGTCACTTTTGAGCGACAAGTGTAAGTCATTTGTAATTACGCTGGTATATGAAACGTAATAATTGTAAATGACTTAGTTTCCTGTCATTGTCAGTCGATTTTTCCTGTCACTGATCATTGTCACACTACGGTTTATGAAATCATATTTCAATTGACAATTTGTCACTTTTCACTTGTAATTGTCTAATTGTAATGTTTATGAAATAGTGCCCAGAAAGTGTTTAGCGTAACGGCAAAAACAGTATTGTTAATATTTACTTTATTCGTATTCAAAGTAAATTTTTACATTATTACTAGTAAACAAACAAACCAAAGTTTACATGAGAATAACAATACAACTACATATTCAATATATTTTACTTAAGCTTGCTAATCATCTAATTCACCGAACATTTTACTGATAATAGTATTAAGTTGGCATTGCTATAAATCTGATTTTTTCAACCAAGCTTTCACATACAAATTTTTATTGTTACAATCTATTTGAGATAAGCAAGTCGGCCCATGTGGAGAATAAAGAGTGGAGAGCTTTCATTCAGAACACCCGTGACAGAAACCACCAAAAATTTCCAAGTCATTTTAGAAAGATCCGGAAAAATAATAATTTATAAAAAGCCTAATTTAAGCAGTTACTTAAAAACATTCCAATAACAGACTAGAAGCAACTGAGTAAAACAAACCTTTCATCACTTTAAAACACCGTTTTTCGATTTTGAAACCGCCATTTCCTGATTCATGCTTTCGTGCTCTTAGAGATTCACTTGCTGCCACAAGTTATCACGTATTGGTGTTGACCAATCGACGTTTTTCAAGTAATGGTTACAATTCGAAAAACCAAATTCGAAGCCAATTCGAATACGAACCGAATAAAATTTTCATTCGTATTTGAAATTTATTCGGATTTCAAGTACCTTTAAGTATTCGAATTTGAATTGTATTCGGTTTGAAATACAAGCATTGCACAGTTAAGGTTTCGGATTTGATTTGAAAATTCGATTTATTTAAAATTGTCAATTTTATTCGGTTTGATTCGAATTCGATTCGAAAATTCGAATAATATTCGTATTCGAAAACAGGTCTGTTTACAACACGCCTTTCGGTACTGTTTGTTCATAATCGTATAGATCAACAGGTTCAAAAATGGTAACGTCCACGTAAGGGTGTCGCAAAATCGGATGATGTCTTGATGTACTGTCTCCTTAGAGATTATTGTGTGTATAGCCAGGACAGGCATATAACACATAAGAAAGCAACAACAGTTACAAAGAGCAGTTACGGTCAAAATATTGCCAAGTGTACCAATCACTGATAGGAATATGGCGTAGTACACTAATGCTTAATATTATCAAGATAAGAGGAAAATGTAGGAAAAGGTACGACTTTATTCGAAGAAAACTTAACCTAGAATGACAGGATCAGTCAGAGTCCACAGGCTCCGCAGTACATTTTACATTAACTCAATGCTTATAGCATTACAATTGCCATTCTGGCATTTTATAAAATAAATATTAGTAATATTGACTTTTTCAGTCAATTTATATTTTCAATACTAATAATTATCTTCAATAAGCGCGGCGCGTAGCCGCACAATTTTCTACAAGCAGGTCTTTGCAAGCTTCACGCAAGCTTCCCATACTCCACCTTGGTGTGGTGCTCTTGGTTGGTTGAAGTGCCAGTTGTTCTTCTCTAATTGGATGTCCGGTAGAATCTTGTATTGGGCTTGTCGTAATTCCATGAGTGACTCCACTGTCGTACTCATGTAATCGTTAGCATCAACGAAGTTTAGACAGTTGTTGGAGTATATATAGGATGGTCAGCCTCTTCAAGCCATAAATCGACGTAAGGCTAGAAGAAACCCTTCGTAGGTCATTGAACTGACCAGTTCCAAGTGTATCGCTGAGGATAGAAGGCAAGTAAATAGACAGGTCGATACTTTGAATTTAGTGGATCGATTCCCACAGAGGTTCTTCAGTTCGTAGGGTCCAGCGTAGTCTACTCCCACGAGTAGAAACGGGCGAGTTGGATTTAAGCGTTATGCTGGCAAGGGAGCCATTAATTACTCCATGGGTTTTGCTCGTAAACGAAAGCAGAGGACACACTGGTTGATGATACTCTTCACTGTACGGTTTCCTCCACGGATCCAGTATCGCTGGCGGATGTGGTTGTAAGTTGTTCTGAAGCCGGCGTGTGCCAATATCTGATGATAGTGGATAATCATGCTACTTACTATAGCATTATTCCCGGGCAGTAAAGCGGGATGTTTGATGTGGTAGGATAGATTGGCATTTCGCAACAGTCCTCCCACGCGCAAAATTTGTTGATGATCGAGAAATAGACATAACGTTCGTAAATGACGATCTTCGGTGATCGGTTACTTGTTATCAGTAATTCGATTCTGAATGATGTGTTGTTGAAGCAGACGGATAAGTAAATATTTGGCGTTGTCCAACTCTCGCGGAGTTGATGGGGCGGTCCAATTAATCCTGTATCTTCGGAGAAGTTTCACACGCTGTAGGATGACCATAGTAGCTAAGATTTTTTCCCCGGATAATATGTCTGCTCAATCTTGAACTATAGTACGCATGTCTATCTTCTTTTGTATAGCCAGAACTATTTTCGTGTCTTCGCCAGTAGTTGTGTTACCATCCACGACATCAAGTCGGGAATTTTATAAGGGAGTGTGCACATATTACGTTTCATTTTTGGGGAGAGGGTTTTGAAGCTGATGGTTTTTTTAATACCAAGGGGGTGGGGGTTACCTTGCTGATGATGTTTCACCTTTTTTCGCAAAAATTTAAGGAATGAAGTTATAATTGTTAGACTCAATGTTTTTCGTAGCAATCTTTTATTGCTGAAAGACCACTGATACATTTTATAAACATACGTGATACATTAGTTTAAATCTCTGACAACAATGAGCATCTCGAAAACTCTTGGCTTACGCAGAAATGGCTACAAAATCATGTCTGCCAATCTCAGTGTGTTTTGAAAATAAGTCGTTCTCACGATCCCAGTTATGTCGCCTTTGTCCTAACAATACTTCAAGCTCAATCGCTGACAGTGTCAACTGTGAACAAGCTCGTGATATTAAAGGATGTTTTGAAATAAAAGAAGCCACCCAGCATGTGTCATGTATTTTAGAATTATTACTGTAAGCATCACAATCACACCAAAGTTGTGATCCTAAAAATCCTCAAAAAATTAGTCAAGAATGGCGCCAAAATATATTTTAGACAAGCTGTTGGTTAAAAAATTGTTGTGCCTAAAGTACAAAATCTCAGTATGTTTTGCAAATAATTTGTTGTCATCCCAGTTGCTGTAGTCCCTGGCGAGGAACATCTACTAAACTTTCCCGGCTCCCGTGCTCTTTAAGCAGGATGTTACTGGAATTATAATTTGTAACTATCGATTGATCTGCCTACTTTGGCTGTTTGTCATGCTAAATGACTTAAAACTATCATCTGTCTACTACTACCCGAGCATTTAAGACAACCTTGAAAGCCAAACCTTCCATATATTGAATCACTATTTTTCTATCAAAATTGTATATGAATCTCACAAAACAGCTGGTCATTGAAGTTCGTTAGAAGGCATCTCGAAAAGCATCGAATATGTTACTCAAAGTTATCAAATGTAGACTTAAATAGCACGTGTGGCGGAGTATTCGTTGGACTCACCGGTGGAAATAATTGGAAATGTTGCTGACTGGAATCACATCGACTTTGCGCATATTACTGACATTAAAAGTTCACTTAAAATAATAATAATACTCTTTGCAAAAACAGCAACTGCTATTTTGCGTTTATCAGCTAAAGGGAATCTAACACAACATGGCCGCGATCTCAAGTTTCCCCACCTGTAATCATTTATTGGTCTTTTTTATTATTTCCCTTTTTCTTCCAAAATTTATTTTTTTACGCACGAACACGCTGACCGATTCCAATCATTAACTAACTACAAGTTTTTGACACAAACAAAGAAAAAAATTTGAACGAAATCGGTCAAGTAGTTTTTGTCTGTGTTTTTACTTTGCCGACGTTTACAAGGAAGAGGGGTCAAGGAAAAATGAATTTAGGATGACGATAGGGGCTAGGGTCCAAAAATCGGGAAAAAATGAATCGTAATATGTGCACACTCCCTAATTGTAAGTGGGATCTGCCAGCCATGGGGTCAATTCCACCATAATTCATGTGCAGGAAGTTCTTCGGGAGAAATTCCTCTGGACGCGCAATCGGCTCGGTTGTCTTCTAATCGCACGTGGTGCCATTGTGATGAATCGGATACGTCTTGAATTTGTTGGATCCGATTGGCCACGCAAATTTTCCACCGGGATGGTGATGATTGAATCCAATGTAGCACTATTTTCGAATCTGACCAGTAATGGTATGTCTGGATAGGCACGTTCCACGTAGTACGTACGTGGTGCATCAGTTGCGCAAGTAATACTGCCCTTGAATTTCCAATTTTGGGAGGTTTAGTATTTTTATCGGTGCAACTCGAGTCTTGGCGACAACTAGACCGGAAGTAACTTGATAGTTATGAACCCGTCCCATGTAAATAACAGCTGAGTACGCCCTTTCACTGGCGGCGGATAAGCTGTGTAATTCTTAGACGTTGTCATCCACATATTGCAAGTATCTGGGTATGCGGATGGATTCCAAGTTGAACAACTGGGAGGTATAATCAATAGATAATGTTTGGGTGTAATCCTTGATCCCACTCGAGGTCCCTTGTCCAAATTCCGTACTTCAGGATTTTTGCTTTGACTATCGTGGGTGATAGCCGACTAGGCATTGGCATACCGATATAGCCATACGATATTATCGTCCATATCGTATATTTTTCGAAACGATAATTGAACGATAATTCTCGTAAACTTTGAACGATATATCGGCCAGTTTCCATATCGTAATACGTGTTTCAATTAAATTCAGTAATTTCAGGTTTCCGCAAAACATACGTATATGTAAAACATGCGTTAAAACCTAGGCGCAACTTAATGGATTTGCTCATTGTTAGAACCAGTTTTTCTGTAATTAGTACCAAGTTTGTTTCTGCTGGAACGAAAACATACTTGGTGGAACGTGCGTGATTCCTTATTGTTCTCACCAGTTTCAGAAAAAATAATACCAATTATGCTGTCAGTGGGTTAGAATATACTTGGTTTGCCTTCCGTATATCCTCACTGTCAGTACCAGTTCTCATTCAATTAATGCCAACTGTAGTCTTGGTGTTTCGAATGGGATCAGTAAAAAGAAAAGTTCTTTGATAATTTTCCGAACAATGCATTTTTGTGGCACTTTTTGTTAGAAAATTAGTAATAAGGTCAGTATTTAATTAATCACTAATACTTTGCCAGTGTTGGTCGATTACTTTTGTATTCTATATTATTAACCGATGGGTTTCAAATTGAAAAAATATCGTCCTTCGATATCGTCATTTTTAGGATGAACGATAACGATATTAACGATATTTAAAAAATGACCGATATGCCAATGCCTATAGGCGGCGTATTGGTCCGAGATTTTGGAAATTTCAGAGAGCAGAGTACGTTATATGGGGTTTCTTCCATCTTCTTGGGAATTTAAGTTTCCCTGTAAACTTCAGGTATATTTTCCAATACCGTAGGAGATTTGGAGTTCCGTTTTCTTAATGCAAAATGGGCGGAAGAGAGAGTCTGGATGAGCTAATTCTGCAGCTCAATTGCAGCTGCTTCGTTCTTGACGGAGGCCGAGAGATCATCCATGTAGAAATCCTGTAGAACTGTATCCACGGCTTGCGGGAAGTTGCCCCTTCGTTTTCGGCTACTTGAATTAAAGGACGACAGGCCAGAAAGGGTGCAGGTCCCAAATGGAATTACTACCGTCGAACATTACCAATACCTTGATGGATGTGCTCAAAGCCTTCACTGCGTGATGCGGCATTTAATAAGAGGGTGTCTTATTCAGCTCGGCTGGAGGCACTTCTTCCGTTTGATTGAAGTCCAGGTATTCCTGGAGCTGTGGATGGTACGATGCCCTGGCTTCTGGACTCCGTAGAATTTTCTTTTCTACGGACATCCAACTGCTGGTGGCACTTTCTCGTGAACTGCCGAGTTCCAGGTGTTCAGGTTTGAACGGCCACCGGACTTGGTATTGACAATTATCCAACCGTAATGTATTAATTTTGTAATGGGTTTCGCAAATCTGCTCCTGTTCAGTTAAAGCATTCCTCATTGGTATTTCTTCGATGTTCCCAAAATTGTCTATGTTAAACTCCAGTTGCTTTGACGGGTAAACAGTGAGTACTTGGTTGGCAGGTTGAGCAGGAATAGGTCCCATGACGATGTATCCTAAATCCGTGGAGTATGCACTGGGGGTCCCTCGTTCACCTCGTACCATTCTTCTCCGGAAGAGCCGGTCGATCACGGGTATTCCCAATACTACGTGTATTGGTCCGGGTAGGCTAAATTCTGGGTCTGCCAAAGGTACCTTTACCAAATGGTTCCAGTCTTGAATATCATTGGGTTGATTCGGAAGATCAGCGGTGATTTCTTGTAGGATATGAGCATCGATATGGAATGCCTTGTCAGGGTATTTCAGGGATTGGATCAAGGAAGATGTCCTGCCTGAAACTGGCAAGCAATTACCTCCAGCTACGGAGAACGATTCGTCCACGGCGTATCTGGGTAATTTTAGTCGATTCACGACCTTTTCAGTAAAAAAGGAACTGAGCGCCAGTTTCCAGCAGTCAGCGAGCTAGCACTGATTGACGGCCGTGTTCAATTGTGACGACGGCGGTCGGGTGTAGTCCCGATTCCTCACCTTCCTTGGTACTTTGATGAAAAACTGTATGTACACTAGTTTTCAGGCTGAAAACTACCGTTTTATCAGAATTCAATGCAGTATTATGCTTTTTCTGGCAAATTGAGCATGTGCGAGCGGATTGGCAAGCAATTATTTGCTGTCATTACAGTGCAAATAAGTTTGTGCAATCCTGTCTCTGCCCTGCTTGTGGGTCAGACGGTTGATCGTTACACTTCTTTGGGGGTACACAAGATGATTCCGGATTCTTGTCCGTTGAGTGGAATCCGAGTCGACAGACCGGCGTGGATCTTCGGGTTGACCAATGCTGGTTCTGATAGTCTTAGGCGCGTTGGTCAATTGAAAATGCCATAGCATTTTGGGCATTTTGCCTGCCGAAAATGCCCGGGCATTTTGGGCATTTTAAATTCATGGCATTTTCGGCATTTTTGGCATAATCCGCATAGGGCAGGCATTTTGGGCATATTCAATCATTTCTTGGGATACTTCTGCCTGGAATCTTTCTATTATTTTTTTAGCGAGGTAAATTTCGATACATTTTTTTTTGAATCAATGCAAATATCTTTATAAATGCATACCTGTCGCGTGTCTTGATTCACTATACTAACATTTGTATTATCATTATTTTAAATCTCATTCCATTTTCTTAATTTTCACTTGATACTCCGAATCAATGACAATATTTAGCGTCATTGGTCAGACATCGGTGAAAATAAAATGTTGTGTAATTACTTTCATAACAAACAGTTGGATTATAATATGAAGTGGCGTGCTCGCATGCAAGTTTAAAAGCCCAAGTGGAGGTAAAACGGGAATTATCCAAATTTATTACCAAAACGGGTATTGCTCTGGACATCGATGCGACCAAAGAAATCGATTTAAGCTCACAAGAATCAGCGTTGGTAAAATATTTCTCAACAAAGCCAGAACCGAGTTCATCAAAACAAATTAGACATGATTATCATGTGTATAAAATATCACTGCATTCCCTGAATTGGAAAAAAATATTTTAGATGGCGAAAATTATAGTTTTACTTTTCACGAGTTCGAAACTGAGTTGATGTTGAGGATATTGTTGCATTGGATTAACAATGTACAGGGGAAGAAACGATGTAGGAATACTAATAGTTTACAAATTGCGAAGCTTTAGATTAATTCATTCTGTAAAATGTATATTTTTACATGAAGTTTGACATTTAAAACAATCTGGTCTCTAAAACATAGCAGTAAATAATGATTATTTACAAAAAAATCGAAAATACCCAAAATGTCTGCCGAAAATGCCCAAAATGCCGGGCATTTTGAAAGTAGGGCATTTTAAGCGGGCAGGCATAACACCGAGGCCATTTTCATTTGGCCAACCCGGGTCTTGAGTGTGGTTTCGATATCTTCTTCGTAATTTTCTTCGGTTTCCGCGGTTGAGGAAACTGCGGCGGGCGTGGCGGCAAAAAGTCGGGCAGGAGCTGGAATCCGATGAGATGACCCGGGTAACAACGGGCCGGAAGGCGGCGGAAGAATGGCCGGGTAACAGCGGGCCGTTATGGCGGGCCAGAAGAACCGAGACGTCACAAACGGCAGCTCAACATTGCACACTCCGAAAGCAGCAACTGAAATTCCTCTGAACGGAGCAAAAAGTGGGAAGAAATCCGAACGGAAGCCTGGAGGAGAACGGGAGTCGATAAGTCGGGAAGCAAAAATATTGCGATGCTCAATTGAAAATATTGAGACGTGAACAGGAGAGAACTTTGTTCAGACAATCAGTTTATTGAACGAATCAAATCCCAAAATTGTACTTGTTTTAAATAGTAAAGATTTACGCTGTTTATACTAAAGGCAGAAGGACAAAGATATGAGAAAAAGCATCAAGGAAATTACGCAGTAAAATCTAATTAATCTTGCAATAGTTACAATGAGAGTAGCAGGAAAAATTAGTTGTTTTTATAATGAGTTTACCTATCTAATTGTCATATAAGCAAACAGGCTCTCTTCTGTGGTTTCGTGTTAGCACAGAATAGAGAGGCAAGCAATGTTTCACGATAGTGTAAAGCGTAGGTAAGACCTCACGCTTGACCGCACATGATTGGGAATCCTGTGTGTGAGCGAGAATTCCTACGTGGATGGGATGTACGAAGGCCGTCTCGTCCACGCTTAATATTGTTAGATATACTTACATAGTTGTAAGAAAAGTAGCTTTAAATAAGTTTAAGAAGTGATTTTATGTTATGCAATAAAATTTTAATGAGTGTTAACGGTCAGCTTTCTAGCTGCGTCTAGAGAGAGGAGATGAATCCCTGACGAATGTCTTCTCACGCTCCACTTATGGAAGCGTCAATCTTATGTGCGAATGCTAACTTAATGCCGTGATTTTAGTTAATATATAACGTTTACCTTTCCTTTGATCAGGTATTCGCCAAATATGAAAAGGTTCTCCTTAACAACCCTCTGATGTGGGGACAAATCGGTTAATAATGGCGAGTGCACTAAGAATTTATGAGATTATAGCCGCGTTGACACCGTGGTCAATTTAAGTGCTACGTCTAATTGTAATACAATGCTTAGGGGTAACTAAACAATGATAAGAACGTTTTTATAGAATTTTGACTATCATATCGTTTTTAATTGCGTGAGCTCTTAGATGTAAGGTTCGTTCGATTCGTTTGTTTATCCAGTGTCTATTCGTTGCGTCTGAGCTATCACCGTGTTAGTGGGTGCTTTGACATCCTTAAAGACTCTAGCGTAAAATCATATACATTAACGACGTTTCATAAGACATTTGAGGGGTTTGAAGATTTATTGCACATCCAACCGAGTATTCAACTACACCGCAGCGTTGCATATATCCCTCAAATCCGGCAACGTTTTCTGCACAGGAGCCCTCATGTTGTAGACATTGTGCGGTACTAATTCAAAGTATAAATTTAGCGTTTTAAAGACAAAACCTCGTTTATTGACGAATACACCATCAGTGTCTTCTTTTTTGCAATTTCTGTTATCAGTTTAATAAGCAGTTGTACATTCCTACCGACAGGATTTTAAATGAAAGCATGCAGTGCATGTGCAGTATAAATTCAGTAACCGCGTCCAAATTTATCGTAAGTAACAACAACGGATTAACCATTGCATCTGAGTTCATGTATCTTCATAAGTTATGAGACAGCGCTAAAATTAAAATACAAAGACGATCTAGCTACAGTATGAATCAAAAGATGAAAAACGAACCTACAGATGTATACAATGATTTACAGAATGACTGCTGCAACAATTTCGAAAGTTAAATTAAAGCAAAGAAGTTGGATAAAGTTACGGTAACTTCGAAAATACGTCATATCGGTTGATATAGACTACAAAGAACAGTGGTGTATCGTAGGTCATATACTCCGCCAAAGACGAATTGGATTTACTTCAATTAAGGTTAAATACTTCTGTAACACTAACGGGGAGAGATGTTAATGATTTAAAACTTAAACTCATTGCATCCAGTTTTTCAATCGTTTCGAAAGAGACGTTTTATACAAGTGTCATTGTAGACAAAACAGAATATGAACCGAAAATTGTTCTTTAATAACCTTAGGTTCTTATGAATTCCTGTTCAAACAATTCAATACTTCCAAAATTTTAAGAATCCATATTGTTTCATGATATATACTTGGTGTAACACACAGCATTCCAGTAGATTTAAAAGTATGCATATCACAACACATATACGCAAACTGAGCTATATAGAGAATGTGTGTGAAAATGTAAAGCTACAGGTAGCAAGGGAGGATATGCAGGCATGTGGTATACAAAGGACGCAATCTTATCCGAATATCAGCAGTAGCAGTATACAAAATTTCATCTTACGAATCATTCTGAGTGTACGACAAACTACTCCTACAACTCTTCCAACAGTATGCAGCAATCCTGCAAACCTCATTTTCATACCGATAGTTCATACGGAAAGATAGAAAGAACCTGGGATATGTACTTTTGGGTAAGGAGTCCAAAGGCAGCTCTTCTGCAACCTATTAGATTCTATACCACCCGACCTATCAGGCTGTCGTTTGGTAATTCAACTATTTAAGCTAAGCTGATAAACCTTTTGTAAGTCAGCACTACAGTGAAATTGTCCCTGTTAATGTGTATTATGCTGGACAAATTTACTAATCTTATTAGAATTGATCAAAATATGTGAATCTAGCTTTGATTATAGGAAAAGCGACATTTTAACTTTATATACGTAGTGATTTTACAAGAAACGTTGTACCTATTTTCAGTCTTAAAGTGTAATTTCAATATATTCACGACAGCAACACTTTCTCGCTAAAGTCAAGCACCAGTCTCGAATTATTTGTACAGGCGAGTGAGTTAATTATTAGTGTAGTTAAATGATCCAAGTCAAGAACGTGCAGGCTTCGTCTTGGAGATTTTATTCAACGTACGTGAAACATTCAAACTTACAAAAATAGATTTTTTACAAAATATAAACATACTTATGTTCATGGCTGTATATAAGATTATATCGCTTGATTTTTTACCACGAAAAGATTAAATGTTTTGAACCACCAAGAACGCTATCAATGCATGACTGCCATATAAATTTATTTAATATCAATATCTGACATGTGTTGATGGACGATTCATTCATAATTTGAATTGAATTGTGGTGGTTCATTATTATTATTATTAGTCTTTATTCAATGTGTCAAAGTAGTCAACATAAATATCGGTTTTCACCCCAGAAACTAAGTATTTTCAAAGTAAAAAATCAGTCAAAATTTAATGAATACATACCGCGTCATTTTGAATTATAGGAAAATAATTTGCAGGTTAGCATCATTACGCTGTAACAACATATGTTTGATAACCATTTTATGACAAACAGTATTTAAAGCATCACGCAAACGAAACTCAGAGGATAGGTTGTTCCATATGCTAACACACAAGTGCACTACATTTTTTTTGTGCCAAACAAAGATTTTGTAGCGGTTGGGAAAGGGCTATATTTTTGCCCGATTGCAGACGTGACGAGGTTATTTTAATCAGAAGTAGATCGTTTATGAAGTTGAGTCGATGTCCATAATGTAACAATGCATAAATAAATTTGCTACTATAGTATATTAAGCGTTCATTTACAGTAAGTATACCAAAAGACTCATAGACATTGTAGAGTGGAAACGTTCTGGTTGGTTTATAGTTAGAGGTGTACAAGGCTAACAAGAACTTATCCAGCCTTCACTGTAGAAGCTCAACCCTGGACTTACACTGATCCAAACTAGAATGCACTAATCTATATGGGAGAGTACAATGTAATTGATTAGTATACATAGTGTATCCCCATTGAGGTAGCGTCGTATCTTAAAGAATGCGCTTATAGGTTTCGAGACCTTTCTGAAAAGGTGGTCACAATGATCTTTAAAACTCCGTTTGTCATCAATAATAATGCCTAGATATTTAAACGACCACACTCGTTATATCTCCTTCCCATTAATATGCAATTTACAATCCGTATAAATGCTACGGGGTGACTTGTTATATATTACGTACGTTTTTTTTCGATGTATTAATAGTAAGAGAGTTATCTTGTATCCACTTCTGTAACCTATCTAGCCACATTTGGATATTGCTAAAAAGTTGGGATAAACAAGTTTCATACATAAACATAATCACCTCATCGGCATTGGCGACATAGTCAATAGGTAATAAATTGGAAATGTCTCTGAAAGAAAAATAAAAGAAACAGATAGGGACCAAGTATCGATTCCTGTGATACGCCATTCAGGTCACTATACTCCAGCAAGAAAGTCCCATTAATAAATATGTTAAATTTACGATTGGAGAGATAGTCAGAAAGAATACATAAGAGCCGCTCATTACATTTGAAGTTTGAGCTGATCTTATTTAGTAATACTAGCCTAGATACAGAGTGTAACGCTTTCAGAAGATCTATAAATACAGCTAAGACCTTAACCACTCGGATTCCTAAATACAAGCATATCTTATTTACAAACACTAATATAGCTGTAAAGCATGAACAACCCCGTCTAAATCCGTGTTGATTTTCATCCCAATTTCCTTAACACTCAACAAGTAACCTTCTGTAGATAACTGTTTCATATAATTTGTTTTGAAGAAGTTATCTAAAATAATATAATAATTCTTTATTCATTTATATTTTTTGGCCTTGGTCCTTACCTCGGTTGGATTTTTAATCCAAATGATTTAAACCATGCTTTAAACAATGCTTTAAACCAAACGGTTTTGTTTATAAAAACCAATGGTTTAAATCAAACACCTAAAATTTTAATATTTTCAATCCTGCTTATATTTCGTCGTGCACAAAACTTGCGCAGTTACTCTGATATTGTGTAGTTAAACTTTAGTGAAGTAAATAATACTATTAGCTTTTAGTCTTGTACATTTAGAAATTCGGAATCGTTTGTAAAATGAAAAATGCCAATCTTGTGTTTATGCTGCAGTTATCGTTAAAATTATATCTAAATTATTAAATATTTAATGACTTGTAATACTAACTGAGTTTGGGAAATAAGTAAATTTGTTCAGATTCACATGTTAATGAATGTTTTGGATTGAAATTTTGTTTAAACAAAAAAACCTGGTTTAAACCAAAAAAACCAGGTTTAAACCAAAAAAACCTGGTTTAAACCAAAAAAACCTGGTTTAAACCAAAAAACACCTGGTTTAAAAACCTACCCTGGTCCTTACAACGTTTGTATTTTTACATAATTGAATTAAATTGTGGTGGTTAAAAGATGTTCACTGATAATATTAGCCACACTACTGTCGTCAATAGAGGTCAACAATAAGCAAGTGGTAGTTTATTCATAGTGTATAGATTTCAATGGTGAAGTCACTAGCATATGCAATGGTGGGACTCGCCACTTAACTTTCTCAGAGTGGCGCTGCGAGCGTTTTTCGCTAGCTTCACAGTGATGACACATTTGAAAGCTACTAAAAACCTACAAATAACAAAAAATTTTAATGAAATTTTGGAATGTCTTGCATAGAATTCTTTATTTTTTCTGGTTTCCAAGTATAAAAATACTTCATAAAAATATTCAGCATGAATGCATACAAATTTACATACATAAAGACTAATAGAAACTTTTGATTTTGACACGGTTTACATTTTGTAATTGCACTGAGTATCTCACAATTCTGTGAAAACAAATGGTCATTGACGATGCAAGTTCCCGTCACAATTCCTAAATCTGAAAATCCAGTAGCTCCCACGCAGATGTTCATATCATTGACTCTTTCGATTAATTCTTCCAAGTCGGTAATGGTGAGGATTATCAATCCAGAATCTTGTGTCTGTACTGTCCACAAACCGGACGGGAGTTTTATTACAGAAGGGTCCGTTTTGAGTTCCCTGAATGATGTACTCTTTAACTCCTCTTCGGTTTCTATCCTTTGCATTTTAATTTCCGCGAATAACCTTTTCTTCGGGGACTTCCTTTTTCCCTGCTGTCATAATAAGATGGCAGTTGCAGGTTTGAGAATCGAGTTGGAACTCCACTTTTTATTATGCTGGATTCCTCGAAATGTAAACAGACAGGTCTTTTTTAATTCAAAATAAGTTTCTCTTTTGGGGATATTTTTAAGCCATGCCAACTTATCAGCTTGTTTTGGTGCTCTAAAGAGATGTGCTTTTGTTCCGTTATAACCCGAAGAACATCCCACAACAAAACACGACACCATTTTATTTTAAAACTTTAATGACACATTTTAATTTTTAAAACTCCAAGACTCGTTATGAAGCACATGTTGAAAACTGAAAGCCAAGCGAAAGACGCCTGAAGCGCTGTATGCAGAATGTTAAGGCAACAAGCTTCAAATTGTGCTGAGCTTCTGCAGAGAGTGAGTACTCTATCTAATCTATACACTATGGTTTATTCGAAGTAACCATACAAATTTCAATATGCAACTTGTTGATAGCTTGTTAACGTTGTAGTATTTCCGTTCTCTTTGCTACTTTTTACCTTACCTTACTATTATATTTACAATTATAATACTTATCTTCATTTGGAATAAATACTATTAATCTGCGCCAGTAGCATCAAGTGTAACTTAAAACTACAGCTTGAATTTAAATTTAACTATAAATTTGAATGTGCTATCAAGTATAACCTGCAAAAATAAGAACTTCGGTGTAACTTTGAAATAGAGCTTGAACTCGATAGAGAGAGATAGGATAATAAAAATGGTTATGAAGGGTAGGCGCCGCTGAACAAAGATCTCTACACCATGGGTTGCAAGGATTCCTGGGGATGCAAGTGCGGACTGAAGGATGAGGCAGTGGATCACTTCATATGACAGTGCCCACTGTACATCGATCAGAGACTTGTATACCTGGTTAAGGAAATCAACATTTGACATGCACACATTTGAGATACAACAGGCTCAAACAAAAGACGTAGTAACTTACATATATGCCACTGGGCGCTTTATTAGGAGGCAACAGTAAATATGTCTGCGAGGTAGAGTGCAATAAGACTTTTGACTTGAGCGCCTCCGGAGGAGGATCAGAAATGATCGCCTCCAGTCCCTGTCAATACATACATACATAGTGCTAGCCTTTGTTGTCATTGGTAATCGTGTAAGCGAAGCTTAATCCTTAAATTAATATATTCTGTCAAACCACAAAAAACAATACATAACTAATATCACAATCACTAAAAAGGCATCTAAATTGCTTGTCAATGACCTCAAAAATCTTGAATTATGCAGACTCTCAGGATAACTGTCAAATGTTCAGATTTTATATCTACAAAAGCGGTGAGATAGAATTTCAAAATATTACATTCATTATTATTTATATTTACTACTTCAAAAATATAATGCTTCCCTTCCATATGATTTTTCAGAGAGTCAAATGGTTTTAAGATATCCGGCTCCACCAAATAGCTATCCGAATTTAATTAGTTTTGACAAAAAAGCTTATTTACATAACTCGTATAGTTTCATGGGACATGGAATTCTAATAGATCCAGTAACGATTCTCACGTCTGCTACAAATATTCCGCTATCAGGTGTATTCGCGTTAGAGGGTTCGATTTTTTTTCGGATGGGTTTAAATAACCGAAATTCGTCGTACGTTAATAATACATATTGCTTTAATCCTGGATTCCAACCAAAAATGCCTGGCCATGATTCGTAAGTTCTTATGTATGACTAATATTTTAGTCCTCGTCCAATTTCGAATATTTCGTGTGATTTGAATTGATACACCACATTCTCTAAGTGCAGATCGACGAAGTCTTACAACTACGCCTTAATACACTTGAAATCCCCTGTTGCATTCAGTGACAAAGTAAATCTTATCCCATTGGCCAACGAAGGACAAAACTTCACGGGGTCTTGTAGATACGCATCTTGGATGAAAAAACAATGGGTTAATTCACATATAAACTCATTATATTTTTATTCTGACGATCTTGAGGAGGCGTCACTTACCATTCTGCCGGAAGAAAAATGTCGACAAGCAGGATTCCCTGAACCAACATTCTGTACATCTCAAGTCTTGTGTGGAAATGTAAGTTAATTAAACAACTGTGCTATTAGTGGTCCCGATCTTTCAATTCTGAATCAAAAAATTTCGATTCGATTCAATTCAATTCTGATTCATCAATTTTCGATTCAATTCAAAGCATGAATTGAATCATTTCATTCAATTCACTTCATGAATGAAATCACGCGAAATGCCTTGAATCGCGATTCAAATGATTCACGTGCAACG
This sequence comes from Allacma fusca, assembly GCA_947179485.1. Classification (NCBI taxonomy): domain Eukaryota; kingdom Metazoa; phylum Arthropoda; class Collembola; order Symphypleona; family Sminthuridae; genus Allacma; species Allacma fusca. Next base: position 30,564,228 of record OX359250.1, read on the forward strand.
AATTTGTTTGCATATCCCGCTTAAAATTCTTATAGCAACGTATCACATTAAAAAATTCGTACGTGTTTCTGAGAGACATTTTTGATTTTTTTAATGAATCCGACTTATCAATTATTTTGTAAATAATAATTTTTATACATCCAATAATTCAATTATTATAATTTGTTATTCCAGCATTTACTAACGGTTAAATTTAAAGGTCATAATGTGACAATTAATTAGCAGGATATGCAACTCGAAATAGTTAATGTTACAGTCAACTCTCGCTATAAGGGATGCTCATGGGACCGGCAAAATTTATCTCTTATGAGCATAGTGTTATAAATTGTGTAAATGGGAATCGGGACTGTAAATCCCAATCCCTTTTATCAAAAAATTACTTACAAGGGTATCCCTTATAGCGAGACTTCACTGTATTGACAACTTCAGTGATAGTAAAATTGTTTGACTTATATTCTTCCGCTGTTTTATGAAGTCATTATAAAATACTTAAATAAAATGTTTATGTTACCACCTTTTACTGTTTGAATGATTTGAATCATCATTCGGTTCAATTCAGCACCCTGAAAGGAATCAAATTGATTCCTGTGAATCGTGAATTTTTATTGTTTTCTCGATGAAGAATCCTTCTTAAAGATGGTCTGCCCAGTAATTATTATAACTTTTCCTTATATATTGAAAAGGCCGGGTATTACTCAATTGAAAACACACTGGTGGCTAATCCAAAACTTTGATTAAAATTTGGTAACTTGTTTGGTAAATCTTGTTATACAATAAGCCAAAGTTACCGACGGATTCATTTCTAGTACTTTAAACACATAACTGCTATATATACTAGTTTTGTGCGACAGATTTGAATTTTTGATGCGCTCGTTTTAATCTACTCCAAAATTGTTCTAAATTTAAAATAAATGCTGGACAAAACAACTGTGTTCAAGTATGTTTCATATACGCTTAAATCTGGCTGTTTATTAATTGTTTTGACTTTTTTATATCCAGCAGGACAGCGGAGCTCCGATACTTTGTAAGGATAATGGCACCGAGTATGTATATGGAATTTCAAGTCATAACATGCTTGACCTTCTCAGTCCCAAGAAATGTGGAAGATCGTTATCATCATTTCATCCCGTGTCAAAATTGAATTGGGATTGGGTAAAAAAGGAAATGAAAAAAGCCAAGTCTTATTGCAGAGTACCGACTAAATAAAATGTACTTTCTTCTATTGCAAAAAATGGTGGTTGGATAGGATATTTTAACATTTAGTTATACTAGTTTCAATTAAGGCGTGGTAATTCAAAGTATCATTCTTTTCGGTCCAGACCTATTTTCGAATACGAATATTATTCGAATTTTCGAAACGAATTCAAATCAAACCGAATACAATCGCCAAGTTTAATTAAATTGAATTTTCAAATCAAATGCGAATAACCTAACTGTTCATTGCTTGAATTTCAAGCCGAATACAATTCAAATTCGAATTCACACATGTATTTGAAATTCGAATTAGTATCAAATGCGAATGCAATTTTTAGTCGGTTCGTATTCGAATTGGTTTCGAATTTGGTTTTTCGAATTGAGTTCATTCCTTACAAAATGTCTATTGGTCAACACCAACACGTGATAACTGTTCGTGGCACAAGTAGATCTCTATGAGGACGAAAGCATGATTCATTAAATGGCGGTTAAGAAGTCAGATTTACAGCAATGCCGACTTAATGCTATTGTTAGTAAAATGTTGGGTGAATTAGATGATTCGAATTTATAAGTAGAACATTCTGAATGCTGCCTCCAGACGTACGCTAACCTAGCGCTCCACGCGTAGCAATATTTTCCGATAAATGCCATTTTAGAGGGAAGCTAGCTCATCGAAAATTACTTGCCGATTTACGATATGTATTTAAATGCAACCCAATGCCGTGAATTTAATGCAGTTCAGCACTGAACAATAGTAAACTGAACTAATGTTCGCTTGCCTAGAGCTGACAGGTTAGTCAGCTGTAGTTAAACTGTAATTTGTTCGAAGGGAAATGACCCCGGACACCCGAAACCGATTATTCTGATTTATTACTATTATGCAAATACTGTTTGATTGTAAATTGTTTATTCAGCATTTTTTTCTGGTTGAGCCTATATCTTTTGCAAGCGTAATTTGTATTTTAACTACCAATTAGCTTAATTCACTTAACCTAATGAGGTGAGGGAGTAAGGTAGCGTAGAAGAATATACTTAAATCTTGAATCAGAATATCATAAACTGTATAAGTACAGCCTTTATTTCTCAGATAAGCAGATGTGTAGTAGAGCTGATGGAACCTTAAGGGAAGTGCCACAAATGACGTCATCCAAAAATCTGGTCAATTACGACTGATTGACTGCATGATCATTCCCCGTTACAACGAAGACTGACTGACTGTATATGACGTCATATGTGCAGGGTTGGCCAAATGAAAATGCCCTCGGTTTTATGCCTGCCCGCTTGAAAATGCCCTGAAAATGCCCAAAATGCCCTGAAAATGCCAAAAATGCCCAACTTTCAAAATGCCCGGCATTTTGGGCAGGCATTTTGGGCATATTCGAATCTTTGTAAGTAATCTATATTTACCTATCTTCTTTAAAGATTTATTTAATCAAAACTTCATTAAAAAATAGAGATTCTACAGAATGAATTATTCGAAAACATTAGAGTTTGAAAACTTAGTTTTCCTGCGTCATTTCTTCCCCTGTGTATTCTTCATCTAATTCAACAATATCCTCAACATAAGTTTCATCTTCGGACTCGTGAGAAGTAAAACTGCTGTCTTCGCCATCATCTAAAATAAATGCTTTCAATTCAGGCATTGCAGTTACATTTTTGGATAAAATTTCCTCCAATTGGAAGGCCCATTTTGATTTCATAATTTTGTTCATTCTAACTCCCAATAATCTGTTCCTTGACTTTGTATGCACTCCCCCTTGAACTGAAAAGCTCCTCTCAACACCGGCACTTGATGGAGGAATGGCGAACAGCCGTAGAGCAAATTGGGCTAAATTTTGAGCAGATGGAAAAGTTAGCATATTCTTCCAGTACCCGGAGGGACTGCTACTTGACAAAATTGTTACTCCAAATATTCCTGTCTGCTGACGAAATGCAGCAAGCTGGTTACCAAATTCCATCTGCTCTGTTGTTGAGGACGCAATTTCAAAAGTTGAGGCCAGCTTCTCCATCTCAAGCAGCACTCTTATCATTTTTGCTTCATCAGATTCAAAACTCTTTCCCTTGTATCTTTGGTCTAAAAGATTTGCAATATAATAAAACAGGAAAGTTGCTCTCGGAAAAACGATTTTGAAGTATTGCATGAACTTTCATCCATTGTTCTTGTCAGCAAGTTCGGGCATTTTGTTTTTATGCTTGTTTCCGAATCCTTCACATAAATAATATTTATCAAGCTTATTATTTCTGGGATGTCAGATATGGTGCCAGCATGTTGAAGGTACAGATTGCCTATAAAATAATAAAAATATGACATAAAAGCTATAATCATATTTAGGTGGTAAATTTGGAAATCTGAGTTTAGATCCTTGACACTTGGGTCGTTAAATAATGACATTCTAGTTTTTTAGGGTAATTGTTTCGAAATTAATATTAGAAAGGAAAAAAATATTATAATATTCCCTGTATAGTATCAACATTAAATTGAAATAACTTGCTTTCAATTAATCTAACTCCCCTAATACAATTATCGGGAGGTCACCCTTGCTAGACCAAGGTAACAAAACTTGAGTCCATGATAATATATTACAAGATTTTAGGGAACAATTTGAAGTGTCATTTTATTGAATCCCTTATCAAGTTCGTGAGACCCACCCTTTAATTTTATGGATTAACGTCACGAGTAAATTTATTTAAAAATTAATCAAGAACTCACTGTTAAAAACTGGTAGCAGAAAATGTTTGAGTTCTTCGAGTGCGCTCCAAAATCCGTCATCTTTGATGATGCATCGACCTTTCATCGACAGACTACCATCTGGATCCACTGCCAAGCGCAACAAGACGTCTTTTGAACGCTGAAGTTTGATGATCATGTCCTTGGTTCCCAGCCAGCGAGGCTTTGAGGGGAGTGACAGTGTACAAGTGGAAATGATGCGTCCTCGAGCTTTCTGTTCTTCCTTGTATTTTATGAATTCCTCTTTGAAACTTGAAGCTTTCAATTTTGACCCCCGAATTTCAACCACTATATCCCGGGCCCTTCTTAGAATTGAATTTACGCTTGGTAATTTACAAAGGTCTTTTGCAAGAAGATTGAATAAGTGTACACCGCAATTTACACTTAGTATACTGGGGTATTGTTTCTGGATTTCATGCCTTGCTTTCAAATAGTTAGATCCTTGGTCTGTAATTATTGCGGCAATCTTTTTAATCCCAATTTCTTCTATGACAGGTTCTAAATAACCCAAAATCACATCGTGTGTTTGTGACACAGAACCTACGGTTAAATAAACAATAATATTTTGTAGTATGTGAGCTGGTAATTGCATAGTGGTGCGTATTGTTTTCTGTAGCTCTTTTAATCGTCTAAGTTCACAGATTAGATGTTTTAATTACGATATGTTATTGAATTATTGTAGCTTAAATTTCATCAAACAGATTCTCTGCAAAGTTTAAAATTAGCGACAGAAATAATTACAAATATTGTCACATCCCCTGATATCAACTGGGAGATGAAATGTGTTCGCAACACCCTGTAATGTATTTCTGTTATTGCTCAAAAAGATTTATAATTAATTATGCAAACCTGTTTCAAAACTTCAATAAAATGTGATTGTCTCGGGCGTTGATAGCAAAATATTGATGACACCCATTCCATGGACATTTTCCCAGGAGTCGATCTCAACTGTAACAAATTCGGTGGCATTGATGTTTTCTTTAACTTTCTTCGTAGCCCTTGATTCGATAATGTCGAGAATAGGCCCGGATGCTTGCTTTCTAGAAGGTACTTTAAATCCAGAACCTAGCTTTTGAAAAAAAGCTTGCAAATGAAAATCACTGAGCCAGTTAAACGGCACATTTCCAGAAATCAGAGATTTAACGAAAAGTATTTCAAGATCCTTTTGTTGGGACTGTGATATTTTCGACACATGATAATCAAGTCTAATTTGTTTTGACGAGCTCGACACTATGTTGAGGATGATTTGACCATTGTGGAATCCTGTGAACTTGAAGCAATTTCTTCGACCACATCGATTTCGAGATCAATACACGCCGGGGTGATATTTTTGGATAATTCCCGTTTTACCTCTACTGGGGATTTTAAACAAACTTTCGTGTGAGCACGGCATTTTACTGTGTGCTTCAACTGCTTGTTATGACAATAATTACACGACACTTTATTTTTATCAATGTCTGACCAATGAAGCCAAATATTGTCGTTGACTCGAGGCATCTTGGATAAAAGAGATTGAACGAGATTTATGATAATTCTAATACCAATTTCTGTGTTTCGCCAAGACACGCAACATGCTACAATTAAATAAATAGCATGGCTGAGCTTATGAAGATATTTGCATACGTTCAAGCAAAACATACATAGGACATAGGAGAAGGAGATTTGCCTTCCTGAAAATATAATAGATGGCGTCGAGGTGGAAGTATACCGAAAGATAAATGAATATGCCGAAAATGCCTGCCCTACGAAGATTATGCCGAAAATGCCATAGATGCCGAAAATGCCACGAATTGAAAATGCCCGGGCATTTTCGGCAGGCAAAATGCCCAAAATGCCATGGCATTTTCAATTGGCCAATCCTGGATGCAGCTTGTTTATTGTGGAGTGTGTCCTTCAAAGTCTTACTAGTTTAGAGCAAAAGAGATATACATACTTCTCACAGATTGGCCTCAAAACTGTGTTAATATAGTAGTCCGAGTTTATTTTGATCTTTTTAGGAACTCGAACCAGTGGTGACGTGCCAAGACCACATACTCCTGTGAAAACCATATAGGTGACACAAAAGTTGTACGTGATACGTACGTGTAATGTTCAGGGCACTCTTTTCCATTGGGGTAGTCGCAAAATTTCCGTTGTAATCTACGAGTCCAAATATTTCTTCGTTCAATTTCACAACCAATTTGGACTTTTATGTATGTACTTATATTTTATAACAAACCACTCAAATTATTCACCCTTCTGTTCGCCTTGTAGCGTGTAATTAGTTTAAGTACCCGGCTTTACTACAAAATTTCAGTCCCAACTTTGGAATGTAACTCATTACCAGAGCATTGGAAAATACTTATTTTTTTCTGAAAATACAAAACAAAATACATTTAAAATGAAAGCGAAAATACAAAATACAAAATAAAACTACCACCGTTAATTTTATGAAAATACAAAGTACAAATGCATTATATTGTAGGTTTTTCAAAATACCAAATATAAAATACTGTATTTCAAATACTTTTCTCAAGGTACAATGCTTTCATTGAACTCGATTTCTTGAGCACAGTTTTAGAAAAACAAGAATTTTAAAAACATCATCAGAAATCGGAGCACTTCTGGGACTAAATACAAGACCTGCATAACTAAATAACCGCTTTACAGGGGCTGACGAGGCCCCGGGAGTATTAAAATAAAAATTATTTCGACGTTTGGGTTTGGAGACTTGTCCAAAATAGTCAAGCTGTCATAAGTATCCTGCATTCCCATTCGACGATTTCTTCGATAATTGATGAGGGAATTAACTTCATGTGAGCCTTTGCTAAACCGAACAATTTTAAGGTGTCGCCAGTCCCAAATAGTGTTGTCCGTGGGTCCGTTTATCCCACGGGTTTCCTCAGAACCTACCCGACCGATTTCGTTCAAAATTTTTGTGAACATTTGTTAGGCTACTTCATCGAATGAATTCGTTATTGGTTGAAATCGGTCCACGTATTCGTACGTAAAAAAATTAAAACGAACAAAATCTTTGTTTGCTCACGAACTGTTGCATCGATTTCAATTAAATGTTTTTATACGCACCATTCAGTACTACTAACACTGTTTTTAAAAATTAATTTTTGCTTTTTCAAAATTTAATTTTTGATGTTTCAAAATTTTGTAATGGTAATTTTATAAAGGGTTACATACTACACTAATTAAGTTAGGAGAGATGGCCGTAGCTGGCGCCGCCCTACTCGTCAGCCTTAAATAATCGCGGAGCGATGATTTTTATTGCAAAGTGCGCTCACTCATACCATCTCATACGAGTGTTGTTACATGGTGACTACAGATGGCATGTACATTGGAAGTTATCATATGAAAAGTATTTTGAGCAAAATACTTTATTTGAAATACATTTGGTATGGCACTGTTAGCAAGAAAATACAAAATAATATATTATTTAAAAACATGTAAAATATATAGTATAAAATACTTATTCAATGCATTGGGGCTACAAAATACTAAATACAAAATACTCAAAGGTCTCAAAATACGTATTTTAAAATACTGTATTCCCAAATACTCCAATGCTCTGCTCATTACTGTAGTATGTAACACTTTATTCCTTTTGGCTGGCTTCCAGAAATTCAGATTTTTCGGGCGGGTAGTGTTTGGATCCTCACGGGGGAGGGTCGTTTCTTCGGTGACGGTCTCCACACGGTCTTGGATGCGCGATACTCACCTTTATTTTGGATAATCGTAAACACTAGACTTAAATTTTATTAAATATATATTTTCTATTAATCACTTTAACGCACGACAGCTCAAGCCCTTTTCGCCATAGTTAACGTTTCGATTTTTGACACTAACAAAATTTAAAGATAATGATTCCCGCCAAAAGTTAACTAAGCCGCGGAATTCTGCCATTAAAAATACGCAAATTGAAGTAATTATCGGTGTGTCATCATCATCAAGCGGTCAATCAAGGACCAGTGTATTTGTTCACTTGGGACTTACCCATCGTGATTAAGTGAAAAAGCGGTATACTTTCTGATACAAGCAAGAGTAAATTGACAAAATTTTACAACGTAGGTGGGGTCGCCCACACCTAGCGCCCGAAGTGTTTTTATGATGTCAGTATTCGTCATAGTTTGTGCATATTTCTGTCTTACATCTACATATTCTTTACACGTAAATAAGAAGTGGTTTAGACTATTCACATATGGAGATCCGCATGATCGACATGGTAACATATCAAACGTAACATTGTGTTTTCTGTAAATCAATCTATGGCTAGATGTTCGCATTTGGGCTATAAGCTTTTTGTATCCAAAATTTATATGTATGTTCAAATAAGGTTTCACATTCATTGGACTGTATATTAATTTGTATAAAGTATTAGATGAAGAACTGAGAATCCTTATGCAGGTCAGCATCTTGATCTTTCTCGGAAATTGATTTTAGAATTTTACAAATATTTCCCCATAAATAAAGAGGACACTGGCGATGAAAAACATCAGCATGTCCATAATATGCGAGAATATCTTCTAGCGTTTTCATCCAGTTATATTTAGCACTAAGCATGTTAGCCTTGTGTAACTCTAATAACCTATTGTAGCATATCTTAACTATACGACAATTATCCATTAGAAGTATTTTTAACCAAAAGGTAAGTAAATCCGAAATAATTCTGTATCTGACCTTGCTCCTTCCAGTTTCGACTCTAACGATGTAATTTGCTGTGTTACGGGAAATTCGTAACGTCCTTTTGAAAAATTCACACTGCACTTTCTCCAAGCTATCTGTAAGGGTATAAGTGGGTGCCCAGATGGGGCTAGCATATAACAATGACGAGACACAAATAGAGTCGAAGGTTTTACATCTACCACTCCATGAATACATGGAGCATCTCTCGTTGAGTTGCAGAACATTGGCTATGGCTAATCTAGTTTTTCTTACTCTATCAATCTTTGCAGCATTAAAGAGGCCCGACGAGGAAAACACTATTCCTAAGTATGTGTAAGTTTTAACTACCTCAATTGCTTTGTTGTTCAGGAACCACTTAAGAGACTTACATAGTCGGCCTCCCTTGTGAAATACAATAATTTATTAATTATCGGTGTGTCCCTACAACTGTTCCCTTCTCTGCACATACAGCCGCAATTTCACCCGGAACCCAACATCCATACCTCGCATTACAGTGTACTCTCGCTATAAGAGGCCTCCGTATAAGAAAATGTTCTGTATAAGAGCACTCCCAGTTCCTCCCAATGGGATTGTAGTGCTGTAATTGTTCCCTATAAGAGCACCGTTTGTAAGAGCATTTTCGATGTAAGAGCTGGTATTTTACATCCTCACGTTAAAACAAATCCTTTATAAGAGCATATGAACAGACATAGAAACGATTATGAAACGTTTGCACAAAAACACCAAGAGCGCCAATGTTTACAGTGTAGTGGAATTGGTGACGACGAAGTATTATACACAACATCTTATATGTAGCAAAAGCAAAAGAGGCTAATTTGTAAATAGGATTAATATGAACATGCATTAATCGATTATTTTGATGCTAATAAAAATATTGGCAAAAATCTTGCAATGAATTCTCTACAACACAAATTACTACTTCATTCCAACCAAAAATGAATGGTATAATAATAGATTATTTATTTTTAACAAAATGGTTTACCCTGGAATCTTATGTATTCTTTAGTGATGTCTTATTTAGCGCAATTCCTAATGTATTAATTACCCCAATTATGTTAGCTTAATTCTTAATAATGTTTAGCCAGTATTGTAATGTATTTAGATACATGTTCCTTATACGAGCATACCGTTATAAGAGCGCTTTTGGAGAGCTTTTAGGGGTGCTCTTATAGAGAGAGTGCTACTGCACAACAGCATGGGGCAAATATTCTTTTATTGAAATGTGTCGTCCGTCACCGATAATCTATTTTCAAACTGTTCTAAGAGAATAATGTTATATACCTTTTAACTAAATCGTAATAATTTATTTTACAGATTAAAAAATTGCTCGTGAATTTTTGAAAGTTTCTAGAATTTTTTATAACATCCTAACAGGCGCAATTTGTCTGTTTTCGCTGCACTCTACGTTCATAGTAGGTCGAGACACCTGTGGCTAGTAAAGTTTTGGACTAACCCAAAATCTTGTAACATGTGATCGCCAGGTTCTAATTTATAAACATCTTATTTCAACAATTTTAACAGAATCGCGAACACAAAACACGTTAGCTCCACGGAAGTTTTCTAAATTTATTAAAAACTTCCAGTTTATGCATACGTTTGTTTAGAAGTAGAGACAAAATTGTTAGATGAAAAATTTGTATTTCAACAGTTTATTGATTAGATCGAAGCTTGTGTCATACTGCTGTGGATGTACGGAAAAATTACTCATGTTTATACAGTTGAAATCCGCTTAATGGTTCGGATGGTAAGGTTACATATTTTCGAAAAAATTACGAACTGCACTTTACATTGAATGACAACTATAAAACTGTATATGTACAGTATCTTCGTGAAAATGATTCTTTAGAAACTCTGACTGATTTTATCGGATATAAAGGCCATTCGCAGAAAAGACTGAGATGGTAGATGATTTGGAGTTTGTCTAAAATTTTTGTATTCTGTGTTTATTTCCCAATTCTTTATTTATTTCCGACTATAAAATAGATACAAATAGTACTGCATTTATGGCTGATGATTGTGTGAAAGTTATTGCTCTGATACAAACGCTATCCGCAAACAGGTAAATCGCATGGTACGATTATTTTGTTATGACAACGGCATTTAACTACTGAATAACTTTACCATTCACCACATACAAATTATTAACAAATATTAGCGGTTGTGTTGGAATCTTATCTTTTAAAACACAGACTAAATTTATAGTATATAATTTGGTTTTATAGTTTTGTAACCCTACATTTGGGGTGTGTTATTTATTACTTTTAATGCATTTATAAGACCGTACCCCACGCGGTTGTTTGGGAATACATCATTTGAAATATTTCCGCATTGCGTCTGTGTAGTACTTACGGGGTCACATGATTTATAAAGAATTTCCTTAATTTCATCTTTCGTCAATCTTGAGTTTTTTTGTAGCATTAGAGCTATTACTCCTACGACAATTGGCGCGGATAAACTAGTTCCTAGTGTGCTATCATACTCATTGTCGCCTATACTATTAGCGGCTAAAACACAGTCTGCTGGAGCCACCAAATCTGGTTTGATTGATCCGTCCGTTCTACTAGGTCCAGAAGAAGAACCGGTCCAATAATTGCCCTTATATGATGTACCTCCTACTCCAATGAACTCTTTATAATTCGCCGGAGCACCTGCAACGCCACAAGGTATTCCTTCGTTTCCAATGCAGAACACTAAAACAATATCTAACACCTCAAATATAGGTATTATCATTCGCATATTACTGTCGTCTTCGCCCGCAGTGTAGTACCAGCTGTTATTTATGACACGTGGAGCTTTCGAACAGTCCTTTTTATTTCCCTCGTGATCTGTAGGACAAATCATAAATTGTAAACACTGAAGAGCATAGTCTTCCATCCATCCCAAATTAGAGTCAAACATAAGACACGCCATCCATTTTGCACCAGGAGCAACGCCGATACCAAATTGGCCGACTATTAATGACAAACAGGTAGTTCCGTGACCGCGGTCATCCCGTGGTGAATTTGATTTTCGTTCTGGATCAAACCAACCATTGTTCTCTATCCCAGCATATGAATCATACAGACAATCGTGAGTTAATTTGACCCCGCTGTCAATGATACCGACCGTAACCCCTGTGCCGTCATAACCTTGTGCCCATGCATCAGGAGCTTTGACTTGAAGTACAGCGTAGGAATTTGCACTGGAAAAGTCCGGATGTGGCTTTAAATCACGAATATAATCACTCGCATTTGATACAGTAGAAAGTGTTATTCCCTGTAATATTTTTGTTTCTCTTATTTCCGAGACATCGTCGAATGTGGCAATCTTATTCACTAAATCAAGAGATGCACTCCGAATTGTTAATTGATTTGTGATCCATAGAATGCAATAATTAATATTTGCTCGTTCATTATTGATGAAGTCTAGCACTTGTTTTTGTGTTGATGTGGCAAGTTTCTGCAATTCGTCAGACAGCTTCGTTATTTTTTCCACTCGATTCGCTATTGATTTACTTTCTTCAGCAAAACGAATAATAGTGTCGTTAGTTTTGATTTTGAAGGTTACTATTATGTTTGCGAAACCCCCGGTTTGAAGCTTATCGATTAAATCAGGTTGAATTAAATTTTGGGCGGTCTTAACATATAATAAATGTACAAAAACGACAATTATTACAGCTAAACACTTGACGTGAAAACACAACATAACGGATTAAATGAGCTGTTGAGCACCAAAATATATCGATCTGTGAACTTCTTGTATGACTTAATTCTAACTAACATTAAAATTTAACAGGGTGAACTACATAAAAATGTAACGATTTAAATGAAGTGTCTGTCATTGTTAAAACTTCGGATTTTAATTGCTCATGAATCACATTTACGACGTCGGTCATTACAGAAGTTCTAAATATTTTAAATGCTCTTTGTGTTGGTCAGGAATATGTGCATACAATACATAGATCTATTGTTATTGTCGTTGCTACGATTAAAAATAAATTTGAAGCCAATGCAGTGGATATTTGAATTATTACCAAGCAATGCAATACAAGCATACTTATTTATAATACACAATAAGTAAAAACTAGCCAAACCCAAGTAGTACTAAGTACCAATACTCCGCCTAGTATACCATTACTAAATGTTCATGTATGCGTAATATTAGCCAAGCCGGTGAACGTTTTGGTCAAAACCGGTTTTAATTGGACAGTGGATTTATTTGGGTAATATTAATTACGACCATTTTATACCAACCCAAGCATTTGGACCAAGCCGGTATGAACCGGATTTTAACCAATAACGGCCAGACCATTCCTTGCCACTTGCCAACCCTGGCGCCACATTTTAAAGGTGAAAATAAAAAGGATCGAGGTGTTACGAAGGATGTCTGCAGAGCTCCCAATAAAGTCATAGCGATCCACCTTTTATGAGATAAAATGGGATTTTAAAGGCAAAATGTATACATACGTACTGTATGTATACAAACAACAAAGCCAATAATAGGTGTCAATGCGCAATGCAAAAATAAATATGTACATGCATATATTCATTTGATAGCGTTGCGTTACGTTACAATATCGTTTTCTGTTTACACACTCTTGAACGCTATAGTTATTCCGATAAATATTTAGCACACCCTAGTTCCGTTACCGTTACGTTATTGCCTGCTCCAAATATAGGCCGTTACGTTCAAAAACGGCGTTATTCCGTTATTGTTGGGTAAAAGTAACGTAACGGGCGCATCACTGCTTCTATTACTTCTTGTATGAATTTTTGTTCAAACTCAGCTTTACTCGCCCTGGTATTCCTTTTTCGTGAAATTTTGATAACCAATTATGGAGCACTCACTTGTTTTGGGCTTTTCATTCTACTTTGACGTTGTCAAAAGTTGAAACTGCTTCAACTTTGATAAAACGAGTAAAAATTACCATTACTCTGGGAACTATAAACGCGCGGAAATCAAGGAACTATCGTGAAATGATTGGCACTGGAAACTTAAATGAAAAACGTTTCACGAAAGCAACTGCAAGTGTGAATCATATACATGAAAACGGGGGAATCAATGAGTGAAATGAAACAAATATCGACTATAAACCTAGCAAACAGTTTTACTGAGTGCCGCACAAGTTCATGTAGACCGTGAGTATATCAAGTCATGGTCTTCAGGTCATGGTCAAGTCCAAAATTAATTATGACTTGAGCATTCAAGTCATGAAATGTATAAACTAGAACATGATACTTGAAGTCAAGTAAGCGTCAAGGTCAGACTGGAGACTGTGACTTGTTCATGGTCAAGTCTGATAATGTAAAAATTTGGCCATGAACCGTGAATATTTCATGTACAGATTCAAACAAAAGGAAGTGTCAAAGACACGTCACAAAAACTTTCAAAATAACATTTCGCTACTTCTTATTGTTTAATTTTTCAAGTTTCAACTCATGCTCGATATGCATATAATTAAATTTGTTACTTTTTGTGACAGTTTACGTTAATAGTATTTACTTAAAAAAGCAAGGTTCTTTAATAAATACTCTACTGTTGAAAGAGTGGGCCGTCTTCGTCTTCGTCTTGGTGTAATTCGAATTTGAGATTCAAATTTCCGCGCGCTTTTTTATTGGCTGAGCCAGCAATAACTGGCTACATAAATTATTAAATCCTTTTCTAGTTTAAAAAAATATTAAAGCATTATACAGTAGCAAGGGCGGCCATCTGCAGACGTCTACCACCATACCACCAAGATGACCCACTCCCTTAAATTAGAAGAGAACTAGCATTCAAGCCATCCACCAAGGTGGATGGGAAAACTGGGATTGCAATGATTTGATAGCAGTGAAAAGGCCCCTACTCAGGCTCAGCCCCAACTCATCGGCCAACAAATTCATCGGCTTCAAAACATGTACTCTAATTTAAAATCTAAAGTTCCCAAACGATTTCAATTAAATTGGGCTCCCCGAATTCAGCATGAAGAGTTGTGGTGGTACATCTCAAAAAACCGTCAAATTTCCCCACCCCGAAGAAATTTCATTTAGCCAGCCCCAAATGAGATAATTTCAATGTATCCTTGTAAAATGTTAACTTCGCAACCGATTTCAATGAAACTACGGAACAGTTAACATATCAATAAATACTGTCGTTAATATTTAGAATAGTAATTCGGGAAAGTCAATTACTTATTTATATGAGGAATCAGTAACTTTCATAGTAAATCAAACTACATCGGGGTTTTACTGTGTATCAGTCACAGACACCTCAACAACTACAATTTTCATTGACATCCGTTGACAACTTTCGATTTTATTAGGATACATTGAAATTCTCTCATTTGGAACTGGTTACACGAAATTTCTTTGAGGCGGGAAATTTGGCGGTTTTTCGACATGTACCACCACAACTCATAATTATGAGTTCAAAGAGACCATTTTCAATGAATTTGGTTGGGAAGTTTCGATTTTATTAGGATACATTGAAATGCTCCCATATGGAGCTAGTTAAACGAAATTTCTTCGGGTCGGCATATTTGGCGGTTTTTCGAGATGTACCACCACAACTTTTCTTGCTGAGTTCTGGGAGCCCACTTTTGTTGAAATCGGTTAAGAACTTTAGATGTTAAAAAAATGTGGGGTTTATACTCCGATTTACCGTAAGGTCTTACAGAGTTTTCTTTACCTCCTTTATTCTCTTTATAATTTCACAACTTGGAGCCATTCAGGCCCATTAGCTACATATTGTGAAGTGGGACGTCCGTCCATTCCACACTTTACTTAACCGCAGGCCTGTATGTTAACTCGTCATCATATGACTAATTACCGAAGGTAGAGACAAAGGCCTCCGCTATGTATGCGGTCCGCTATATAACACAGTTTCATGCATATACCCGGTGTAACACACAACATCCCCACAGCCTCGCAAGCATGTATATCACAACACACATACGCAGACTTAGCAATAGAAAGAGAGTGAATGTAAGCTACAGGTAGAGAGAGAAGATATGCAGATAAGGGAGGAGATATGGGATATGGCAAGGACACAATCTTATCCGAATGTACATATACACCAATTCATCTTACGAATCATTATCGGTGTACGGCACACACTACAACTACTGCTACTCTTCCAAGAATGCGCAACATACCTCATTTGCATACCGATAGTGTAAAGGGAAAGATAGAAAGGACCTGAAATTATATTGGGGTGAGCTAGAGTCGAAAGCCGGCTCTTCTGCAACCTTACAGATTCGCTACACCACCAGACCGCAGGCTCGGCCAACTTTAGATGTTATTAGAGTACATTGAAATTCTCTCATTTGGGACTGGGTAAATGAAATTTCTTAGGGGCGGGAAATTTGTCGGTTTTTCGAGATGTACCACCACAACTATTCATGCTGAGTACGGGGAGCCCATTTTTGTTGAAATCGGTTAAGAACTTTAGATGTTATTAGAGTACATTGATATTTCCCCATATGGGGCTGGGCAATTGTAATTTCTACGGGGCGGGATATTGTGCGGTTTTTCGAGATGTACCATCACAACTCTTCATGCCGAGTTCGGGGAAATCATTTGCATTGAAATCGGTTGGGAAGTTTAGATTTTATTAGGGTGCATGCTTTGAAGCCGAATGCCGTGTGGAATGTGTTGTGCTGAGTTGGGGCCTTCTTCACGCGTATAATGATTTGTAATTTATACAAAATGTTAAACTTGGCATTATATAATTAGGCTAATTTCTAATTTGAAAGAGTGGACCGTCTTGGTTGTGGACGTCTGCCCGTGCAATGCTGCCGCCCGTGCTAGTGTATAATGTTTTTATTTTTTTAGAATATATTTTATAATTTATTTAGTCAGCTATTACTGGCTCAGCAAATAAAAATAAAGCTCGCTTAAATTTGAATCTCAAATCCATAAAAAAAATTGTAAAAAAGTTTGTTGCTGAAGGTTCAAGGCGCAACTACCTTAGCTTTTCAATAGCTCAAAATAAATGGATGTCTCTCTGAAAGAATGTAATTTAAATAAGCAATAACTTTATTTGCTACTCAAACCATGAACAATCTTTTGAAATCAATCTTTCTGTTCCGCACTCGTCGAGTCCCCAGAACACTCTCTCGTTGGCATCATTCTCTAGCCTATTTGAACTGCATTCTGACCAATAGAATACATTAT
This sequence comes from Allacma fusca, assembly GCA_947179485.1. NCBI lineage: Eukaryota > Metazoa > Arthropoda > Collembola > Symphypleona > Sminthuridae > Allacma > Allacma fusca. Next base: position 30,580,956 of record OX359250.1, read on the forward strand.
AAAATCATACGAAACATTTTATTTCAACAAAACAAATAATGAAAGGGCTGTGGTGTGCTTGGCAACATTCTCCCCATGTGATGCTAGTTAGGCTTCATCACTACACTCTGGTCGGACGTCAAGCACACAAATCTTGGATACGGGCCTTCGAAAGACACCCATCTTAGTACGTATGTCAGCCACTCTGCATTTACCATCTTTGCCCAGAATCTTCTTTACTACTATGCCTTTTGGCCAGAGATTTCTAGGCATTCTTTCATCTGCGATAATTACAATGTCATCAACCTCTAATGGTTTAACAGGACCAAGCCACTTCGTCCGCCTAGTTAGGCTGGGAAGATATTCCTTCAGCCAACGCTTCCAAAATAGGTCAGCCAGATGTTGAGATAAGCGCCATCTCTTTTTCAATGAGAGATTGGAAACTTCAAAATCTCCCAATGGCTGGTAACCACTTGATGAGCCAATAAGGAAATGGTTTGGAGTAAGAGCTTCATCGTCATTATGATCCAAACTCACATGAGTCAGTGGTCTGCTATTAATAATACATTCCACTTCGGTCATTAAAGTAGCAAGAACTTCTGGTTTCTGTGGTGTTTTCAAAGTAGCTCCGAAAGCAGTCTTCACACTTCTCACTAAACGTTCCCAAACGCCACCCATGTGGGGAGAGCCAGGGGGAATAAAATTCCAACTAATACCTTTGGAAATCATCTTAGCCTCAATGGCGTTGGCGTCAAGTTCACTCAATGCCTTTTTGAGCTCATTATTGGCGCCATGAAAATTTGTCCCGTTGTCAGAAAAAATCTGCGTCGGGTTTCCTCGTCTACTGCAAAATCTTCTCAGCGCCATTATAGCAGAATCTGTAGTTAGGGATTCTGCAATCTCAATATGGATGGCTCTTGTCGACAGACAAGTAAACAGACATCCGTATCTATTTTCAGATCGACGTCCAATGGTGACAATCATAGGTCCAAAGTAATCCAGTCCAGTGACAGTGAAGGCTCGCTGGAATCTCGTTACTCTGAATTCTGGAAGTGGTGCCATTTCCGGTACCTTTGGTTGTGCTCGTAGATTCTTACACCGTTGACAGTTACCCCAAATAAATTTCACAAATGTTCTCAAATTTAAAATCCAGAATCTTTGACGGATCTCATTTGCAACAGTCTCCATACCATAATGATTTGCCTCTCCGTGGAACCATTCACCTACCAGAATTGTGTAGTAATGCTTCGGATCAAGAATGACGGGATTTTTTGTCCATTGCGACAATTCGGTTGCCTCGCTAGTGCGACCCATCACCCGAAGTACTCCATTTTCATCTATGTACGGGGACAGAAAATGTAGTCGGCTATTGGAAGGTAAAATTTTACCTTGAGTGAGCAATGCCACTTCAATCGGGAAGGAATCCATCTGCGAACGCTTCCACCAGTACACCTCTGCTGAAAATGTGTCCAACACAGTAAGATTTGTACTTCTTACTGATAATTTTCGGCACCTTGAAATGAATTTGAGAATCCAAGCGGTTGTCCGTATCAACCTCAGCCAAGTTGAAAATTTTCCTATTTGTAAGAAGTTCGATTCAGGTATGAAGCTAGTCGCTACATACTCCCTCTTGATTTCCAGAATTTCTGGGTCAAATTCTTCAATCTTGAGAATTCCTCTCTCTTTTGGCCATTCTGAAGGAGGCAATTTTAGAAACTTCGGACCATTTAGCCAACGGCCGGTTGAACTGAGATCCGCTGCCTTTAAATCTCTTGTCCCCTCATCTGCAACATTTTCAGTAGTAGGGATCCAGTGCCATTGAGTGGCGTCGGAAGATTCCTGAATTTCTCCTACTCTGTGTGCAACATAAGTTTTACATCTTTTCGAATCTGAACGAATCCAACAAATACATATTTTGGAATCGCACCAAAAATGTGTTTCAGCAAATTGGTAATCATGCTGTTGTCGGATTGTATGGGCCATTCTAGAAGCCATAACTGCGGCCTCGAGTTCTAATCTCGGGATGGACTTAGCGGCTAGAGGCGCCACTTTAGACTTCCCCATTGCAAAAGCCGTATTGATTTCTCCTGTTACCTCAAATGTAATGTAAGCAGCCACTGACATTGCCTTCTCACTTGCATCGCAAAAAATGTGCAAACATTTTCGAGCATAGTCTGGTGATCCTGTAAAATAACATCTGGGGGACTGGAAACTCTTAATCATGACATTAACCTCTTCTATCCAATGTCTCCATCTTTCATGATAAACATCATTGACAGGAACGTCAAAAGCTAAACCTTCTCTCCAAATATCTTGAAGTATGACCTTTCCCTTTATTGTCAACGGGCAGAGAAAGCCAAGGGGATCATATATAGACATAACTACGGAAAGAATGCCTCTTTTGGTCGGAGGAGTAGTACCATCCAACAAACCTTTTTCTACCTTGTGGAATTTAGTGGCAAAATAAAAACTGTCGTTTGTAGGGTTCCAGCTCATACCAAGTACTCTTTCGTTCGGGAGATCAAATTCAGAATTGAGTACCTTGTCTCCAGTACAGCGAAGTTCCGCAGGGATTTCTCCAAGGACCTCTTTCGAGCTGCTACTCCAGTTTCGAATCTTGTATCCTCCTCTGTAGTGTACATGAATAACTGATTGGATCTTCGTTACAGCTTCTGCCTCTGTTTCTGCAGAGTCGTAATAATCGTCCATGTAATGCTGGGTAATTATAGCATGAACAGCATCAGGAAACTCTTGACTGAAGTCTTGAGCATTTCGATTCTTAACGTATTGTGCAGAACACGGGGAGGAAACTGAACCAAAAATCATTCGAGACATTACGTATTCATCTGGAGCTCGCTTTCGATCCATTTCTCTCCATAAGAACCGCTGCGCTGGGAGATCTTCCTCAATTATTTTGGTCTGCGGAAACATCTCTTGGATATCCCCGCCAAATCCTATTCTGCGCTGTCGAAACCTGAATAAGACTGATGTCAATGGAACATAAAGATCTGGACCAGTCAACAAGTTGTCATTAAGTGAAGTCCCGTTACTTTTAGAAGCAGCGTCTAAAATTAGTCTTAACTTGTCAGGCTTGTTAGGATTAAAATGGGCAAAATGTGGCAAATACCATAACCTTGGGCTGTCACAAACAATCTCATCCGGAAATAACTTTCTTGCGAAACCTTTTTCAATGAAACCATTCAAAACCTGACAATACTTTGCAGCAAAATCTGAGTTCTGGTCCATCTTCCTTTCGATAGATTTTAGCCTCTTTAAAGCATGAAACTTACTCTCGGGAAGTTTGACTTCATCGCATTTCCATAGCAACCCAGTTTCCCATCTCTCACCTACTCGACGGGTGGTCTTCTTCAATGTCATTTCCGCGCGCTGTTATTCTTTGGATCGCATTGGTTTGGCATTAGCAGAGACTCCCAAAGACTCGAGTTTAAAATGCTCTTTCACTAACTGATGCAGTAAATCGTCATTCTCCTTGTTGGCTCGGAATACGGAACATGTATAATCAATTTTATGGCGATGATAATTGACTCCATGAATGAGCCACCCCAGTTTGGTATTAGTCGCCACGGGAGCATTTGGTGGACCCTCAATCAGTTCTCTAGGGACTATCAAATGGTAGTTGTCTTGACCAAGGAGTATCTGAGGCTTTGCTCCAACTAGTGATTCCATATCAACTGTTGAAAGGTAATTCCAAGTAGTACGTAGTCTTGGTACATCAACAGATTGTACTGGTAGGTCCATGTCCTTCATTGTATGAACATTGTCCACATGGAATATTTCTGGCCCGGATCTACCTAGAATATCCACTGATACATTCATAGACTCTTTCATCCAGCTTGTCTGGGAGTTGGTCCACTGAATATTCAAAGGCTCATGTTGTCCCTTTAGTCCAAGCTTCCGTACCAGTGAACTATCAATCAATGTCACAGTCGAAGCTTCATCAAAGAGGGCGTAGGTGTCTACGGAGCCTTTAGTACCCATCAACGTCACCGGAGCAATACGAAGGAGGACCTCTTGCCTAGTTTGACTAATGTGAGCTGAAAACTCTGGCTTTGTTGCTGGAATGTTATGTAGTAGCTCATGATGGAATTTTTTGCAACCTTCAACACCGCATTCTTTCTTGGATTGATGTTTTGATAACTGACATCCCTTTTGAAGGCAGTGGAAGCAAAGGCTCTTATTTGACACGAGCTTCCATCTTTCATCAACTGTCAACTTCTTGATCTCTGTACATTTATCTGGAGGATGTGATGATTTCTCACAGATGTGGCATTTCTTTAACATTTCCTGTTGTGGAACACTATTTGCCCTAGCATCTTCAGTTACGGTTAATACTGTCTCTGGTTTCTTCTTGAATCTGTCATCCTTCTTGTAACCTGGTTTTGAATCTGTCTCAAAAACAAAACTACTAGTTATACTGGCAGCATTTGCGACGTTGTCAAGCCAGTTAGCCAGATGTTCCAAAGTGATAGGATCTGATTGTTTTAGAACAAATTTGCCCCACTTCAGCTTCAGATGACTTGGTAATTTTGAAACCAACTCTTCCGTCAACTCTGGATTAAGCATGTATGCAGTACCTTTAAGGATTCGCATAATTGCTACAAGGTTTTGAACAGCGTTAGAAAATGTAATGAGCATTTCTAGCTTAGCCTCTTTTGGGCTTGGAGTCTTCCTAGCCTTCTCAATGAGAGTCCTGATTACGATATCAGGACGTCCGAAACGTCTCTCAAGAATTTTGATGACCTGATCTAGATTTTCGGGTGAAATCATTAATCCTTGTACGGTCTGGAGAGCTGTACCTTTCAAGCTCTTTTGTAGCCTGGCCATGTTCTCGTCTGCAGAATATCCACATACTTTCGTTGTTCGGTGGAAATTGCTTATGAAGTTTGGCCACTCTTCCGGATTTCCATTGAAGGCAGGAAGATCACGAGCGTTTGTTTGACGAGCTAGGAATTTTTCAATGTTGCCATCGGATGTTGAGCGAGTTTGTTGATAATTGTTGCTAGTTGCCATAGACACCCCCATCTGTAAAGCTTTAGCGAATGTTTCTGCCAAACACTCACTTGACGGTACTTGCACAGTGGAAGCAACCCAATTTTCAATATTTTCATGCGTATGCTCTTCATTGTTTGATTTGTCATTACCTTGTTCATCATGCAACGAAAAGATAATGCTTTCCCTGTCGCCATCGCTACCGTTTTCACCCTGTTCGTCTATGGCTGCCTTCTCTAACTCGAGCCTCTTGTTGATTACACTTTCCTTTAGTGCAGCAATCTCCTGGGCAGCTTTGAATTCTGCTTCTAGCTTTAGCTTACGTAGGCTTGCTGATGATGTGATGGATGCTTTGCTGATGACTGAAGCCGCAGAACGGCTCGGCAGGTTCAATGGTGGAACGCTATTGAAGTCTAAGAGACATGTCTCGGCTTCTCCCCCACTCTGATACCTAGGCTGGCTTTGTCGTAGCTGGCTGACAGGATACCCAAAGTATGAAGGGGGAAGCCCTTTGGTAGCTCTTATGCTTCGTCTTGGTTCACAGTTGATCATCGGCGTGGCAAAAGGGTCGTTCGGAATTTTTGAATCACTATCCATTTTTATTAATTCTTTAAATAGACTTTCCTTAGAACTTTACAATCTGGCAATCGAAGGACCAATAATGTTGCTGAAGGTTCAAGGCGCAACTACCTTAGCTTTTCAATAGCTCAAAATAAATGGATGTCTCTCTGAAAGAATGTAATTTAAATAAGCAATAACTTTATTTGCTACTCAAACCATGAACAATCTTTTGAAATCAATCTTTCTGTTCCGCACTCGTCGAGTCCCCAGAACGCTCTCTCGTTGTCATCATTCTCTAGCCTATTTGAACTGCATTCTGACCAATCGAATACATTATAAAATCATACGAAACATTTTATTTCAACAAAACAAATAATGAAAGGGCTGTGGTGTGCTTGGCAACAAAGTTTTTTTACTAAATTTCAAATTATTAAGACTTTTAGCATCCTTTTTTCATTTTTGAGCAAAATTATTCAAAGAGGAAAAATAAAAAGCACAAAACAGTATAATGCTTTAATATTTTTTTAATTTAAAAAAAAATAATTTTAATAATTTATTTAGCCAGTTATTGCTGGCTCAGCCAATGAAAAACAGCGCGCGGAAATTTGAATCTCAAATTTGTATTACACCAAGACGATGACGAAGACGAAGACGGCCCACTCTTTCAACTTAGTAGATAGGATTGTTTTAAAAAATTGTTGAAGCAAAATTAAATTAAAAAATCATTTTACCGTATGTTAGTCTACACATTGCATCCTTTATACTAATCTGAAAGTGATTGTCTTGATGATGATGATGGTGCCAGAAATTATTTAGATTTATTCCCAGAAAAAAAATGCTTTGTCATTTATTTAAATACTTTTTTTTAAAAGATGGGCAATAATTTTATTATTCTTTTTTAATTTTGTTTTGTTTACTTGAACAGGCTTAAGTTACAGTAACCAAGTGCTACTACATACTGTCATTACTACATTTATATAAAAAAAATAATAAAATGAAAAATGAAAAAATACCGCAATGCTAAACAGAAGTTGCCAACAAAGTTACTATCTTGCATCTTGGAATTTTTATGGTTAATTCGAATCTACTATTATACTTTTGCTTATTGTGTACGCCTTTAAATATTTAGTCCAGGGTGACTAACATGGTCAGCCTTCATCTTGTAACCATCACGATTAAATTCTAACCGTGTGTAAGTAGAGTATAAGAGTATATATAAGAGTAACTTTGGGATCCGTCAACACTTGCAAAACATACAGTGATGCAGCTATCCTACAATGATAGCGTTCTTGATGATTCAAAACATTTGACACTTTCGTGGTTAAATTTTAGGGTTATTCATAGATAATATTTTATGGTCAATTCGTATAATTTTAATAACGGGTTCCAGCAAAATGAACATACACAAGGATCATTTGAAATTGCAAAAATGTGCTCAGCTTGAATAATTTAACTACACTGGGGTGCATTAGTGTTCGAACAACGTAAACTCTGAGACTCAGGGTCTAAATAATCTTGGAGTTTAGTACTTATCTATATTGTTTTTTCTTGTTTTTATTTAGTTTTTTATGCTGGTTATAGATCTGCAAAACATTTTGTAAAAAAAAAATTTATATGAAAAAACGAACAAAACCGAAAAAGCATCCAATTATTCCTGTGCATTAGTGTTGGAACACGACTGATTACGGTTCAATCTGAGCCGGATAACTGAAGGTAAGTAATTTTATTTTAAACAAAATAAATCACAAACACATTTTAGTGTCTTAGAATTCCTTTATGCATTTTGACACATTTTGGTCAAAATGGAACCAGGAAGAAAGGAGATTCCAATACCGGCGAGAGAGCTAGTGATCGAGAAGTGGAGGAACGATGAGAAAAAGCCTCCAACGTTTAGGCAAATTGCCAAAGAAGTCCGGCTAAGACCCTCGACGGTCTTTATTATTATAAAAAATACAAGACGACTGGTATCGTCGAAAATCTGCCCGGGAGGAGTAAAGACCGCATCGTCACCCCCGCGAATAGCCGACAATTATCTTAAAGGTCAACAAACAGGTCAAGACTGACCTCATCTAAGATTCTCTCACAGGTGCATTTTGAGATAGGAAAGATTGCCCATCGGACCACAATCAAAAGAATCCTGTATATGAGCGGCACGAACTTGCTTCGAGCCAAGAAAAAACATTATATCAATGCTAAAAACAGGAGAAAGTTAACCATTTGGTCCGGCAAACACGCCAGCAAGTATGATACGTTTTGGAGTCCAGTTTTGTGGTCCGATGAGAGCAAATGTAGTGTCTTAGGCAGCGATAGAAGAACCGGGGTCTGGGGAAAGCCAGGGGTGGGTCTGACGACGGATCTTACTTCCTACTGTAAAGCATGGTGGTAGTAGTGTTATGGTTTGGGCTGTATCAAGGCATATTGTGTGGGAACCATTGATTTTATGGAAGGAAATATGAACCAACACTATTACCAATCCATAATCAACCGAAACGTGAAGCAATCAGCTGAAACAAAAACAAGATACCAGTTCTGGAATGGACCCCCAAAGTAAGGATATCCCCTCTATCGAACATAACGTTGGCTAAATTCTAAAGAGTACCATTTTCATTTCACATTCTATGCTTTTTAAACGGATTCGCAAATGAAAATGGTACTTTTTAGAATTTAGCCGACGATAAGTGTTATCACATATGTTGGGAGCTGACAAAATTTCACATTACCGGGAAAAAAGACCCGAAAATCCGAATTAAGGAGAGATGGGACAACATATCCCCGGAATTCACCCCGAACATCGTCAGCTCCGTCCCACGGTGCATAAATGCTGTCTTGATGGCAAACGGGTGGAATACTACGTATTAGTCAATCGGGATGTGAAGTTTTATCGCGTTTAAAACTATTTTTATCTTTTGTTCCAACACTAATGCACAGGGATAATTGGGTACTTTTTTGTTTTTGCAAATCTATAATCCTATCTACTAAGTTGAAAGAGTGGGCCGTCGTCGTCTTCGTCTTGGTGTAATACGAATTTGAGATTCAAATTTCCGCGCGCTGTTTTTTATTGGCTCAGCCAGAAATTTTAATAAAAGTAATAAGAGTAAATATGAAAAATTCTTAATAAAAATTATTCTAAAAACATTGCAAAATTAATATTATTTCATTATATCCTTCTTACTAAAACCTTCATCGTAGTAGTAGTGATGGTTGTCGTCCTTATGTACATGCTGTGTTGAAGCAAAGTGGTTCATGTTTGTTCATGTACAACAACACTCACACATTTTCTTTCCTATTTTATTTCAGCATCCAATGTACTTATTTATATTTTTAGAACCTTATCGCTAAAGGAAGATTAGAGGTCAATGCCTAATTATAATGTCCAGAAAGCTTCGCTTACCTCCTTGCAATCTTTGTATGATAATTCCAAGGGCAACTTTGTCCTAGCCATACATTTTATGCAGCAGTCTCTATCTTTTCCAGCTGCAGCAAACAGCTCTGTCCAAGCTTTGTAATATTTGAACCGCGTTTATTTATTAAATTATTGTTTGCTATTTTAAAGTTAAACTCCGCTCTCAACCTTTTAGTATTTACTCGCTCATTTTCACATTTACGCATGATAACATTCTGTGCTCAACAATTGAGTTAACATTGGTCCTTCGATGGCGTCTTCAACATCTTTTCCGGCGAATTTGAGTGTTTTTGTGTGTGACAGTGAAGACAATTGAAACAGTTCTAACCCGTTCCTTTCGCTCGCTGAGAAGAGAAGAGGCTCAATTCACACGCAAGTAAGAAATTGGAAGATTACTTAATTTCCCATCTCCCCCTTTACCCAAGCACAGCCTACAAACAGCATCCCGCTAAAATACTACCCAGAAGGTCACTCCTTTCACAATGTCAAAAAACTTGATAGGAGTCCGAACCAGCTACAAAGACTCACTTACCAAATGGTTTAATTATGTTGCAAAAATGGATGAGAAAAATGTCGCCAGAGCCGATTATGAATCATGGTCTGAAAAAATCAAGGAATTGACCGCAAAGCTCGAGGCAAATCATACAGAAATTTGCGGAAGTGTAACCAATCAAGCCGATATTGATGATGCAGTGGCGGATTACGATGGCACGTTAGATAAGATCTTGGATTTAGGATCGATACTAAACCGTATTCAAGAGCACATCAAGGAGAGGGAAGAGCAAAAAGCACTCAAGCAGAGGACTGCTGACATCATCGCAACAGCAAATGCACAAGCAGCAGCACAACCAGCCAATACAGCTTCAGGTTCTGCCAGATTAAAATTAGCAAAGCTACCGGACTGGTTAACATTCTCAGACCGTTTTACTCACATTATCACCAACAGAACCGACCTTTCGGGTGCCGAGAAACTCAAGTACCTACAAGCAGCACTTCAAGGCGACGCCGGTAAGGTCATTCAAAATGTCACCATAGCGGATAAGAATTTTATTCCTGCCTGGAAAGCCATTGAGTGTAAGTACAAACAAGGAGAGAGAAATCCCCAGACACTGACAGCATCATCCAACAGTGACCTCCACACTATATTGGCAACAGCAATGGTCCAGGTTACCAACAAGTACAACCAGCCGTGGGACTGTCGAGCGTTAATTGACAGTGGATCTACACACACATACATTACGTCATCACTGGTCACCACTCTCGGTTTGAAGAGGTTAGAGCTAAGCAGTCCAATGAACGTCAAAGGCCTCTCAGACACCGACGTCGCTAATATTTCTCATACAGTCGAGTTAGAAATAACAACGACCTACAGCCCAGATACAATCATCCGAGCAACAGCTCTAATTGTTAAGAAGGCCTCAGGAGTTCACCCCCGCATGCCCATCAATCCAACAGGGTGGACGCACTTGCAACAACTCAACCTAGCTGACCCAGCGTTTCCTAAATCCCGAGGTGTGGACATTTTATTTGGAGCTGACATTTATCCCAGACTCATTCGTGGAACAATTATACGGGGCAATGATAACCAGCCAATTGCACAAGAGTCCGTTTTTGGTTGGACGGTTCTTGGACCAACGATCACAACCTCTGGAAATGTATCCGTATGCTACAATAGCATTTGTCCCTTGGATTCAACCCTCAGGAAATTTTGGGAAATTGAGGATTGCCCATCTCAATCCCGTACATACACGAAAGAAGAAGAGGATTGCGAGGAACATTTCAGAGCTACCACAACTCGCAGTTCCGACGGAGTTTTTGAGGTAGCATTGCCATTCAGACCAAATCGGATGCCACTAGGAAACTCTAAATCCATGGCTCTACGACGGTTCTACAACCTGGAGACTAAATTAAGTAAGAATGCAACCCTAAAGCAGCAATACTTTGAACAAATCCACATCCTACTACAAGATGGTCACCTTCGCATAGTTCCCAAAGATGAAATCAATGTCCCCGATGATTCCTCCTACTACCTTCCTCATCACGCAGTGATTAAGGAAGCCAGCTCAACCACAAAGGTTCGTATCGTCTTCGACGCGAGCGCCGCTACCTCGTCTGGCCAGTCTCTCAACGAACAACTTATGGTGGGTCCTGTGCATCAGCAGGATCTCTTTTCCATTTTAGTCCGCTGGAGATACTGGAAGGTAGCGCTCACTGCGGACATCAGACAAATGTATTTGTTCATTAACGTGAAGAAAGAGCACCAGGATTATCTCCGCATCTTCTGGCGCGACAGTCCCTCCGAACCCATCAAAACCTACAAACTTGCAAAAGTTACTTTCGGCACATCCAGCGCCCCCTACTTAGCAATCAAAACCATTCAAACACTAGCGGAAGCACATGCTGAAGAGTACCCACTGGCATCAGCGGTCCTAAAACGAGATTTTTATGTAGATGACTGCCTTTCAGGAGCCCGGACACAAGAGGAAGCTGTGCAACTGCAGCAACAACTCATGCGGCTCACGGAGAAAGGAGGTTTTCTGCTACGCTAGTGGACTTCCTCTGATGCTGATGTCTTAGATGCGGTACCTACTGACATGAGAGAAATTCAAACTTCGCTGAATTTTGACTTAGAATCCACAATTAAGGCCTTGGGATTAATTTGGAGTCCGACATCTGATCTTTTTCAGTTCACCGTCCAGTCCCGTAAATCGTCAAAAGTCACCAAGAGGATCATCTTATCTGAGATTGCCCGGGTGTTTGACCCGCTTGGGTTTTTCGCTCCTATAACTGTTCGTGGAAAGATAATAATGCAGCAGTTGTGGTCGTCCAGTATTGGTTGGGACTCTACACCCAGTGAAGACCGAGTGTCCGAATGGATCGCTTACCAAACAGACTTAATGCTAATTAAGTCTATTCGCATACCCCAATGGGTCAATCAAGATGACGTCATATCCACGCAACTACATGGCTTTTCGGATGCCTCTACAAAGGCATACGCGGCAGCAATTTACATCCGAACGATTTCCAGGGACGGCAATGTTGTTGTCAGACTCGTCGCATCTAAATCCCGGGTATCACCGATTAAAACAACATCTATTCCGAGATTGGAACTATGTGCTACTGAACTACTAGCACATCTCATGGAAGCAGTTGTAGCAGCATTTCCGGTCAAAATAGAAGAAATCTACGCGTGGACAGACTCTACGGTTACCCTCTATTGGATCTTACAGCCCCCCAGTCGGTGGGAAACCTTCGTAGCCAACCGAGTTAGCAAAATTCAACGACGAATCCCCCTGAATCATGGCATCATGTTGCTGGAGTTCACAATCCCGCGGACCTGCCGTCAAGAGGTATTGCAGTCCACGAGCTCCAAGAATCCACTTGGTTTGAAGGTCCGGACTTCTTAAGACAGGTACCTCTGAAAATACCGCAACTCCATAACCCTGTAATCCCCTCAGCTGTGGAGCCTCCTCCGGGGGCCCCCAAAGGAGACGTATATAATCCTTCCACAGCATCATCAAGCTACCCCCGATCTCCGTCTGTGAGCAACCTTCCGGTGAAGTCCAAAGTCCCTCCACAAGCAGTTTTCCAGACACAGTCACATTGACTATGGCCATGTCTGAAGAGCACTCCACTGCAAGGTACAATAGTACGGTCACCTACGATTTATCCCTCATCGATCGCTACTCTTCATGGAGTAAGCTACAAACGCACACAGCCTGGTGGATAAGATTTCGGAAATTTTTGAAAGAAAAAAATCTACACCAGCAGAAGCATCTGAATGCAATGGAATTATTAGATGCTCGAAACAAATGGATCTACGCTGTGCAACAAACGTACTTTCAAAAGGAGATTCTCCAACTCCACGAAGGAGGAAACGTACATCCCAAGTCTCCATACTACCAACTATCCGTATATTTAGATCAAAAGGATGGTCTGCTCAAGGCGGGCGAAAGGCTCGAAAATGCTCGTATACGGAGTGAGTTTAAGCACCCGGTCATACTGCCAAGGCAACGATTGGCTCAACTTCTAGTCTGGCATTATCACATCTCGTATCTCCATGCAGGTCCTCAACTGCTATGGTATCTCTTCCGACAGCAGTTTTGGATTTTACGTGGAAAAATGTTCGTACGCACCATCATTAAGAAGTGCAAAGTATGTGCATTACAGAGAGCAAAGCCAATTACTCAACTCATGGCTGATTTACCCGAGGCCAGAGTGACTCCAGCAATTCCGTTCACATCCACTGGAACTGACTATGCAGGACCGGTAATGTTACGTTCGTGGGCGGGGAGAAAGGCAATCGACAACAAAGCATACATATGTATCTTCATTTGTCTAGCTACGAAAGCCGTTCATTTGGAATTGGTGTCTGGGCTCTCATCCTCGGCATTTATTCAAGCCCTGCGAAGATTTGCTGGTCGTCGAGGACGCCCGGCTTATATCTACTCCGATAACGGAACGAATTTTGTGGCGGCCAATCGGGAACTACACGAATTCTTGGAGTTCATTTGTAACGACAACTTTGTTCAAGACGTGTCACGGTTTATGGCCAACGAAAACATTTCATGGCATTTCAACCCTCCCGGGGCTCCACACATGGGTGGACTTTGGGAAGCCGCCGTAAAGTCTACTAAGTTTCATCTCCGAAGAATACTTGGAACCACCCCATTAACATTTGAAGAACTCTACACTGTACTAGTTCAGGTCGAGGCTTTTCTCAATTCCAGGCCCTTGTGTCCAGACACTGGTCATCCTGATGAAATTTGCGCACTTACTCCAGGTCATTTTCTGATCGGAGCACCCCTACTGGCCATCCCTGACCCAGACCTTCAGCACCTGAAGTTGAATAGGCTCGATCGATGGCAGTTGACTCAACAAATGATTCAACATTTTTGAAACCGCTGGTCCCGAGAGTACCTACAGCTATTACAGAAGAGAACCAAGTGGAACAAAGTCCAGCCAAATGTCCGTGAGGGTGAAATTGTCGTCCTGATGGAAGAGAATACTCCTCCCCAAAAGTGGAAGCTGGCAAGGATTGTTGAGGTTCATCATAATCCTAGCGACAAGAAAAATCTAATTCGTTCTGTGAGCGTCAAGACCTCCGAAGGCACATACAAGAGACCTATACCCAAGATCTGCCGCATTCCCATGGATGATGACGGGATTCCAGAAGAACCAACAGAAATTAATACAAAATAAAAAATATCGTTACTCCGTACTTTTATATAATTTCAACATGATTAACCTTTGTAAACAAAACAAAAAAAAACTTTTCGTGTAATTATAATACTTAAATATATATTTAGGCGGGCGGACTGTTCATGTACAACAACACTCACACATTTTCTTTCCTATTTTACTTCAGCATCCAACGTACTTATTTATATTTTTAGAACCTTATCGCTAAAGGAAGATTAGAGGTCAATGCCTAATTATAATGTCCAGAAAGCTTCGATTACCTCCTTGCAATCTTTGTATGATAATTCCAAGGGCAACTTTGTCCTAGCCATACATTTTATGCAGCAGTCTCTATCTCTTCCAGCTGCAGCAAACAGCTCTGTCCAAGCTTTGTAATATTTGAACCGCGTTTATTTATTAAATTATTGTTTGCTATTTTAAAGTTACACTCCGCTCTCAACCTTTTAGCATTTACTCGCTCATTTTCACATTTACGCATAAGAACATTCTGTGCTCAACAATTGAGTTAACAATGTTTTTTTAAATGTATACAAAACAATTCTAAAATAAAAACCAAATCCATTTTATTTTTACCATTCTTTTCTTTTTTGTTAACTTGGACAGGCTTAAGTTATAGTAACTAGTGGTCCCGATCTTTCAATTCTGAATCAAAAAAACTCGATTCGATTCGATTCAATTCAATTCTGATTCATCAATTTTCGATTCAATTCAAAGCATGAATTGAATCATTTCATTTAATTCACTTCATGAACTAAATCACGCGAAATGCCTTGAATCGCGATTCAAATGATTCACGTGCAACGAATTTGTTTGCATATCCCGCTTAAAATTCTTATAGCAACGTATCACATTAAAAAATTCGTGCGTGTTTCTGAGAGACATTTTTGATTTTTTTAATGAATCCGACTTATCAATTATTTTGTAAATAATAATTTTTATACATCCAATAATTCAATTATTATAATTTGTTATTCCAGCATTTACTAACGGTTAAATTTAAAGGTCATAATGTGACAATTAATTAGCAGGATATGCAACTCGAATATATAATTCGTGTATATAATAGTGTTATAAATTGTGTAAATGGGAATCGGGACTGTAAATCCCAATCCCTTATATCAAAAAATTACTTACAAGGGTATCCCTTATAGCGAGACTTCACTGTGTTGACAACTTCAGTGACAGTAAAATTGTTTGACTTATATTCTTCCGCTGTTTTATGAAGTCATTATAAAATACTTAAATAAAATGTTTATGTTACCACCTTTTACTGTTTGAATGATTTGAATCATCATTCGATTCAATTCAGCACCCTGAAAGGAATCAAATTGATTCCTGTGAATCGTGAATTGAATCGAATCATTGAATTTCGTTCAATTCATAAGTTGAATTGAATCAAAACGAATTTTTTGAATTGAATTGAAAGATTGGGACCACTATTAGTACACTCTAAAAAATCCGGAGTAAATCTAGCAACATTTGGGCGGTTCGTTATTCCCTAGCAAGACTATAATGCTGGCATATCTTGGATGAAGCCAAATTTACTCCGGTCTGCGGAGTAATCATGTGTTAACCCGGCAGTTGCCAATTTACTCCTGTATAAAACAATCCTGTTCGGGGGTTTTCCGTTTACTCCGCAAAAGGATTAAAACAATGCGATTCAAGCAACCATTATGATTCTGTATATGAGACATAATTCTTTCCTATGGGGGTCATTGATGAACCAATTTTGGTATTGAAATTGACCCTGTTATGGATACTTTATGCTGTAAACGACTATAACTAATGAATGTTTTTGAGAATATATCCTCTCATGATAATAATAATTACAATTATTGTAATTTTCAAATTTATTACATTTTAATCTCCTGACTATACAAAATCTGTAAGTAAAGTTTCATTGGGTAAGAAAGGCTGATATCTCTGACACGGCTGGTGGAAGTGGGGTCTTTTGCAACATGTCATAAATAAAATAATCCAAAAACTGCCAAACACTAGCACAGGCAGCAGGAAACGACAGATTACAGACGTAAAATGTCTTGTAGGCCAAATCCACTGCAGACAGCAAAGTTTCCACTTCGCTCAAAAACCACGAAAAATTCTTGCAAATCTAGATTGCTCAAGTTGCTCTTGCAAACGATTTTTGCTGATGCCGCATCACTGGTCGTTGTTGCAAAATCATCGAGGTCCACAAGGGGCTAGAAAAATAAATAAAGTCATTATGGTGTCCATGTACAATAATATACGAGAAATATAAACTATAACTAAATAAAAACTTGCATTTATAACTTCAATAAAAGCTTTAGCGCCGTCTAAAGATGTTATCTTTTTAATCTTAGGGCGGAAAAGGGCCGAAAGCATAAAAAAGGCAACAATGTCGTTTGAATGACCTGCAAAGTGAGCGTACATATTCTGATTTAAGTTACTTATATATATTTCAATCCGATTGAATTGTAACAGTTGTATTTCTATTAGTTTTGGCTAAAATCTGAATTTGATGTTAGCGTTTATTTTCTCACTGAGTTGTACCAGTTTGCTTTTTTAAATAATACAGATACATATATTATTTAAATATACAAAAAATGTATAACCGTTTGAACTAATACAACATATTTCGAAGAAGCAAAGTGGCACCAATTAGTGGGAACATATATCACTATATATGTACTTAAATACAGTACCTCCGTCTGCTATCCCAAATGTAAGTAAAGACTTCTTCTTGCTCGAAAAAAATTGCACAATTTTTTCGGCTGCCTGGCTCCACTTGGAAGAAAGACTATCCGACACAAGTGGGTAGCTCATTTGAAAGTCTTGTTGGATCTAAAAGAATAAAACCCAACATTACAATAAGCTTACAATGAAGTCGTCAAGATTGCAAGAAAATTACAGCTCCATTAGTATCCAGCAATCTGGGCCATTTTTCGAAGAAATCGTTGAATTATAGATCCCCACGGCATTTCAAAATCATCTTGCGCCTAGCCGCAAACGTTTTCCTCAGAAATTCAAAAACTTTCACAGGTGGGGTGTTGTGGTTCTGCAACCAACGCCTCTGTTCTTCCATTTCATCCTCGTTTTGAACTTTAAAAATATTGTTATGTACGTGTGATCGATTTATTTCAAAGCAAAGCTTTAAATATTACTTTGCAAGTTGAAATTTACATAAATTACCTTCAAAAGGGATATCATCTTCTGTTAGAAAAGCGTCTGCTGTTTTTCATGCTCCATTTCCGTTATTTTGACGAAGTTTCCTCCAAACGTTTTTGAAAAAATACTGAATATATCCGGATGGCGATAAAGAGTTTTTCTTTCCGGTGTTAGCGTCAACAACACATACAGAGTGAGAAAAGTAGGCATTCTGTAAAAAATGCATGTATATAGCTTTATAGGCAGTTTTTACTTGATTTACATTTTGGTTTGTTATTAAATACTTTGAGATCAGTCCTCTCCTTTCCAACCAGTGTCGGATATAGCTGCGAAACGATACATTCAGCAAGTTGGTTTCGCTGATCGGTTGAGGGTCTGTGAAATAAACGAATTTCTTTTACGCGCCCATAAGATGCTTATTAACGCAATGATTATGTATGTGTGGAAGGTTATCATACACACCTGATATTACAAACATTTCACCCAAAAATCATTAAAATTTTACAATACGACTACAAATATTCACGTAAATTGAAAATTAAATATAGTTTTGCAATTCAAATGTATTTATATTGCCATGAAATATTTTTTACGGTCACTTGACAATTTAGATTTGACGGTACATAAAATGGAAATAGACTTTCTTTAGCAAATATTTCGCAATTAGTTTACGATAGTGAGAGAGTACACGCTTTCGTATAATACAATATTTCGTATAAAATTGGACTTACTCATTGGAATTACACTTTGTAGTCAAATCCTCACAAACACATTTCACCAAATGTTTCCTCAAATACGACGTCAGTGGTTTTAGCGAAACGCCAAGTTGTATTATTTGTTCGCCATATGCCACCTTTAACGAGTTGTCGACCGTTCGCAGAACTTTCTTGACGTCCTGTAATTAAATTAAATGTGGAAAAATTACTTTGCACAAAATTCCAGTCCCATGTTTGGATTTTTTAGAGTGACAATAAAATACTTGATTAAAAAAATATTTGTAGTAACTCCAAATAATATAATTTCAGGCTAGGTTATTTACATATCTATACGGATTTCATGCCTAATTATGTAATAATTTGATTAGGTACATTATTAAATACGTTCAAAATTATTGTTTTTAATTGCTTTTTTCTCATTTGATCATTACTCTCATATTTTCAGTGGCTTTAAAATATTTTACTGAATACTTCAAGTTTCCGACAATTTTATAATATTGTTATATAGTATAACTATGTAATAACTAAACATTTTCCAAAACTTAGGATTGCTATTTAATCTGAACGAGCTTTGAATTCTCAGCGTAAAATTGCAGTTATGCTGCATTAGCAATAATTATTTTTATCGAATTTAATTTTTACGAATCATTTCGCTTGCAAATAGCAGTCCCCTTAAATAACCTGGAAAATCAGTAAATATATATCGTACCACAAATTATTTTTGAAGATTATTCTAACAACATACTGTTAATTTGGACTCCTCATCATAAAAAAGTTTTCGCTTTCGTTGTCTTTTTTGCACTGCAGAATAGATGACCAAAGGAATTTCTGGACCACATTCGCTCCTTTTCGTTCCTTCAGTTATTATTTCATTTTGCACATAAAGTATCACCTGAGTTATTCGAAAATAAATATTGGTATTACTAGAAGGTATGTTGGTATCATTTTATGTGAAAACATTTGCTTATTATAAAATATTTCACTTACCTCAGGAGTTTTTGGCTGTTCAATCGTCAGTTCTACAGAGTTAACCGTCTAGAATTGAAAATTTATTAGTACCATGTTATATGAATTCTGTCAAAATTGTCATTGACTGTTTTAAATTTAACACATGGAGCTGGAGTTTCAAGTTCTGAAAATTGTACGATAACTCCAATGTTTTCATCCAAAATTTTATACGCTCTGTAATGTGGTTCGTATTTCGGGACCAAGTTTTGTCCTACAAGAAATATCCTTGAATGTATTTTTATAATGCTATCCACACTCATAAATGTGGGTTCATGAATATCATTTTTACCCGTTATTATTATTGAATTAGCGAATATGAGTTTTTGTCTGTACACTATTTTATCCAATTTCTGTATTTGATCATTCTGGGAAATGTGAACTTCACGACACACAATTTCGGAAAATTTTAACTCGTTCACACATATAAAATGTGATCCGACTTTGATAATGTTGAGAGGGTCGAAGGTATGGTTTAGCATAAACCTCAGACTGACGTGTAATTGATTTCTTCGCATTACAGTTTTGCATATATTTTTAAAGTCATTACAATTATTTGCTACACGTTTAAATAACTGGTGCCTTGCTTCATTTCGCATTGTCCAATATCTTAACATTGGTCCAATTTGTCGTATTAAATAAGGGTAGTGGATGAAATGATGTTTTGGTCGCAAGTTTTGATTTGTAATTTTTCTGTACAAAACATGATGGTCCTCGATGAGATTCTGTAAAAAGGGAATACTTGCATCACTTATTACAGGAGACATAATAATGGCTAAAATATCCTTTAGAATCAAAATTAGCTGGTAGACCCGACTATTTTCTTGAAAACAATCTCCAAAAATAAAGGTGAAGCAATTAATTAATGTTATGTTTTGGCCCGCTGATTGTCCCAGTCTTGTATCGGCTGGGTTAATTTTCCCTGCAACTATAGGGGATGGTTTAGAATGACTGTAGTGTCCGTATTGGAAATTTTTCAAACGACTGTTGATTTGATCCAATGACAGTATTTTATTGCTGATTATGTCATCTAAAGCAACTTTTAAATCCAGAGGGACAATTCCCTCAAAAAAATCATGCATAATATCTGCACAGTAGTTTTCGGTTGTGTGAAAGCCATTTAAACTGTTAAATACTGTAGCAGTTTTAATGCCAGTATCCGATGGAGAATTCTTCTGCAAATCAATGGTATAATTAGTTTTGGTTCTTAAAAGGGAAAAGTCAGGGTTGCCCTCTGCTTGACATCTTGATTTTGCCATCTTGCAAAACCGACAGTAAAAGTTGGCGGATTCCAAGATTATCTCCAATAATTTGACCCAGACGAATGTTTACAGGTCCTTTGTAATCATCAGTGCATATTTGTATAGCACATTTTTCGAGGTTTTGCAAATCTTGAATCAAAATACTAAAAATTTTGTTGAGTGAATATTTTTCAGTATGCTTGGATTTGAAGCATAGGCATGGAAAAATATTTTCAACCTTGGAATTAAATTCCGCGTTTACATTAAGCAGAGATATATAGCAATTACCAAGCTTATGTAATCCTGATCTGGAAGATAGAGGATTTGAAATTTCCAGTTCATCATAAAAGAGAAGCAAGTAAACTGTAGGAACTTGTACATCATAGTTACCTCTTGATTCTTTCATCTTAAAATAATTCCCACATAAGGGGCTTGAATAAGAAAGTGGTTGACAATTCTTCGATGAGACTTCTAAGCAACTTTTAAATACTCCAGAAATTTCTAAAACCTTCTTCACCAGTTTGGCCGCGGGCACATATTGAAAGGTATCTTTGCAAAGACTTGTTTCAGTTGCTGATCTATGATTTTTGACCTTATGGTATGTCCCTAAAACTATTTCTTCGGGCTCAATAAAGTTTCCAGTCTTGATTAAATGTTGTTCCAATTTGAATGATGTGTCGACATTCTTAAACGGATTTTGAAATGTTGTTAGCACACATTCTAACTTATCCGAATCAGATTCCCCTGATAGGATTTTGGTAATTGAAGTCGTGACCATAAGCAACAACTCCTTTGTCCAGTCTATTATTTCTGTAACGACTGTTTGAGGAATTTTTCCTGAGTATAAAAGCTTTGCCACAAAAATGGTGGCTTTCGATTCCCAAGTATCCACGAAATCCTTACATATTTGGGTATCATTATCGTCTAAATGGTTATATTGAGAAGCTATATTCCCACTGTCCAGATGATTATTAAAAGTTGTTTCTTCCTTAGACAGATTTTTCTTAAGATGGCAACTATGCGTCTCGAAATGTCTCTTGAAACTTTTGTAGTGCACAAAATGTGATTCACAGACTGGACACTTATGGCTATTAGATCGCGCACTGGTACCATGAGCATTTTTAAAATGTGCCCATAAAGAGTCCCAGTTAATATTAAGTTTTATGTGGCAATAACTGCACTTTACCTTAAATTTGTGTTTCCTTTTAAACTCGTCCATAATTGCGATGCGATGACCTGCGCTTGTAACGATACTCCGTAGCTCGTCCTTTAGCTGGTCATCCTCGGATATTCTGGAAAAAATTCCATCGTCCAAATTCTCATCTGCGATATAAAATACATTTGGTTTTAATTAAATAGTGTAATTATCTTGACAACAATGCTACAGCATAAAGACTATACTACTAAATACTATTTTTTTATACTTCGTATTTCTAAATGCAATTAAAGTGGAATAAAAAAATTAACTCCGTTTCATGTTCTAAAATCTCATAATTACCTATTATGAAGTGGTATACATGCGTAAGTCCATTGCATCTTTGGAATAATGAAGATTATATAAATGAAGTGGTAATAATGATAATGTATGTAGACATGTATTCGGTAATTGGCATTATGTTACTTATTTACGTTCATATACTTATTTAGTGCATGTTAAATCACATATACAAAATATAAACTTACCATAAAATTTCTGTCGATAGATTTCTGCCAGATTTAACTCTTCCAAAACCGTATCTATGACCTCAAAACTCATTATTATAACAAGTTTAACACAAAAATTGATTAAAGCTAGTAATGGTCGTCCGAATATTTCTACATGAAATGGTCGTCGACTTGCAGGCGTGCATGCGATTTGAATTTGTATGAATGAATGTAACCGTCGACAATAAAGTTTAATCCTGTCAGCAGGTTAAAATTCATGCTTTACCGGGGTCATGTTATTCGTGTTACCAGTAACAGTTGTGGAAGTTCGCTCGTAGGAGCCGGAGAGAGAGGTAGTGGCTGTCAGTGGCTCTCTTATCTCTCCAACCTACAGTTCGGGGGACGCATAACATTCGTTAGTCCCAAAGCCCTCTGGTCCTCTATGGACAGTGACTGCGGACTGCCGAGTTGAGTGCCCGTACCTGTGCCGGAGGATCCTCACTGACCCGGGATCCAAGGGCTAAATCCGGAGTCGGGAACTGCACAGGTAAGGTTTGCACTAACTACATACCATTTGTGTAGTGTGCTGTGGCTGTATGTACGTTGAGCGTGTACCAGCATCCGGGGACGCAAAACGTGCATGCAGGTTGCGGCATACCTATGCAAAGTAGTTGCCTTCCTTTCCTGACTCTGGATAGGGCTGGTATGTAAGCTCGTGCAGATCTGCATGACTCTGCCTCTGCCGTTCTTGGAACATTGGACCGGGGGTAAAGACCTTACGTTGGAGCTCATGTGGTTTGGTAATCTCAAGAATTAGGAATGCTGGTGACTGACAATGGGACGTATATATACGACACCATCAGATCACCAGCAAACCTGAAATCTTTGCATAGATTATGCAAGGGCAGCTCCGACCTGCAAGAGGAGCGGTAAGATAAGGTAAATCGGACAGTATGCAAATCAAAGCATGCCACACAATATATGTGTGACCATGCGAAATGCAAGTCCGTATATTAAGCAATGCAAGTAACTGGGCGAGTGCAATAAGCCTTAAGGCTTGAGCGCCTCCTAAGGAAATCCACAATGGATAGACTTGGGTCCCCTCAAATACATACATACATACAACAGTTGTGGAAAGCCCATATGAGATGAAATAACTAAGGGATGAGTTTTGACTTGTACTACAAGATTTAATCATTCTTGCATTTTTTGGCTAATGGAATAATTATAGCACCTACCAGTATTCTTTTCCATTTATCCTGCATGCCGGATAAACCCATTTTTTAGAGTGTAACCACCTGTTCAACTTACTTCTGTCTAAGCCAACAAAAAATAACTAGCATTCAAGCCATCAACCAAGGTGGATGGGATAACTGGGATTGCAATGATTTGTAATTTATACAAAATATTAAACTTGACATTATATAATTAGGCTAATTTCTAATTTGAAAGAGTGGACCGTCTTGGTTGTGGACCGCTGCCCGTGCAATGCCGCCGCCCTTGCTAGTGTATGGTTTTATTTTTTTTAAGAATATTTTTTATAATTGATTTAGTCAGCTATTACTGGCTCAGCAAATAAAAATAAAGCTCGCTTAAATTTGAATCTCAAATCCATGAAAAAATGTAAAAAATGTTTTTTAAATAATTTCGAATTATTAAGACTTTTAGAATCCTTTTTTCATTTTTGAGCAAAATTATTCAAATAGGGAAAAGAAAAAGCACAAAACAGTATAATGCTTTAATATTTTTTTAATTTAAAAAAAATAATTTTAATAATTTAATTAGCCAGTTATTGCTGGCTCAGCCAATAAAAAAGCGCGCGGATATTTGAATCTCAAATCCGTATTACACCAAGACGTAGACGAAGACGAAGACGGCCCACTCTTTCAAATTAGTAGAGAGGATACCATTTCAGAATACAAAAGATAAAAAAGTAAAAAAGAGAACAGAAATACCGCTATTACAAATGTCAAAAAGGCTTAGGGACCAAAGTTAGGAATACCCCTTTGCAAGACAAAAATATAAATCAAATTAGATTTTATTCAAAGGAAAACCAGATTGCCAACTTTTACAGAGTTACTCTTTCTCCGTCAAGCTCTAGATCGTTACCTTTTTGTTTTTTTCTCGTTTTCCCCTTAGACAACAGTTATTTTCCAACTACCAATAAGCTTTCCTGCATTTCCCGTCACTAAGCTCACGACTACTACATTACGACCTTTGACGGTCAAACTAGACAATGCAGATAAAAAACCAATAAATTGTATATGTACAATAAAAGTCACTTGAATTCCATTGGTGCTCGTCGCTCTCTATTCACGGCACATACATATATAGGTTTTTGTAATACTCACAATCAGAACGCACAAACAGATGCCAAAATATGGTGCTATTTCTTACATCCTCCCACTTTTGACTTTTATATGTTTACAGAAAAGAAAAGTCAAAACATTACTTCATAAATATTATAATAACATGAACAGTATAAATATTTTCCAAATAAGTAACCATGAGGTTTTAAATTTAATCGAATCTATTGGGTGCCTTGATTCTTCCACCAGCCCGACTCGTCTTGTGAACAGTATTAGTGGCATCCAACTTTTCCCCAGGAATTTCCCCATCATCTTCATCTGTTGTTTCAATTGGAAATGATATAATCTGAGCCCGATCTTTTTCAAAAACTTCAAATGGATAGAGCCGTTGTATCGGCCGGACAAGTTCGCCATTCGAAGTTTTGATCTTCGCCACCCGAATTACGCCATCTTTTCCAGGAAAAACTTCCAATATCCTTGCCATAGGCCAGTTTACCCGCTTTGTATTGTCACTGCCCACCAATACACTATCTCCAGGTTTGATATCTTCTTCAACTAGCTTTCTACTCTTGTCTGGCTTCAATATTCCTAAATATTCAATTCGGAATCTCCGACGAAAATCTTCCCGAATCTTCTGACGATAGACCAATCGCTTGTTCAAAGCATGAGCGTCTATATTATCCATATCAGGAATCCCAACTTCACGCAACTCTTGAAGGCGCATGGAAGGTGTAAGCGGGGCTAAGTCTTCAACGTCATCAGAAATATATGTTAACGGCCGGGCATTAATTACTGCTTCACAGTCACAGAGTATAGTCAACATCTCCTCAAAATCCAGACATGCCCGTGCCAATACCTTTCTGAGAACTTCCTTCAGCAATCGAACGATACGCTCCCACCATCCTCCCTACCATAGCGCACCAGAAGGGTTGAAAATCCACGTGATAGGTTGGATAGAATGGGACGACCCAAATCCGGAATTTCTAATTTTCTCCCAGTCAACTTGCTTCCACAGATTCGCTGTTCCAACAAACTTTGTCCCATTGTCCGAATAAATTGTTCGAGGCCTACCCCGTCGCCCAATAAATCTGCGAAGACTTAGAAGAAAGAATTCTGTAGACAAGGATGAAATCAGTTCAATATGTACTGCCCTGCATACCGCGCAAGTATATATCACTATCCATCCCTTCGGTCTGTCTCTCAAGTACAACGGTCCGGCTATGTCGATGCCTACCACTTTAAATACAGCAGCCTCTCTTACACGATTTTCTGGCAAAGGGGCAGGAACCGTTTCGAGGTTCTTTGAATTGAACCGTTTACATATCTTATCACGTATAACTTGTTTAATGGCCTTTCTTGTCTTCGTCAACCAGAACTTCTCCCGAATAGCACTCATGACCAATTGCACACCTCCGTGGCTTAACTCTGCATGGACCTTTACAATCAGCCGACGAGCTATCAAATGATCTGAGGGAAGTGTCATCGGACACCGGAAGAGGTTGGTATCTTTTCGCCTGAAGATCTTGGTCTTCAACCTCCAAATCCCATTTTCATCTTTTTCGGCATTTAACTGCTTTAGAGATCCGCGAGACTTTAGCTCACAATCAGAATACACTTCCCTTTGAACGAGTCTAATCAACCATAGTTCGCCTCTCGCTAATTCGTCATCACGTAGATCTCCGTTAAATTTACTGTTTTTGTTCTGACAGTTATGCTTATATCTTTGAATCCATGCCAGTAGCCGTACTATCTGAACATAATTACTAAAATGTTGTGCATACCAAGGAACTTGATTCACTACAAGATGTGTTGCCACTGACTTCTTCTCAGAACTGACAACGTCTTCATCACCATTCACCTCAGATTTTGGCCACAACTCTGGAGATTTCTTCAACCAAATTGGTCCCTCCCTACCAAATTGATTAAAGAAGCTGTTTAACAGAACACCCTCTGGAAGGTAAATCGGCAGGATTTAGTGAACCTGGTAAGTGCCTCCAATTCTTGGGATCTGTAAGCTCACGAATCTCCAGTACTCTTTTACCCACGAACGTAGCCCAATTTTCTTGTCTTTGTATCCAACACAACGCATTACTTGAGTCCGTCCAGTAATAACTCGGGATTTGCTTTAGGTTGTGATCCAATTTAACAGAAGTAGCTAAACGAGCACCAATGCAACAACCAAAAAGCTCCAGTCGTGGATTCGTAATTGCTTTTACAGGAGATCTCTTGACTTTGCTTGCAGGAGTTGAACAGAAACTCCGGACATGTACTCTGCTCGAATGAAGACTGCCGCGGCGTATGCATACTTGCATCTGTAAATATGTGAAGAGATATCTTACCAGGCAGTACGTCTTGTTCAAATATCCATCTGGGGATAGTCACTTCCTTCAGCATAGGCAATTCTCTACTCCACTTTACAAATCTAGCAGAAAGATTCTCAGGCAGATTCTGGTCCCAGCCGATCTTTCTGCTGAATATGATATTGTGTAACACAACAGTTTTGACGTGCCAAATTATTTGCACTTGTGTTTCTTGTTGTGTATCTGTATCGTACGCAATTTATGTCATGAAGGCTGTCTTCATTTTTGAATCTACCTAGCTTTTTCGTGTTTGTGTTTATTAGTAGTGTAATATGCAAAAAATTATTCATTTCAAAGTTTCATGATTTTGAATTTATGCTACAAATTGCAATTTGAAATATATTCAGCATTGGAAGTCCAGTTAACTTTGATTTTCATATTTTTAATAAATTATTTTAACTGCACCCACTTCATGGCTACCAGTGAGCATCACCGACCACACAGATATCGACACTCACAAATTTATTTGGCTTCCGTTATGCACGCGCTATTCAGTAATAGCTTTTCGGAAACAGGGCGTGGCTTAGTTGATGTTGGTAGTGATTAGTACCTGTGGCTACTGTTTCGGATCCCTAGGCTGACTCAAGCACGATTTTTTGCTGGAAGAATGTTTAAATAACTGCTTTCAAAACTCAGGTATTTTGAAAGCAGTATTGACTTTTCTGATAAACACTGGTAGAATCATGATTACTGTTACATATGTACCATAATTATATATGAAGTAACTGTAACATTGTGAATGAAATGAATTGTAAGTACGTAAGTACTTGTGTACAATATGTACTATGGAACGTAAATACGGTGCATGGCCTTTATGGATAAGAAAATAGACCGTGGAATGTCTTTTTTCTGTACCCAGCCAGCTCCCGTAAGATCATGTGAAGAGAGGAAAAGGACGCTTGTTCCCCTCTGCCAGAGGTTCCCTCCTCGCTCTCTCTTGTGTGTGTGACTTTGCTAAGCACACCAGGAGACCGGATGAGGAGAGTGAACGAAGTGCAGGGGTGAAGCATGTATATAATATATTAGAGATAGACCTTTTTCTCTTTAGTTCTTTAAACTCTTGTGAAATATAGGTTAAGCCTCGTGCATGAGAATTCTGAGTCACAGTCACACGGCCTGATATGTATATATTGTATGAATGTTATGACGTTGAAATAATTCAAGGACAAAAGAATATTCTAAAATATTCTTTACCATGCTAAAGACTCCACGGAGCACATTCCATTGTTTAAATTGCGAAAGTCTCTACGGAGCATATAAGTTACTGCAAATACTTATTGCAGATTTTAGTATAAATATGGTTGACGCTCTGTATATTTTATCTTAGTTTTAACTTAGATCCCACCTGGTTACTATGCCGGTTTGGGCATCGAATAGCTTAAGTTAAGATCCCTATTGTGCAGCCATGCATAATGCTGGTTCGCCTATAGGCTTCCATAATTTTAAGTATAGATTTAAGTTAGATAATTTAAGATTAGGATACATTTAATTCCTGTTTATAAGTCGTCATACTTATTCACAGAAGGGTTACATTGTCAGGTTGATAATGTATACTACACACAGAACACAAATTAACTAAGAAAATACAATTATAGATTATAAGAACTTAATATAGACCGAGTATTAAGGACATTAATCACCAAATCTTTTTCATAACAATTACAAGTAAAATAAAGCAAGTTGGGCAAATAATTATATGTTGTTTACTCTCCAGGGCATTTATTTGCACTGTAATTCATCCATTTATTTTTCAGTGAACTTTAATATTAGTTTAGTTTAGACTCCGCGTAATCCGCACCGGGCGCTTACCAACTGGTATGCAACATGGTGTCTCTGCTTTGGGACATAAATTACACCATTAGTGTAATTTCTGGGACTCCCACGTATATTTTTCCCGAAACCCAGAAAAATTTCTCATCAAGATCAGAAAAGTCCACTGGACAATTTTTCAAGAAAATTTCTCATCACACCAGATGTTCAGACTTAGCCCACTGGGCAAATATTTAATAAAAATATTTCAAGTCACACATTTTCTCACTGAGAAATGGTACGGATTATGGGCAAATTTTGTCTCGAGAGGCCCGAACTGCGGGGAAATAATATTGTTTCCACAGGAAAAATTTATTTTTGCTCACAATCAGCTACTGTCATAGGATTTTGCATTCAGACACTGAATGTAATCATTAGCCAGTCCCATCGGGACTCGGATTTCAAAATTTCAGTTGTTCCTGAGGACAGGAATAAAAATTTAAATTTTCCAAATCAAAATTTTTCATCCCAGAGAAGGAAGAGTCTATATATAAGGTAAGTAAATAAAATTTTGAAACATTTCTAATAGATCTTTTTACTCTAGGGAAATAAATATATACATTAGAAATATTTTGAGTAAATTTTTGAGAGCTAGGCCTACTGTAATACTATGCTATCAAAGTATCTCAGTCAGATAATAGGATTTAAAAGGTTTAAAATTAAAGAGCAAATAAAAATAGTGAAATAAATAAAACTTTTAAAGTGCCATTGACTCGGACGCTGTAGACCGCAGAGTCAGAAGGGAAAAGTACAAGTGAAAGGATGTGAGATTACGGCCATTGGCCGCTCAATCCTACACACACTTGGAAATTAAAAAATGTTTTAAAATATAAAATTTCATCTATTTTTCATCAAGAGACGATCCGTCTATAAATTTTAATGGCCAGCCAACCAGGTCTGGTGCATTTGAACCATTAAAAACTTATTATTTAGTCCTTTGTGACGAACACTGAAAGAACATCAATGGTGAGACTCACTTTTCAATTACTTACTTACAAATATAAGTCTTTTTGCCTGTCTATGGGCCAGAGTAGGATGCATACGTATACCCACTCATACAAAATAGAAATTTTATGAAATTTTATTTAAAATTTCACATACATGGGCACTATGCTTTTACATTTTCGTCGTTAAGGAGCAATTTGGAACGGGACCATCCCATAGAGACGTCCCACAGGGACCATCAAAAGTTTTTCTGCAGGTGCAAAGCAACTATAGGGCTAAGGTCATACGAACAACTTCCATGGAGGCGTATGTACCTCGAGCTTCCTCTTAACCGAGGCTCATCCCATAACGACGTCCCACTGGGAATTCACATATACCTAAAAGATATGGTCTAGTATATGTGGAACACATCGAGAGCTCTGCGTTACGCTATGTGCATACCTACTAGGTTGCACATATACACCTTAATACTTATTAATGTGGGGACCGCCCAACATTACGTCCCATAGGGACTACTTAACCACCGTATAGGCACTGCCTGTGGTAAAGTAAACATGGCTAAGCCGTGCAGGTCTACACATACCCACTGGGGTGTACATGTACACGTATGCTATAGCTACAGGGGGTTCATCATGTCCCGACAACCTATGCTTCTAACTGCATAGTCAACTACAAGGTTAGATGGTATAAGCCACAATATCTAGACATGGCAATTAGATATATGGCAGGTGTAGGTCAATACCTGGCATACTCAAAGACTACTTATATGAGTCAATGGGTTAATGACATACACACACTTGATAGGTGCATATAGGGTTCTACCCAACATTTACATCTGCACCATAGATTATGCTTACGATATCATAGTAGGATCTAGGTATGACATGACCTGACAACTAGAACTACTAGTAAATGACATAATGACCCATGGTACCCGGTATCTACATACAGGGTAGTCAAAATTACTCTAACTCCAAATTTTAAAAAAATAATTACATGCCGTTAGGGTAATTATTACTTGGATATTTTTCAAAATTTAATCACCTCACAATTAGTATGTAACCATCCACATACAGGGCGACTAGTATCCATAAGCCTAATTATTTCATTTTTAGGTGCAAATCTGTCTATGGGCTAGCACTTAGGTTAGGAAGGAAGGAAATCAGAATATTTTGAGGAAAGTCTCTTCCAGTGCTCCAGAATACAGGGTGCAAGGCACATCTTCTGCACAGGGATTGGGATACAGGATGACCTCTTCCTTTAGCTGTGAGCAAGTACAGGGCGTAAGGAAGCCTCCTTGATGACAGTTATGGGAATATAGGGTCCATCATAATATTTCTTCCTCAACCTTCATGCAAATACAGACTAGCCTGAGATCACTTCCTTCATATAGAGAATTGAGATTCTTCTGAAGTATAGAGTGGTTGCTTTTCTTAATGGCAGATCTGGCGACGTCCATATAGGCTGGCATTAATACAGAAAGCATGCATCTTCAGAAATAAATTCCCTTGGAACAGAAAGAGAGTGTCTTTCCCTTGGTATAGATTAATTTCTGGATACATGGCACCAGGGACTCTTTATGCTTAACTCCAACTAAGGTTGAACAGGTTAAGATAAATACAGGTCAGTTCATCTTATATGAGGTTCTAAGGAAACCGAGTAGGAAATGCTTCTCCTTATACAGACTTTATATAATACAGGGAACTCTAGTTCTTTGCAAACAAACTTTAAATCTTTTAGTATGTTTCTTTAGCATGCTACACTAATTCTTTAATCTGTTTTGGTTACTTGTCTATGGGAACCCATAGGTACATCCATGTGGTCAGATATGGGAGCGTATAAGTGGACGCAGGACTCCCATGAGGTATAGTATATCATACTGATTCACCTTGGATGAATTGGAAAATCCGGCTTACTAGCGTTCAGGGAAGGAGGACTTCCTCAGGGATAGCTGGAAGCAAGGCCAAATTAGATCTTAGATATCGTGCTGTGGGAGCGTGAGTGCATTGGAGGACGGAGTAATCCCTTGATGCACTGGCATAGTATATCACAGTTACGGCTAAGTATCACCCAATTGGATTCCACTGGTGTAGCGCTTGTACTAGGAAAGTCAAGAAGTAGCTGTGCCAGTAGGCAAAATGACGTAGCATAGACATATCGGTGAAGGTTATTGCCTCTCAATGCTTCCGTAGTATAGATCATGGGATTCCTACGTACAGAGTACTGATACAGGGTAAGACTTCACAACGGTTATGAGTCCATACTAGTAGTAAGTAGGGATAAGTAGCTATAATTATACAGGGTACTCCCCAGAAAGGAGTTACTGACAGGCGTTCATGTGAGCGGACATACAGGAGTCGGGATACATGAATTACTTAGTCCCGAGGGGAACCTGGAACCCAAAGGCTAGCAAATCCTATAGCTTGTCGTAAAGTATATAGGCCTGAAATAAAAAAAATATATTTTAGGATAATTATAAGAGAGGGAAACTCAACTGTCTTTGGTTGAGGGAAACTCTGAATTATTCATTTTTCAACTTCAGAACTTCAGGAGGCATCCTGGACGGATTCAAAATTTCTTTCCGGAATAGGATTCCGAGGTACGCCTACTTGCCTACGGACTTGGAATACAAGTGCCAGAGCAGGGGGTGTTACTAATTGGCGATTAATTTAGAATCACGGAGCCTTTTTCAATTAGGACGTGATTATAGGAAAGTGGCATTGTTGTTACTACCAGTAATGCCATTAATTGGCGTTTAATATACTAAACTTGTACTGTGAAGTATACAGAGAAGGCTGTCTCTACTTACGGGTATACAGAGCAGAGTTTGCTTCTACTTGTGAAGTATACAGGACATGGACTTCTTCTACTCAAGGTATACAGAGTTTAGAAGGACTTCTGTCTATGGATATATAGCACTACTAGTCAAGCTTCTAATGTCTAATTGAGTGTGGACTTGGATATTAAACAGAGCCATTATTGGTGTCTATTCATGGACATACAGAGACCACCAACGAAGCTTATAATTCAGGAACGGATTTTAAGCAGGCAAAAACAGTGACCTTCGAGGAAGGTATGTATGCATTGACAGGTAGTCTAGATATAAGGGACAATTGGCGTGCGAAAATTTATGTCAATGTATGCATATAGGATGCTAAGTAGGTAGAAACCTTCTCTTGGCAAAGCAGAGTATGTGAGTTAAGGGAAGTAGCTATTAACTCTTCATAAGTTAAGTATATGATGTAAATTCTCAAGAATTCTTATTACAGGGAAGAGGTTTAGTGTGGATTGTGGACTCTAACTCACTGACTTGTGGTAGAAGCTCTTGTGTAACAATTACGGTTAGTCATAGGGCTCTTTCAATTAGATAATAATAATAATAATGGTTTTATTGGTCGATACTTAGGCCACAGCCGTTACAACCCGTTTACAGTTATTCAGTTAAGAAGTAGTTCTTGTCTGTTACATTATAACATAATTTGAACTTATATTTTAAAAAGAAAAATGCTGGGTTTTATGAAATTTAAAGTAAAAAAGATATTGTTAGTTATATGACTTGTTATTCTAACATCCTGCTATACATTCGTAGAAGAAGGATCGGATTTTCTCAACTTCACACCAAAAGTAATAATATTTGAGGTACATTTCCCTATTTGTTGAGTCTTGAAACATTTTTATAATATAATCACTCTCCGTCACATTTTCCAATTCTCCTAAATATCGCTTTCTAGGGGACTTATAATGTGGGCAGACGAACATTACATGGTACAAGTCTTCTGGTTCATGCAGATTGCAGAGTTCACAGTAGGGAGAGTTGTCAGTGCCTTTCCAGCGGATCCAGAGGCCTCTTAATTTCAGACTCTTTCCTTTTATACAGATAAATGGGATTCCGGTTCTGAGATTTTGTATAAGCTTCACAATATTCCATTTCAGATTTTCAGTGTAGAACTTGGGAATATTTACGTCTTAATTCTTCTAAAATGTTCCAAGTGTTTGCCTTCTTGCAGATTCCTCACATCCTTGTTCGTTAAATTTTGATTGTATTTTCCTATTATGCTTCGAAAATTTGAATTTATATAGTCCTTGTTTAGTTGGCTGTATTCTACGTGCATCTGATTTTCGTGAAAGAGTTGTTTCACTTTATCGGTCCAACTGTACTTTCCGTGTGTGATTCCTGCGATTTCCTCATAGCAGCTCCTCAGTATCGTCCCGGGTTCCTGGTTTAATGTTTTTCTAATGAAGGACAGCGTTGCTTTAAAAATCCACTTCTTGACACTTGTTGTTGCTGTTTCCAATCGTAGAATGTATCCAGGGACTAGATTGCTGCAATTGCATATTCTTCGCAGAAAAATTGTCTGGAGTTCAATTAGATATACGGCCTTGATAATCAACGTATAGTGACTGTAGTTCCTTCTCCCAGAACGAATGTAACTCTGGGGAAGTACAGACTATAGTTCTGTGCAGAGATGAACATAGAATTAGGTGACGAAGTCATACGAAAGATGTTTCCCTTTTGGACGTAGAGGCTCATCTCTGATGCAATAATGCCGGATGTGGGTCTGTACTTCCAAGAGGTACAGAATATCAACAGTTCTAGTCGGATAGTCGCGTATTTGGAGTGAATCCCAATGAGAAGAACGGAGAATTTTCTCAGAGGCACAGGTCACAGGAGATCCGGGTACCTTACTAGATAAGAGACTTCGACACAGATGGACTTCCCTTATGGGATACCATTACATACAATCAACATGTAGCTACAACCAGCATATGCAATCATTTCATTCAAATTTTGTGCTTATGCTATGCTAAATGTATACAATAACATCCAAATTCGTTACATGTCTTCAAATTTATTTTATGAAATCCAAATTGTTAATGGTTACTCTGAAAGTTAGTATGGTTATGACTGACAGTTGCTAAGGGTACCACCCACTCTTGAAACCTCTGTTACAGACGTATGCGTGTGGTTCATTTAACCCAGAGAGCCGGTGAATATAGAGGGAAAGTCATTGTGACCGATACCCGACCTCCGGTAACTCAACTGTAAATACATCTACTCTCTGTCGCATACCCTACGTATGTGTGTCTACAGTAAGGAGTGAGGAGGCAGACGTCGAATAGCAACTCGTTCTAAATTCAATTGTACTAATATAAGGATTGATCAGAGACTAACCGGTGCTCAGTTTGAAAATTGTTCTTCTCTTGTTAACACCTAATACAAACTTGTGTGAATATTGTATTTGCTTATAAGCTTATAGCTCATACATATCATAGTGTCAAAGAAGCAACCACCACCACCTGAGCCTAGGCATCTTCGCTCTAGTGGTCCACCACCTGCACACTTAGATGTAAGAGAGATAGAGAGGGCTAATCGACTTCGATTGCGGGAGCAATCTGGGTCTTCATCTAGCTTCTCAATTATTCCTAGCAACCCATCCACAGATATATCATCACCAGAGGAAAGAGTTAGCCCGGTAAATAATCCGAGCACAGCAACTCAAAGACTACAGGAAATCGAAGAGACTCTGCCTTCACTGACGGAAGGGGAGGCTGAGGGCGAGAGTTCTTTTCATACGGTAGACGCTACCTCTATTTCCAACGACCTTGACTCTACTGCTTACGAAAGTGCAGCCTCGGTTAGAGATGAGATTGCAATTGAAAATCTTGCAGGGGATATTGTGGTTTTCGGACCAGAAGTAGACCCTGAGGTTATAAACCTAGTGCAACAGACTATCACTCTTGCAAAAGAAATTAGTGATCAGCAGGAACAATCAAAAACTATTGTTAATGAATCTACCAAAGAATCTGACATAAGTCACGATCCGGAAAATAGTAACTAAAATAGACCAAGCACTAGCAAGGAGTTGCAAAAGAAGGTAAAGGAAGGCACTGTAACTAAGAAACATGTGTTTACCACAGGAGATGAGTCAAGGGCAATATTACCAACTCAGTCTCCTCATACTTCTACACCCTCAGCATCATCCTCGGCAAGGACTAATATAAATCTGAATGAGGTATCACAGATAACTCTATCTACAACTCGGAATAATGTTCCGACTCCATCAACTCCAGCCACAGATATGGAATATAGGATTCCAAGAACACCCATGTCTTACTTGAATCTCTCAAATGGGAAGCTTAATCATTCAACTATCCATATGCTCATTCTCATGGGGATAGATTTTGGAGATTTAAATAGAAATCAGGTAGGAATGACCCTGGCTGAACAGATTGGAGTAAACCAGAGTAGAGGTTTCATTGAACTTATTCGAGAAAGAGGAAACATATTTACCCTACGTCATTTACGCGCGACAGCACAGATACGTGTGTATATCAGTTGGGATATATTCTTTTTCAGAGTACTAGATCGCAAAAATATGGTACAGCAGAGCCCGGAATATTCCGAGACTGTGAGTCAAACATTATGGGAAATAGCTACCAATTTAGCAGCTCAACTCCAAGAGCATCCCATACAGATATACACCCTTACAACTCTATTGGAGAGACGGGTACTCACGATACAACGCACTACGGAGGAATTAGGTAGGCAATCATTCATTAGAGATCATGCGCCATTCCTTGATAACATACAAATCTTGAGAATCCCTGGAGCCATAGCTAGGAATGCACGTCAAAGGGATAACAATCCTATACCTCCAAGAGAGCGAATTACTGTTCAGGTCGAGCTAAATGAAGATTATGTACTTGTACGGCCTGTTGGTGCTATGCCAAGAGGGAGAAGACTCTTTGCAGAAGAGCAAGAAAGTTATGAACAACCTGTGGAAAGAAGCAATATTGTACATATGGGTACAAGTCCCATAACTTCTACCACTATAGAAATGGGAACTAATAGAACTCCAAGACAAGTGTCTCGAAGCTCACCCTCAACCACCCGAGCTCAAAACTTGTCCCAAACACAGGACTTTCAGGCTTTTCAGGTTACGCAGGGGGAAACTCGTCAAGTACATGATATGGGTACATCACCTCATGTAAGTGCTGAGCAATACCGATATAGGGATATACACACTTCACCTATAGGAAATGCATTTAGACCACATGCTATGCGTAATGCTCAGACTGCTACTCACAGTAGGGAAAATGTTTCAACTTCTCCATTTAACAGACCTCCAACCTTCTCTCATTTTGGAACATCACCCATTACAAGGGAGAGGGCTAATGTAGGCTCATCTCCTATACATAATACCCACACCATAGGCACATCTCCTATTGTACCTAACAGGCGTACAATGAGTAGTCAATTTACCAAGGAAGATGTCGCGGAAACAATGGCAAATATCGTCAATAGTGTTAGACCTGCACGCAGAACTTTAAGCACTCAGGTGACTCCTCCAAGAAATGGTCTGAGACCAGGAAATGGTGGAACAAATATTAATCAGGGAAATAACACTCCCGTAGCATCTTGTTCAACTAATAGACCTAGGGAACAATCAACCCCAGTTACAACTCCCATTGGAATAATTATCCCGGATGGAACTGATTTTCCGCCTTTATCACCTAGTCTAATAGTTAGGGGATACCCATCTCCAGGAGGGAGAATATACGGACATAGACCCATTCACCATCTAGAAGGAGAAATTATACGAAATAGAGTAGACCAATTCAGACAAGAACATGACTTTGGAGATAGGATAGGTAGAGGCTACCCTCCTAATACTCATATACAAACCATTCGTTCTCCTAGGGAAGGTAGACACTACCAATTGAGACATCAAATTATTACCGTATATCAACGGGAAGATGGAGAATTAGTCCATTATATACCGCCTGAGCAACGAATTGATGTACGCTTAGTAAATGTAACTGTAGCGGAATTCCTACAACGAACAGCAGAAGGAGATGTCTCCCGTGTTCCAACTCCACCACCTGAAGTTGTGCTGCGTCCAGCATTAGGACCCTTATCACCAAGGCCAGCATACTTAATGATATATGAAAGACCCGATGGAGAGGAATTTTATGTACAAGGAGGTTTGTCTAATCAAAAGAAAGATAAAATACCCGAAGAAGGAGCATTCAAGTATAGACTTGTATGGGTGAAACTCCAGCACATCATCGTGTTGGGAATGAAGGTCGATTTTGTATTCCTAGAGAACAACATAGGGGTAATGGAGATAGCACTGATAATAATCAAAGTGTTACCTCTCATTCTGACTCAACCGAAGCTGAGCAATCTTCAGCTAATCAAAGCGGTAGTCCAGAAGAAGAGGATATCTCTAACGTTAGTGACGAAAATATCGCACGAAATCATTCCACGCTTAATGAGTCAATATCTACTCCATCAAGGGGAATAGTCACTGCATATCAGTCACCAGGCGGTCGACTGTATGGACATCGTCCAGTACATGCCTTTGTAGGTACGGAAAGACGAATTCCACAAGAAGAATGGGATGCATTCAGAGAAATAGAGATGGACACCCATCGAGCTTATGATTCCACTTGTCCCATACCTACCATAGTATCACCTAACCATGGTAGGCATTATCAAAATTTTGGGAATCATGAAATTAGGGTATACCAAATGCCGGATGGCACTATTCACCCTGGGTTTTCTAGTCCAAATTGGCAGAATAGGATTCCAGGCGGCAGGCTTGTCCGAATTATGGCAAGGGACGTATTTAGAAGAATAGCTCGAGAAGATAGAACCCCATTACCCTTAGTAAATATTAACAGTGTAGTCCACATGATACCAGTTAGACCAAGATATTCAGTATTATATATTACTCCACTAACAGGCATAATAGACGTACCCGGAGAACATAATCCTTTGGTACGAATTCCCGAGGGAGCAGTACGAATAGGTAGGAGACCATTCCAATATGACGAACAAGGTCAGGTCATGGGTACTTTACCGATTATTTGGAATAATGATATTCCACTGCAAGTACGGGAAAGATATTATCATATGCAAATTACACCAGCCTCTGATATTTTTATTCAACCAAATACTCCATCAATTAGGGAGATTAGGGAAGAAACATCTCCATCAAGACCTACCCAAATCGCTGGAACCGTTGAAAATGCAGATTCACCAGATATCCACAATCAACAAACTCAACCTATTCCAACTCCACGACGTAACTTATCGGATCGAATTCCACCAATACCAACTTTTCGTGTCCTAAGAAGCCAGAATAACTCTGCTAAAATAGAACCAGTAGCAGGACCATCACGACAACCTGAAAGGATACCTATGTGGTACGATGCGGAAGGACACTCCTATTCTACTCGCCCCACTGACGATGGTAGATGTAGGGATGGAAGATTCATAATCTTTATGCACCCTAGGACTGATGAGATCATTAACTACAGACCATCAGGTAGGAATGAGTTAGTTAGAAGGTATGTAGACTCTAGGACCTTAGGGGCCTTAACAAGAAAAGCCCAGATTAGAATTTGGAATTTACATACATCTGAGGAAGATTCAGAGGAAAAAGGTAGAGTTATAATAAATAGATACACATCAGATAGCTCAGATAACGAACAGGAAAATCACCCAGCTGGTCGACCGGCACGTAGGACATATACTCATCGACCAGAAGGAGTACGAAGGGTCCGAAGGGAAAATGAGCGTGTAACTCTATATCTTAACTTAGCCACAAGACAAGTTACGACTCGACCACCAGATATACCATGCTTCATTACCCTCACTATAACTAGGGCACGGTTACAGAGATATCTGAACCGTGGAGATAATGGGGAAGCAACCATCACACGTATTAGACACGGTGAAGCACAACCCGGAGATTCGGACAGAGAAGACTCTGAGAACAGATTGGAAAGATTCAGATTAACAGTAGATGATAGATATTTAGATAGACCGCATACATACTATTATGCGTTTGTCAATGAGCAAGGCTACATAAATCAACGTCCTTCAGGAATAATGGTAAGATTTTCACACTAAGCTGCCGATCGGCAGCTTAGTGTCGGCAGAGAAATCGGCAGAGAAATAATCGTCCAATATTAGGCATTGAATACCTATGGAACGAAAGAGGAGTACGATATCCTCTCACACAATTTGAATTAGGAGATTTTAATCCCGCAGAAATTGAGTTTCTAACTCGAGATTACGTGGGACCAAGAGAAGCCGACATCGTATTGAATAAACCCCGAGATTCGGATGATGACGATTATGATTCAGTTGACAATGACGAGGCACGGGTTCCACCCGCTCCAGCCCAACGATCCTCTAGGTTCCCTGTCAACAGAAGAGGTGCCAACTCTGACGGGCAAAATAACCCTCAAAACCGAAACCAGCGGAATAATGATTATATGCCACATTCCCTCCAAAATAATCTAAATAACCGAGCTTCCAGATTCTTTAGAAATTTTCTAGGAAGAAGTAGGGAGAGTCTAGTTGAAAGAAATAATGCTAGAAATCTCCACGCACATTGCAACAATTGTCGTGAGGAAAGAGGGGTACGAATAAATAATAATATCCCCAGACCAATTCGACCCATTCGTAATGAAACTAGAGGGGCATTTTTGAACAATAATGCCCCCAGACCACCCCAACATTGGGTATACGATTCCATAAACCCACCACCTTATGACAGAATTTTTCCTAATATAAACAAACATCAAGGAATAAGAGCTTCAGAAGTTTAAAATCTCTTGAACGAGATACTTCTCGAAGGACCAGTCCTAAGGCTCAGAAATCCCAACAACAATACAGGAAGAAGGTCGCCGCCTCGCCATTTACCAAGAGTACGAGCCGGCGCACCTCCTGAAGATCCTGACGCACCATCATCAAGTTCAGACGAAAATAATAGCTCAGACGGGAATAATCCACCATTTAACCCGCTCTTTGTCAGAGGAAATTGGAGAAGGCGCAATCCGCCCCGAATTCCGGGAAATCGTAACCAAGATTCGAATTCGGATAGTGAGGGCGAACAACCACCTCCACACGAAGATTACCAATTTGATTTCTGGGACGAAGACGAGTTTGATCTCAACCTCGATCTGGACATGATGAATGGAGCTGCGTTAATGTATGGAACAATTCCATTTCAAATTGGAATTGATGACCCAACAGATATTTTGGAAAAAGTTGAAATTCAGCTTTTAAGATTTCAAAATAGATCTTTATTGGAGAAAATACGTTATACTATGCATGTGTTAAAAGAACCTTTCAAGTCTTGGATATCCACTTGGATAAACCAAATTGGACTGATTGAGGGATTCGACCATGATATAACGTGGGATATGTTCCGAGCAGCATTTATTGCAAGATATGAAATAAACCCAGAAAGACTAAGGACAGTTATGGAGCAGAAGAAAATGACTCCTAACGAAAATCCCATGACTTATCTGGATGCAAAGATCGTACTGATGAATAAGGTGAATCCACAAATGTTGGACCCTGAAAAAATCAGATTGATAAAATTAGGACTCGCACCTGAAGTACTAGCAGCTATAGCTGGAAGGCGGTTCAGAAACCTGGACCACCTTATAGCTGTAGTACAAAGATGGTGGGATGACAGGATGACATACGGCAACCCTAATAACGTAGGAGAACCAAATGTCAGCGATACCTTGAAAAACATAAATAAAACTTTACAGGAGTTAGGGCAGTCTAAGGAGACTACTTTAGGTAGCTGCTTTAAATAACCTGTTAGAACAAAACCTATCAGTAGTGCCAAAGACTAGTAAACCAGTGGAGCATAAATCGGGAGATTTTTCACGAAATCCCAATAAAACTTCAGGTAATCAGAGCCGTAATAGCTCTTCTGATTGGGAACCCTCTCAGAGAAATAGACTCCAATAGCAATCGGTCTCCATCTCCATATTTTGACCGACGGAAATATCAAAGATAAAACCGTTGGGAAGAAAGAGAAGGTCGCCGTGGAGAGAGGGACAATCAGGAGCGTGACAAGGGATATCATGGCAGACCTGAGCAGGGAAAAGATTATCAAGGGCAGGGTAATAATTGGAAGGAGAGACGAAATAGCCAGGATAACTGGAGAAAGGGTAACGACTCCGGATCATCAGATAAAGGAGGAAATAACTTTCGGAAAAATAATTCCGGGAACCAGTATTCCAGGAATAGTTCTGATGATAGAGATGGCAAGTATAACTCGGAAGGAAGATCTTCTCAAGGAGAGGAGTATAAGGGAAATAGAAATAGCTCGTGGGAAGAAAAGAGGAATCCTCGCCAATGGAGCGATGGACGAAATTCTTCTCAATCACCAGCCCCTTTTACGCCAGGTTGGAAACCAAGTTTTGTCCCTCCCAGAGGTCAAACTGAACAGGCACCCTTGGTCGAGCAACGGGAGGATGCTCTAGTTCCAGTATGTTATCAGTGTAAAAATTTCGGGCATAGAAAAAACCAGTGTCCCGAAAGTAGGAGAGACGATAGTCCCCATCCCAGTAAATCACAATCGGGAAACGGATGGAGGGGGAAGCACCCCCAATAAACACTGACTTAAAAATCCAAAATAACCCTTCCATAAAACCTTCCCAAAATAATCTTGAGAATATGAACGGAAATGATTATGACATACAAGCTAGATTGGATATCTTTGCAGCAAAAGCAAAGGAAGTCAATCTGGACAAAACTCATTGTAGTATTATTGATTTATCACCATGCAGGATAGCTTCAAGTAGCAAAGCTACCATACAAGTGCATATTTGTAGTGCAGTAATACCAACATTGCTTGACTCAGGAGCAAATAGGTCCTTCGTGCAGAGAACCTTAGTGCCAAAGTGTGCTCAACTTAAGGAGGCTCCCAGCACTCTACAAGTGTCGGTAGCTTCGGGAGAGCTCCATAAGCCCATCGCAGTCGCAAGGTTCCCCATAAAAATTGAAGGTCATGAACTTATATGGACAGGATTGGTAATGGAAAAATTAGAGCCTTTACTAATTATAGGAGAAGATCTATTGGAACCTTTTGGTGTAGTTTTAGACTATGACAAAAAGATCATCTCCAGTAGATATTTCGGTACTATTTCCATGGACCAAGACACTCATTTATATATGGGCACCAAGAAAGATGATACTGCATATGTAAAGTCAGTTTTTGCATTTAATAAACCACCACCAGATTATAAATATGCACTACAAATTGCTAAGAATGTAGTAATACCACCATATTGTCATATAAAGGTCCCAGTTTATCTTCCCAAGGATATCAAAGATGATTTTTTAATTATTCCCTCTGAACAATTATACAAGCAAACTCGATTATTAGTAGCTGCAGGAGTGGTCCCAACTGAAGACCCATATGCATTTATTTTCAATCCCACTCCTCGAGCCGAAACAATGTACTGGAAAACTACAGTCGGACACGCTGAAAAAGAGTTCGAAATAATAAAATTGAAAAGACAAAAAATAAGGGATGTATCAAAAAGACTTACTCAACAACAATTAGACTGTTTTGACATAAACCTTTTATTACCACCAAAAGCGCAGGCACAATATAGAGCATTATTGGCTAGGTATCCGGAATGTTTTGCTTTTAGTAAGGCAGATCTGAAGGACCCAGCCTGGATAGAACCTGTACGAATAAGCACGGGAGATAATCCCCCCGTGCAGTATAGTATAGTAGTCCCCTATTTCTTGTAAGAAAAAAGGACAAGACGTTTCGGCCAGTAGTAGACTATAGGAGCCTAAATAAGACTATAACAGACCAAGTTTATCCCATCGCACGTATAGATGATATTCTTATGCAATTCAACAAGTCAGCTATTTTTGACACCCTAGACATGGAGAGTGGATTTTTTCAGCTCCTCATTCATAAGGATGATCAAGTTAAAACTTCCTTCATTACACAGGATGGTCTATATTGTTTCAAACGTTTACCAATGGGAATAAAAATTGCCCCATCAGCTTTTCAGAAAGCAGCCGATCAAATGTTAGCATCTCTAAAATTTAGAGGAGCTATGGTTTATTTAGATGATGTTATCTCCTATGGTGTTAACATGGAGGATAATTTGGCATCACTAGAAGAACTCTTATTAAGAGCAAGCAACAAAACTTTAGATTCAAACCATCAAAATGTAAGTTTGGCTATTTTGAAGTTATAGTACTTGGATTTAAGGTTTCACGACACGGAACCAGTCCAGATCCTGAAAAGTTAGAAGCTATTAAAAGCATACCGGTACCAAAATCAGAAACTGAGGCCAGAAGATTTTTTGGTATATGCAGTTTTTATCGTAGATAAATACTCAATTTTGCAGCTATAGCTCATCCCATATCCAACGCATGGAAGGGAAGCTATGGTAAATCTAAGCTGAAGAAGAGAGTATATGCATTTGAATGGCGTGAGAAAGCTACATTGGCATTTGAAAAGCTAAAAGAAATTCTCATTACTAGCCCAGTACTTAAACATTTTAACCCTACCTTGCCCTGTATATTACATACAGATGCAAGTCTGTCTGGGCTAGGCTGTTGCGTGCTCCAAGACGAAGAGGGGGAGCATCCCATAGCATATGCTTCTCGAACACTTATAGCATCCGAGAAAAAATATTCTGTCACCGAACTAGAACTTACAGCAGTAATATATGCAGTAAGGAAGTTCAGGCAATACCTCTATTTACGGAAATTTAGTATTAGAAGCGATCATCTTGCTCTATGCTATTTAAAATTACAGAAAAGCCCAAATCATCCCATTAACAAATTTGTGTTTAAACTTCAAGAGTTTGATTTCATAGTCACATATAAAGCAGGCAATACGCATCTGGACGCAGACTTCTTGTCTCGCGCCGCCCTTCCCTATAAGGAGGAGGACTTAGTAGATACGGAGGATGACAGGGTCTTAGAATTAGACCCTGCTGATTCCTTAACTCATAAAAACATCAAGCCTGAAATCATCAAAGAGGAATCGC
The DNA here is from genome assembly GCA_947179485.1 of Allacma fusca. Lineage (NCBI taxonomy): Eukaryota > Metazoa > Arthropoda > Collembola > Symphypleona > Sminthuridae > Allacma > Allacma fusca. The sequence continues at coordinate 30,625,128 of OX359250.1, forward strand.
CTCATAAAAATTCTCCCAAATCAGGAAGAAATTTTCAAAAATCCCTTATTAAACAGGGGATGATCCCATCCTTGGTTCCAACCGCTGCAGTTATTCAGGACAATAGTATTACACCAGGGATACTCTACTTAGATAACAGCTCCCAAAGTAGGGTATCTCAGTGCAATAGTACTGAACGATTTAAGAAAGTTGGAAATTGTGTGGAAATCCTCGTCGTATTTCCAGCACTGGAAGGACAAGACCCAAATGAGGAAATGGTTTCCTATAACAATACACAATATGAAGTAGTCAAATCTATACAAAATTGGACTTTGTCAGTTGATACTCTTGTAACTTTTCACAAATTTGGTATTTTACAGGATACAGACAGAAATAATGGCACATGGCTCCATACAAATGAGAGTATCTACGAACAAAACATGATAATGATTTTGGACATAGAACTTAATAATAAATTATACTTGGTAGACGAGAAGTTGACACTACCACAGGAGAAGTCGGTCAATGGTCACGATGACTTAAATAAAGCAAAGTCACTGCCACCACTGGCCGAACTCTCACATGATAATAATGATAAAGTAAATGGCTCACTAGGAGAGAAAAATGGAGAGGAAATATTGAAACTCCCAACTGAGGATTTTCAGACCAGAGACGCGAGATCAATTAAACCAGATCTCCCCTCAAAGGTCCAAAAGTCCTCTATAGAGAAAAACAATTCAGAACCGAGGTAGCCAGAATCGGACAATAACTTAGATCCTCACTCCCCGGATTCAGAACAAATGTCAGAGGAGTTCTCTATCCCTCCAGAAGCTCTTGAGGACTTGCTTTTCCCAGAAGATAATATAAAAACGATAATTCAGCTGCCGGAGAAAATCTACGGTTCTCAATCACGTAGAATTTGCTCTGGTCGCCGAATCGTCAATTTTATAGGGACTCCAGAAAATCCAACGGAACCCCAGACTTCTCCTGAGGAAGAGGAAGAAAGGAAGAAATTTCTTGAAGCCAATCTTCAGGTAGAAAAGTGGATTAAGCAAGTTAAGGAGAAAACTGCGTCATCTACGTGGATAAATAAAAACAACCACTGTAAGCGAGAGCAGTTCTCATCTCCACTCGGAAAAAATGAGCTACAGCTGACTGCAAGAAATCTTGAGACGTTGAGATTCCAAATCCAAGAAGGAGTAATCCGGTTCAATGACGGAAGAGGTTTTGAGCTGATTAAGGAAGCTCCAGTGATCACCCGGAATACAAACAAATCCAGGCGACCACTGAGCTTTGTTAAAAAGCTCAAGGAATCTGAAGAAGAAGAATTACGACAAGTAATTGGGGGACAGCTCTGCAAGGTTGTCCGGAGGAAAATTATTCTCCTCACGTTGTCCTCTTTTCTTTATATAATGAGCCCCAAATCGAATTCGATTAAGGTCCGAGGAGAGGAAAAGCTATTAGTTCCTCGTGTAATTCGAAACTTTCTGTTGGGAAGAGCTCATGATGGATTATTATGTGGAGGGCATTTGGGCTACCATAAAACTCTCGCCAGAATAAACCGTCGTTATCATTGGAAAAATATCAATATTTTCGTAGCTAAATATGTATTATCATGCGAAAGTTGCCAAGCAGCCAAAAGGGTGTGTAACAAGCCAGCTGGCTTCTTGCATCCCATTCGAGTAAACGAAATTGGACATGCCCTATGTATAGACCTTATAGGCCCCATGAATCGCAGTATCTCGGGCATGAAATACATAGTCATTGCGCAAGATTATGTCTCAAAATTCGTTATTGCAGAAGCTATACGTGACAAAGCTGCAGACAAAGTAGTGAACTTCCTAATCAACCGTGTCTTCACTAAGTATGGTTTGTTTAAGAATATTCTCTCAGACGCTGGATCTGAATTTCGAGCCGAGGTAACAAAGAAATTACTGTCAGCTCTCCATATAAATCAAAAAATAAACACCGCCTTCCACCACAATAGTATGGGACAGATAGAACGGACCGTACAGACCCTTAGCACCATGCTTAGCCATTATGCCCAAGAGAAAGATGAGAAGTACTGGTGCAGGTGTCTGCCTTATCTCATATACGCCTATAATACCAGTAAACATGACGTTACGAAAGAAACACCATTTTTTATGATGTTCCACAGAGAAGCAATAAATGATTTTGACTTTGCCTTACAAAGTGATGGAATTATTACTTTTCCTGTTACGGACGAACAGGCGAGACAGAGAGTAAAAAATGCCATCCTAAAGATTAGACAGAAACAGGACTATAGCAAAAAATGGTATGATGCAAAGAGGCGTGATGTTAAATTTCGGTGGGGTGATACCGTTCGAGTATTCACACCCATCCGAAATACAGGGAAATTACAGCGATTTTTGCACTCTTATAAGGGACCTTATAAGATTATAGAGGTTCTGGAGAAAGACAATTATAGAATCCAAGATTGTCTGTCCCCAGATCGGGTGCAAATTGTCCACGTACAAAGGCTCAAAAAGGCGGAGCGCAGGGTGGACTTGGAAGATACTTTTAGGTATGATCTGGATACCGATGCAGTAGAATTAGCCACGGATCTAGATTGGAATAATCATTATTCCAAAGTTAGTCAGGGAGAGAAGAACTTAAAATCCATTCTGAAGAAATCAGTAGTCAGGAAAAAAGGAAAGAGAGTTACTTTTGCCACAGAAGTTATTGTGCGACAAATCCCACAGGGATATTTGGATCTGTCTCCAACACTTCCACTCGAAGTTGAAAAGAAACAGAAGACAAATAGTGACGATCAAATACCCAAGTAATCACTGATTCCTAATAAAACTCCAGACTCAAGCTTTCAGGAATCACAGATTCCCCCAACAGAAGACAATAATAGTGCAGGGCCTGAGGACTACCAACTCTCTAACGAGTCACTGACTCTTTCAGACAAGGAATTACCAATTACCTTTGAAGAAGCGGGATTAAGTGATCATAACGATCACAATTTACATTCCCGAAGGTACCCGAATCGGGGACGGAAGAAAGTAAACCGTCTCGACCTATAATAACATTCAGAGAAGAGGAAGAATTCCCACTGGGAATTCCTTCGCAGCTACACACCACCCAAAGCTAAGTAACAAATTCTTATGAATTAGAAAAGAGACAGGTTCATGTATAAGATAAAGATGCATTCTTCATTGTTCACAGCATGATAAAATACAAATAGGAGAATTTCTGAACATTTATAGACGAGGTAAATATCAGTTGAGACAGAATATGGTGACCTTTGACGGCAAGTATTGCATTATTAAAATAATTTCCCCGACTACAATAGTCCTTAGAAAAGTTCTAAAACCTAAGAGACTCCGAGTATTGAATATCATTGCCTTTGTTGGTCGAGGCAATGAGTAAAGATAAGGAAGTTGCGAAGGCAACTACCTCGGGTGCCGGCAATGAAGTGTGGAGACAATATGTCCGCCACACGGATGTCAAACCACACCAGGCCAAGATATTGATGAACAAAGATGGCAGCTTAGAAGCTGTTCATCGAGTAGATGGTAGTACCCAATAGGGTAATTGATAAAGCAGGTACCAATAACAGTTCTATCATGTACTCTATTCGGATTGGCGCGTTTGGCGAAAGAACCAAACGCTTAGAAACTCTGTCCGTTGACGAGTTAAAGGAAGAGCCATTTTTTTCAGGCTCCATGCATTTCCCTGAACATAAGTCTCAGATCGAACAGGGGCTCCGAGCCCCAGATGAATTGGTATTTCTGTTCCGGGATGAAGCATGGGAGCCCACTCCAATAGGGAAGACAATTCCTAGTGCGGATAACCGAAATCGCCAAGCCAATGACCCATGGCTTATGGGACGATTTCGGCTAGAAACGCGTGAAGCCACGCAAGGTTATGCAGTGAGCGACCGAGTCGTTCCTTTCTATGCAGATGAAAAGTTAAGGAGGCTTAGAGCTTCCACAACTTATGAATCTAGAACGCGAATGTTCCGGACGGCCCAAAGATTCCGGGTCTGGGAACATAGTAGTATGACTTTGGGCAATACAGCCGTTGGGAAAGCCAAACGCAGCTTGCCATATAGAAAGGCAAAAAAACCCAGCCCAGTGCCAGGTTCTTCATAGGAAGAGGAGGAAAGTTCCACTTTCCCCCGACTCTATCGAGAGAACAAAATTCAAATATCAGGCGAAAGCACCTAACAAAGTTGAGGTAAAACAGCCTGAAGGTAAAAATATGGAACCTATACAGGGACCATCTAAATCGTTCTCTCACCCTGTCTATGGCAATGGTCCAATCACTGACTCCGAATCGGATTCAGACATTGAGACCATTCAAATGGTCATTAATAATCCATCAGGATCCAGTTCAATGGGTCCTCCAATTTTAGTGACCACAAAGAATCAAAACACTTGTACAGTAGACGGTTGTAAGAAGCCCCAGTACAAGGGTGTTTCTTTAGTAGGCTTCCAACCAAAAGATGGTGAATGTGAAGGCCATATGATGATCCGCCTCAATGCAGAGGAGGAGCAGCAGAAGATATCCAAGGAGCTAACTAGATATATTGGCATCCTGGATAAAGATAGGATCAGAAGATTGAAATTTATTGAACAATGCTCTGCAGTAGAGCTTCTTGCGAATTCCCTATCAGGCATGACCGAGAGGAACATTCCTACTCAGGATGTCATGACAACACGGAGAGATAAACTCAGCGTGTTGCATGATTACAGGGAAAAGTGGCTCAACTGGAGGATTTTATTAGAGCTTGCGCAGCTTTACATATTGATCCCACCTCTCGTCCAGTACCCAGTTTACCAGTCTTGGAAATAGTCCTTCCACCGGGTCTCCCAGAGTTACCAGGTCCTCTGCATATTGCCATAAATGATATGCCAGAGAAAATAATGACTACTCCACAGACTACAATTCCGGAAGAGACACTTGCCCCAGGAATTCCGGGTCATCTGGAAGTAGTTACCCCAACCAATGTTCAACCATTGGTCATAACTGCTCCAGTGGAGGAGAATTTTGCTCACTATTGTCCGTACAAAACTCTGAACTATTACGATCACGCATTTCTTGAGGAGATCATGAACATTGGATTGGAGTCCACAGGACCTCCACCAACCCCAGGCCACGATCTTATTCCCAAACAAAATAGTTTCATAGAAGCTCCTACAAAAACGGCCTGTGAGGCTATGCAAATCCCAGAGGCGGAACTTGCAAATATTGCAAACTCCCCTCCTAGGACCCCACCAATCCGAAATGGAGGTGGAGGAACCAATCGAAACATTATTCCTATTTTGGGATTTTTACTATTAGTAGGATTCAAAGCTATGGGAAATGCCCATGCGAATCCTCAACCCCACATTTTTTCAAACTCTCAACCAAAGCAGCGACCTTTTTGGGAGAGGATTGATGAAAAGTATGTGGAAGAAAGGAAAACCTTTGATAATACGGCTTTTACTGAACAGTCAGGCCAAAAGGTATCCCAGAAAGGAAAAATTGTCACAGGTCTCGCTGTAGCTGGAGGAGTGTATGAATTCCGGGATGTCATTATCCATCCCCCATGGTTTGGACATAAATCCGAAGCCACCATATGCTCAAACATATATGAACTAAGTTGGTCCATTGTGCGCCAGCGATGGTGCAGCATGTCCAATATTTTTACCACTTTATTAATAAATGCTTGGACATGCCTTTGGACGACCTCAGATGGTCACTCACTACCAACATAAACTAGGAAATTTGAGATAGCACACGGACATGACAACCACCCTGTGTGGTACAGTCATACATTCAGTCAAACTGCCCAGGCGAATACTCGCCAATTATTTACTATCGGGCAAAAAGAGATCAATAATACGGAAATTAATGTAATAGCAAAACAGTGGAACTATTTAGTCCTACACGAAGAATGGGAAGTACTCCCTCACGCTATTATTATGATTTCCGAGCACGTGCTAAATTCATCTGAGCACAAAACTTTACAAACATACATAAATCATTTTGCAGTAACTATTGCTAAATCCCGACGTCCATTAAGATACTGGATGTATGAAGGAATGGAGCATCTGATTTATGATATTAACAGAAAAGTCGTGGGGAACCACGACGCTGAAGTCAGACAGAGACGAATAATGTTATTCCGTGAGGAATTCACGGCTATGCATTATTTTACTATCTCTGAACCTGAGGTCTTAACCGAGGGTGAAAATGACTTCATAATTCCTAGAGACTCTCAATTTCAGAGGGGAGACTTAGTCTTCCTCACCAACGCCATACACTTTCCCACAGTAAATCTCACAGTGGTAATTTCTATTCCACGAGTGTTTACTGGATGTGTAGCAGAGGACTTAGAGGTCGAAAACTGGCACACCAGACTCACAGGCAACTGTGAGGAAAGCCACCAATTTCAGGACAATGTTGTCATTGAGGACAATGACCCTCTGAATTTAGAGAGAGAATTGGAGGCCTTCCTGGGTCCCGAAGGTATTTGGAAAAAGCCAATAGAGGATACATCCTTGTGTAAAAAAAGCAAAATGTTCATATATGAACTAGATACCACCGGCTTATACACAAGTACAGGATCATTTCACAGGGGATTTTTACAACTTCTCTTATGGCATATCTTAAATATCTTGAGACACCTAGGAATAGTATACACGGGAGATACACCCGTGGAAAATAATCCTCAACCACGTCCAACGGAGGCTGTGGTAAATGAGGAAGAAGTGGAAAATGTATTACAAGTAGAAGAGATAGAGTTGGCTGAGGAGGTTAAGGAATCTGAAACGCCTATAGCAAACACAGACAGACCAGATCTTTTGCTTACAATCGCTTAAGGAAATGCCTACAACCAGTCACACAAACATTCCAGAATTAAGGAACGGATTTTCCTTCCTAAGAGAGTGATTCCCTTCAACCGCTAAAATAATTACGATAAATGCGGAATATAATCTTCCTGATATAGATCCTTTAGAGACCTTAGAGGACGCTCTTGTCTTTGAGGCCATGGTTTATATCAACCCAGAAAATCCAGCTAACGCATTTAGCATGAATTTAGACCTAAGCGGGGGAACTCCAGAAATGGAGGAAACCATTAGCTGGTCTAGATACAGGGATACTCACGGAAGAACGAGTGAGTTATCATTAAGGAATCCCAGAGCAAACCACAAATGTCAGGAATGTAGGGCGACTTTAAGTAGCGATTATTACAGATTCTGACAATATCCCCATACGATATTTGAACCATCAGGGAACAGTGAACTATCTGAAGAAGAGGAACATATGATTTTGTATCAGATGTACAAACAATTGGAGGGAAAGTTAAACTCCACCAAGCCATCCTCTTCTAGAAAGAAATCTCCCGTTAGGAAAATCAAGAGAGAGACTCTAGCAGAAATAGAAAGAGGATAGAGAAATTTATTAATTCAATCCTCCAGAAATAATCATGACGCTCAAAAACATGCCTATGATAGAATAAAAACACCTGAGGTTAGAAAGGATAACGAAGAACAAATCAGGTACCGTAGATTCCTTATCCACAATTACACTAACGAGCCACACCTTTTGTCCCTGATAGACAATAAAGAAAGGGACATAGCCACTATCCACGCAATGGAAAGAATTCGAGTTCCGTTGCCAGATAGGCAGCTAGAAGAGTTAGCCACTAATCTTAATCTCTCAATAGGAAGTCTAGGGGAGTGTTGTTGAGTAGTGATAACAATAAGAATGTAATTGTTATAATATAATCACTATTAGATTATAGATATTTGCAGAAAATTAGTTTTTATTTAAAAATTGAAACAGATAAGTGAAAATAATATTTAATGGAAGAAAAGTGAATTCAATGTAAAAGTGTGCATATATGATGATGAGAGGAGGAATGATGGAAAAGGAGGATTCGAATTTGAATGACTAATAAAAGCAACACAATAATTTTGGAGAAAGGAGATTTTCTGGATAAGAGAAAAAGATTGAACCTTAAATGCACTATAAGAAAAATAAGCGTTTCAAAGAATATTATAACATTTGTGCCACTGGGCACTGGTCCTTCGAAATAAAGAAAGATTTTACGTTAGTGCATACTGTAAGCACCAACATTTGGTCCTTCGAACCGGATCTAGCTGACAGTAACGAAAAGCAGTTCTGAGGAATTATGTCTTCACGAAATACGAGGCAGACAAGGAGCAGATCGAGACGAAATAGCAATCGCCAAGATAGGCAGCAAGCTGTGTCTCGAGCTGATGATTCTTTTGCAGTGCCTGACGACGTCGAAGATAATACCAACAACGATGTATCGATGATTACATCTACTCCCAATCGACCGAATGTAACTGATCCATCTACTGTACAAGCTCCTGAAGGAATTCATACCGACAGCAGGAGAACTACATTGGCAAATGTCAACAATAATTTCGAGACATCAGGTTTGAATAATACAATATTAAACCGACTAATATAGATTGTAGTAGATCACATCGAAGTTCCACTTCGAGTTTTAAACGACAAAGACAGCTGGAAATTGAAATTGCTGCTGAAAAACGAAAAATTGAGCTTGACGAAGAAGAGGCAAAACTGAAACTTCAACTTTTAGCCAGCAAAAGAGCTAGAGAGGAAGTACTAAGTAAGAAAATGCAAGAGCTAGCGGCGTGCGATGAATCCGACTGTGAATCACATTTCGATGTGAAAAGCGTAGCATCGAAGCCAAGAAGTACGGTACAGAATTGGCTTGAAAAGTGCCAATCCTTAAATTCAACACCACATGTTGTACAACCTTGCCCTGATGATATACCAAAAACAAGTTTTGAAAAATTCATGGCTAGACAAACTGTTGGAAGTAAACTTCCCCAATTCAGTGGCAATTCACAAGAATGGCTCATGTTCATTAAGCAATATAAAGAAACTACACAAATGTGCGGTTTGGGAAATGCAGAGAACATGATTAGACTCCAGGGGGCGCTGAAAGGGAAAGCACGAGAAGCAGTTGAGTCCATCCTAGGCTTTCCTGAAAATGTTGACATGGTCATTGAAATATTACAGATGAGTTTTGGAAGAACCGATCAAATCATCAAGTCTTTAATTATGAAAGCCAGATCTGTACTTGCTCCAAAAGAAGGTAAACCTGACAGCATTATATGTTTTTATAATGCAGTCAACAACATGGTTTCAACTATGCAGAGAATGAATAGCTCCAATCATCTCAATAATCCAATGTTGCTGGAAGAAATGATCAATAAATTGCCATCACACATGAAATCATCATGGGGAATGCAAGTATTGGATAGTAACGGTGTTGCAAATCTAATACAGTTCAATTCATGGCTTAAGAGATGGGCAATGGCTCAAACATATCTTCCCATTGCAGACAATAAAGAGCACGAACCTTCAGTTGAAAAATCTGGAAAGAAACAACAGGCAACTATTTTGAACGTCAAAGAAGAAAATGGTGAAGATCAACAAGAAATCAGAAGAGGAAAAGAAGAGCGTCGATGTGATTATTGTAATAAATTCCGGCATTCCATTGACCAATGTCGAATTTTCAAAAACTTGAGCATCGACGATAGATGGCAACATGTTAGAAAAAGAAAACTTTGCTTTCTCTGTCTATTGAAAGGACACATGACTAATGATTGTAAGTCTGGATTGAAATGTGTCAAAGAGCAATGTAGTAAAAGTCATCATACACTTTTACACAACTCTAATTACACCAAAAGTCTCAATTCTAAAGCGACTGCTATTTCTGAAGCAGCGTGTATGACTTCCGAATCAGCTTGTATTGCTTTTAAAGAAAGTGTACTCAATACAACTTCCAACAATCAAGTACTACTGAAAATTCTTCCGTTGACACTGAAAGGACAAACGAGTGAAGAAAATGCATATGCATTACTTGATGAAGGTGCTAATGTAACATTGATTGATGAAGAATTTGCAAAAAAGTTGAATTTGGATGGAAATGAAATTGATTTTAGCTTTCGAGGAATAAATTCTATAACTCAGGAATTGAAGAGCAAGTCAGTCAATTTTATGATTAAATCATCAGAGGGTGTAGAGTTTCAGCTGACAAATGTCAAAACGGTTCGAAATTTGTCATTACCAACACAATCGGTTCGTACTGAAAACAGAAAAAAGTGGATACATTTAAAAGATCTCAACATCGATATGTATCGATGCGCAACTCCGAAGCTTTTGATCGGACAAGATCACATTGATCTTATTGCAACAAGAGAATTAATTCAAGGTCCACCAAATGCTCCAGTCGCTTCAAAAACAAAACTCGGTTGGGTCATTCATGGGAATAATTCATTTTCTGTTAACAGAGTTGAAACAGTATTGCATTGTTTTGAAAATGATGATAATCTGCATGAACTTGTAAAGAGTTATTTTAAAGTTGAGTCTATAGAAAATACAAGCAACGAAAGAGTACAGTTATCTCGAGATGACAAGAAAGCTCTGAAAATAATGGACGAAACATCAGTTCACACAGGAAATCAATGGACAACTGGTCTTTTGTGGAAAAATGAACAGATGTCGTTACCTGAGAGTAAGTTGTATGTATGTATTTATGTATGTATTTATTAAGTACTTCTTGGCACATATCCATAGTACATTTAAATTACATCCCAGTTTATGATTTACATTGTTCAACTTCCTTACAAGTGAGAGTCTTATACCGGACCTCATCGGTTTACATCAACCCGGTGACTGTGTGCGATTAGTGGGACCATATGTCCATCCCCTGCATACAGCAGGTACATGCACCTTTCACACACAGCCTAGTGTATAGAGAGAGATAGAAAATACCCAGGAAGTTATGCGGGGTGAGCTGGAGTCGAAGCCGACTCCTCTGCAACCGAACAGATACGCTACACCACCGAGGCGCCGGGCCACCTACCTGAGAGTAAGTTACAAGCTGAACGAAGACTTCGTTATATTGAAAAGAAGTTGGACAAAGATCCAGTATTGGCAAAGGCATACATCGATAAGATCAATGATCATGTTCAAAAAGGTTATGCTCGAGAATTAAGTATCGATGAAGCAGCTGTCCAAAATTCAAAAACTTGGTATTTGCCTCATTTTGCAGTTGTAAACCCAAATAAACCCGGAAAAATTAGAGTAGTTTGGGATGCAGCAGCTAAGTCAAATGGAACAAGTTTGAATGAACAACTACTGACTGGTCCTGATTTTTACAATTCTTTACCAGCAGTACTTTTTAAGTTTCGGCAGAGGGCGATACCAATATCTGCAGACATTAAAGAAATGTTCTTAAGAATCAAAATTCATCCTGAGGACAGCCCAGCTCAGCGGTTTTTATGGAGGGGAGAAGACCGAACAAACGCACCACGAGTTTATGAATTGACATCGATGTTATTTGGAGCAGTTTGTTCACCATCTCAAGCGCAGTATATAAAAAACCGAAATGCACAAGAAATGGAAAATTACTCTTTGAAAGCAACCGAAGCAATAATCTATCGTCATTATATGGATGACTATTTGGATAGTCTTGATACTATTGATGAAGCAAACCAGCAAGTTAAAGATGTTATATATGTACATGAGTCAGGTGGTTTCAGCATTTGCAACTGGATATCAACCCAAACTAAAGTATTTGAAGGAATCCCAACTGAACTAATTGCTGATGGAATGAAAACTTTTGACACTGCAAATACATTTCCTGTAGAAAGAGTTCTTGGACTTCAGTGGAATCCAAATGATGACACATTCGGTTTTAATGTCAAATTCCACAAAGTGTTACCAGAAGTACTTGAACAGCAACGAAGACCAACTAAAAGAGAAGTATTAAAAATCATAATGTCAATTTTTGATCCTCTTGGTCTGATTTCTCATTTTCATATAAAGGGGAAGATTCATCTTCAGATGATATGGAAAAGTGGAATTGGTTGGGACGACGAGTTAGGGGCGGAGCAATATACACTTTGGATTTCGTGGTTTCAACAAATTAAATGTTTGGCTGAAATCAAAATTCCTCGATTCTATCAATTTCCAACTGAAATAAATATTCAGCTGCATGTATGCTGTGATGCGAGTGAAGTTGCATATGCAGCAGTTGCCTATTTGAGAGCTGAATTTAATGATGGAAAAATTCATACTGCACTGATAATGTCGAAGACACGAGTTGCTCCATTAAAACCAATGACCATACCTCGATTAGAATTGTTAGCAGCTCTAGTTGGAAGCAAAATGGCAAACTTCATCAAACAAAATCACAATCTTAAAATTAGTTCTACATATATGTGGACTGATTCTCAAACTGTTCTTCGCTGGATTCGCTCAGACACAAACAGATTCAAAACATTTGTTGCTCAACGAATCGGTGAGATTGATGAACTTACCGAAGTAAGCCAGTGGAGATGGATTCCTACCAAGGAAAATGTAGCTGATGATGCTACAAGGGGCGAAAACGACGCTGATATTTCCGAAACTTCCAGATGGTTTTGGGTTCCTGCATTTTTAAAGTTACATGAAGAATTTTGGCCGAAAGAATCAAAAAGCGAAACAAAAATAAATATTGATGGTGTAGATGAAGTAATGGATTTCGTTCATATAGTAGCTTCACCTACAATGGATCTTCCTGATATCAACAAATTTTCCAAATTTAAGAAGTTACTCCGATCAACAGCATGGATGCTCCGATTTATTTCACGATGCAAAGGTGATCGGAGTCAACCCAAGGAATTACAACCATCTGAGATTATTTTAGCCGAGACATTATGGTGGAAATGTGTACAGTGGCAACATTTTTCAAACGATATGAAGAATTTGTCCACAGGATCTCCGGTCGCATCATCAAGTTCTCTAAGAAATCTATGCCCAATACTAGATTCACAAGGTGTTATGAGAATTAACAGCAGAATGAATCGTGACATGAGAGATGAGCAAGTCATTCTGGATCGTCATCACAAATTTACTGTACTTCTTGTTACACATTTTCATGAAGTTCATATGCATGTTGGGCAAGATACTTGCATTAATGAGATACGACAAGTATATTGGATTATTGGACTACGGCAGTTAATTAGAAAAATTAGATTTAGCTGTCCTCGGTGCAAGAAGTTAACTGCAAAAGCCGGAAATCCGAAGATGGGTTTATTACCGGTTGAAAAATTGACTCCATATGTAAAACCATTCCATACAACTGGTATGGACTACTTTGGCCCTCTATCTGTACGAGTAGGCAAAAAATATGAGAAAAGATATGGTGTTATATTTTCATGTCTGGCTACAAGAGCAATTCATTTAGAAATTGCTGAGAAATTAAATAGCGATTCAGCTATAATGGCGATACTTCGTTTGATGGCATTAAGAGGACAAATTCATACTATTTGGTCAGATAATGGTAAAAATTTAGTAGGAGCTGATAGAGAAATCAAATCTGCTCTTGAAAACGTCAATGGAGATGAGATACAAAGAAAACTATCAATTAAAGGAATTAATTGGAAATTTATTCCTCCGGCGGCACCACATTGGGGAGGCTCTTGGGAAAGACTCATTCAGTCAGTGAAGAGAGCTTTACGGGCTGTACTTTCAAAACAAGTATTAGGATCGGAGGCTTTGGAAACTCTTTTTGCAGAAGTCAGTCATTCCGTGAATACTCGCCCATTAACGCATGTGTCTGTTGATCCCAATGATCCAGAAAGCATCACTCCCAACCATTTACTGTGTGGAATGAAAACAACTGTAACACCCGGAGATTATTCCAAACTAAATTTGCGAAAACAGTGGGTGATTTCACAGAAATTTGCAGATAATTTTTGATATCGACCTGTAGTGATTCAGCGAACTAAGTGGACAAAGGATGAGAAAAACTTCACCATTGATGATATTGTAATCATAATTGACGAAAGTATGCCAAGGAATGCCTGGCCAATGGAAAAAATCGTAAAAGTCTATCCTGGACCAGATGGCGTTGTCCGTACTGTCGATGTGAAAACTATTCACGGAATTTACAAGCGACCAGTCAGAAAATTATGTTTACTAGATGTTAGAAGTATGTAAGGCAATAATTTGCTTACGGGAGAGAGAATGTTGTTGAGTAGTGATAACAATAAGAATGTAATTGTTAAAATATAATCACTATTAGATTATAGATATTTGCAGAAAATTAGTTTTTATTTAAAAATTGAAACAGATAAGTGAAAATAATATTTAATGGAAGAAAAGTGAATTCAATGTAAAAGTGTGCATATATGATGATGAGAGGAGGAATGATGGAAAAGGAGGATTCGAATTTGAATGACTAATAAAAGCAACACATTAATTTTGGAGAAAGGAGATTTTCTGGATAAGAGAAAAAGATTGAACCTTAAATGCACTTATGCTGGAAAGCAAAGACTTTCAATACGAAAAATAAGGGTTTCAAAGAATATTATAACATTTGTGCCACTGGGCACTGGTCCTTCGAAATAAAGAAAGATTTTACGTTAGTGCATACTGTAAGCACCAACAGGGAGGAAACTTTAGCCATCATACAAAATACACAACGCCATCATAGGTGGAGGGATATCCCTGAGGATATCTCTTGTAGGAGCCACACAGGTATGTTGTATGGTTTAACAGGTAGAGAAATCAGACGAATAGCTATACAAATGTGGATAGCCATAGGCTATGAACCCACCTATGAAGCTCAAGAGAAGTGGATAAGAGACTACTACATAGCTAATGCACACCGTCGTAGGACGATTAATGAACTATGCTTAGCTACGCTGACAGCCATTCCCACCTATTTATTACCTTTTAAGGAATTTCAGGAGCTAGCAAAAGAATGGACTAGCCTAAATAAGGCCTTACAGGAGATCCAAAGGCATAAATTAGCACAGAAAATCGGACATCCAGGGCCCTCATGGCTCATGGAAGAAAGGAATGATGTTGCCGATACTAACACAGTAAAAAGGCTACAATATATAGAACAAAAAATTATGGCCTTATGAAAAGCTTGTTCAGGATATGAACCCGAAAGGTTGTATATTCGTTATGATAGTGGAGTGCGGGAATATGTCATGCCACCCATGACACGATCCGAAGCCGCCACTAATGAACTAAGCATTGCTAAATATCTTGACCGCATGCAATTTGTACGAATATACGAGCGACTAAGATCTGTTTATAAAGATAGGAATTTCATTCCACAAGGATTTAAACCTGATACAGGGAACCCAGGAGTTACACGATTATGTCAGGTGACTCGACTCATAAATCAATTAGCCACCGATCTCTGGCACTCATTTGTCATTGACTTTGGTGACAACAGCTATGACTTTATAAAATTACTTCATAGTCTCACACACATTTCTGGTATACAGATAGTGTTGAGAGACTTAGAGGAAAATCTATTGGACCCCCACTACGAACTAGATCCAGTATATGGGGATGGGACAATAGCCTCCTTATTGATTTTGAGAAACGACGAGCCTACACGAAGAATGTTGGCAGAGGTCACAAAAAAATGGAAGAAAGCCTTAACTGAAGATCGAATCAGCGAAGCCCGACGAATCATAATATATTTTAAAAAAGATATTGCTTTCCCGATCCTACACAGGGAAGAGGCGACAGAGCATGCCATGTTTGGGCGTCAATAAATCTAAAATATTGCATTTTAGTCTTATCTCGTCTAATTGTAGGAGGGACAAGATAAGAACAGATCCCCCTTATGACAACTATTCTACGGAATAGGACGAGGGAAGGCTCACTATAACAGTTCCATAAAATCAACAAAAAGTAAAACAAAACATAAAACAATAAAAATATTAGTTTAGTATATCGGACTTACAATATAATATCTTCATATTTCCAATCAAATATTAAAGGCAATTATATTATACTCACTGCACTAGTAACAACACATAGTTACAATCTTATCCTCCAAAGCTTTGATATAACCAAGCTTTACAACAAACAAAGGCGAAAATATTATCCTCGAGGAAAAGTTTACTATGCTCATGTGAGCCAGTAACGGTTTGTAAACTCAGCCATCAGCAATTGATAGGCAATTGAGGTAGTGAGAATGATCCAGAATAAGCTTAGAAAAGAATTGATTCGTAACCCAAGATATAATATCATAATCACCACTAATAAAAACACCTGTACATTTGTCAACTCAATGGAGATTACTGGTTCTACTTATGACACTTTTGGCTAAGACATCCAAGTCGAAAATGTCATACTAAAATAATGAAGAATCTTTTATGATTCTTTATTATTTTAGTATTCCGAGAATCCCATTGATTCGGAGAAATTAATCCAGTCAAAGTAATTTTGCACGTATAAATATGGTGTAACGTTACGTTAATTTGTGGTGGTAAGGAATTGATCCCCATCACTATTTGGGAATAGTTTCCTTTAACCATCCTTGAGGAAGGTCGAATATTTCAGACTTATCTCTTGACAAATTAAGTCAAGAGACCAGTCTCAAATAACCTGAAATAAGATAGAGTGCAGGTCTTAAATCACATGTGTGAATGTATTCAAAAATGACTTTGTGGAAGGCTATAATTAAAAATTCCCTGAGGATATGAGGGGAAAAATTTAATTACGTATAACATCAATCTAAAATAACATTTGGCTTCCTGGAAGTTCATTAGGACCTCGTGTCACAATAAAGCATACAATAGGGATTCGTTGGTATGGATGACTTTCACCAGCCGGGAAGTGACGGATAGTTTTGGACGGATATGTATCCCCCAGGTTTTCACAAAAGTTCTTACTTTGCGAAAACTTCCATGGATGGTGCAAGTGTAAACACAACTATACGAATACCAGTTGATAACACATATTTAGAATTACCATATTTTTATTATTTGGAGTTTGTTTTACTGTGACTCGATAGCCGACTAAGGTCAAGAGCTACATTCAGCACCAGGTATAACGTAAAGGTTACGCTTCTTATAAAAAAGTACAATCATAATGATATAATGAGATAGGTAGTAAAGTAAATTCAACCTTGTGAGTATGAGTAAGGAACCTTCATTTGACAGGATGAAACGTTTTCACCGTTCACGTGCCTCATACTAATTGAGTACAATAATTAACTAGTACACTTAAAATGGTGACACAAACAACAGAACCATTTTTGGTATAGAGCCACAGAGGAGAAACAATGCATAATTTACAAGAGGTACATTACAAGCTAATTTGCCACTTCCAATCGTCTTCTTATGAAGACGATTAAAAGTGTTAACTTGGGGAAAGAAAACTTGGAAAATTCAGTCTAAAATACAGGCATCAGTCCGGAGAGATAATCAGTCAGTAATTGCTTTAGACCCGGAGAGAACGTATAAAACTCAAGATCACCTGGAGTGCCGTAATTAATTGGGAACATTCCCGAGGATATGAGGGAAAATACCAATACTTATATAACAGTCAAATATATCAAAGCACCGATGATCACTAATGGGATACATTTGCAAGTAGGATATTTTTTCTCTAATTGTAAAATGTAATACTGGTCAAAGCTTTACTAGAATCGATTAATTATCATTTTCACACGGGACCTCATTCTTGGGCACAAGTGCCTAGGATGCAGCCTGGAAATTCCAATCCATTTTAAACAGGACTTCCAGTAAGGAGTTATAAATTATATCTTTTGCTCCAATCCTTTGATATAACGTTTCGTGGTTGTACAGAATATTATCCGTAATTCTAATTTTGCGAGAAGATCGATTTCGCCGACTAATAACCGCTGGAGAGAGTCAAAAGACCGCAAACCATTCTTATTATAAGGACGGTTTGCGCCCGCTCAGGCAGAATTAGGAAATCCCAACTACCAATAAGATTGCACCTGTAAACTGGATAGGAACACTGTAAACAGAAACACAGTAATTAGTATTTCCCGAGGATATGAGGGATATAAAAATTCAGTGTATAGTACAGTTATATTTAGAACAGGGATCAGAATAATTGATAATCAGCACCATGGATAGTAAACTAATCTACGGTGAGGATAAGAACAAAAGATCTATTACAGTCATCCAGTTAAAACCGAGAAGGAAAACTGGATTGTCCTCTATACAGTTGCATTGGGGATAGGTAAATTAGACAGGAATTTCGTACCCACGTAAAGTATAAATCAAGAGGAGGAAGTAACCAGTATGGATATGGCGAAAAAATAATTGTTTTCATATCCTGGAAATTATATAAAAACAACCATGTGATAACCTATGTATTTCAAATTTTGTTCTCCAAGAAGTTGCTTTCCACCCTTAATGATGAGAAGGTGAAATATCTATAGTCAATTTTCATTTTCTTACAATTGCCCTGAGCAAACTCATCGGTTTTGACTATAAGTTTTGCGCAAGGAAACAAGAAGCTAATTATGGAATTGTTCTTTGACTATAGTAAAATATTGAGTTTTCTCACTTTATATAAACACCTAAATTCTTTTGAACAGGATTTTATTGCTAAAATTATCATTGGCCACCTCAATATTCCATTAGAATTGTTGAGTTGGTCTAAAGGAATTTATACTACCCCAAGTAATCAATATGATTGCACAAAAATACAAGTCCTGCAATTACTTCATGAGTGGGACGAACATAAGTGTCCGAATCATCAGGTAATACATGGAATTGTAAGAGAGCTAGAATCCCCGTGACATTCTAGTTTACTGTATGGACAAAGAAAATCAAACTTTTCAACTACACGGGTAGTTTTTTACATTTGTGAATAAAGACAGTGAATTAATTTCACTAAGGAATAAGAACGCCCAAATATGAGGTAAAAGAAACGACGGAAAGTTATTGTCATATCTTTAGACGTATCTGGAGATGTGCCAGTAAGTTTGAACCCGCTAAATGTACCTCCTGAAAATGGGATACTATTCCTATGGGAGATAAAAGAAGTTTTGAGATAAAATTTCTGTTCTGACAAAAGAAAATTTCTTACGGTATTAATGTTATAATACCATGAGAAATTTTTTGACTTAAATGTGTCCAGAGAATCGATCGCACAGGCACGGCTGGAAGTAATAGGGGTATGTTACGATACGGTCAAAACGACCTACATATTGCCTAAATGATCCAGGAGCGTAAGCCCCCTTCTGTATAGATGTGTGAATAAAGGTATGATAATACCTCAAGTTCCTAGCACAAATAGAAAACGGAACCCTAATTCAATTATTATTCTCAAAAATAGAGAACCCCAAAATTAATAATCCGAATTCAGAGAAATTGATTCTGATAGAATCCTTCGGATCAATATTATCGGAAAACCCCACAAGATAGAGGATCATCATTTTGTGTGGTCAATATTGATTTGAACCCCATAATTATTAGCTTACCCTTTTACCCAAAAGCTGATATATCGGCAAAATTGTCACTCATCTTGGACGGAGGATGAATAGCGTTCATGTATATTGAGGAGAACCACTGACCGCATGGCCCAAATTAAAACAGGTCAAGGTCTCTAAGGAGAATATCATGACAAGAATATCCTTCCCTCTAAAGATACAACTCCACCTACATCATGTATGACCTCGGTCTACATAGTAGGGTAACTAGGCATATATTATAACGCATATTTATATACGAAATATGAAACAAGTGCAGAGGTTAGTCATAGATATGTAGTCTCTATGTATTTATGATCAGCGTCCGCATGGAGAAACCGCCCACACGTGTTCTCCTGCCGGAAGGGAAACCATCGAACACAATTAGTATAAGTTAAATAACATAGTTAACAAAATAGTATAAAAGTAGTCAACCGAGCTAAAACTAGTGTTAGTATAACTTGAACTTTATTCCTAGTAAGTGATACTCTCGCAGACTTAAGCAATTCCAAAGTGATCATGTCTAAAGTAGCAGTTATCCTGATCATATTTGTCATCGCAAGTGGAACCGAAGGCAGCTGGAAATTTTGGAAGACCGGATCCAAGGTTTCATACGTTGTAGGGGGAACTGTCTACAAAAACCCTGGTATTGTCAGTCGTTTTGGAACTTTCCTGGTAGGAAAGTTCGTACCAACCGTCTTTTTGGCCTCTACTTGGGCTACAATAGACAAAATCATAAGTGGAAAACCCTTGGAACAAGAAGACATTGCGAAAATGGCCGCTGGAGGAAGTGGAGTCACAATGTTAGGAATGGGACTTGCTTACTATTTTATGAAGAAAAGGCGAACACCACCAATGACCCATAATGACACCGAACCCCTCATTGATCTCCGCGATTCCCCCAGCCCGTCCATACAAATACGGACGTAAAGTCTGCCCTACAATCACAAGTGAATCAGTTAACAGGGATAAAAGTCATCAAACGGTTAGATAATCAACCAAAAATCGTTAACACACATGTATAAAGGCTCATGTAAAATTGTCTTGTAAGAGACTTATAAATTTGTAACATCAAGAAGTTGCGGAGGTTGTAAGCACTTCTGAAAAACATCTTTCTTCCGCTAGAAACCAGTGGTCGGACTGTACTGTACGTTTTAGTACAGTATTGATAAAAGTACAGCATTGTTACAGTAACGCATGATCATTATGTTTCGCAAATAAAGGAGAGTACAGTATCTACATCTATTCCTAACATAAACTATTGGAACAGTATTGAAAAACCGCTGCAGCAATAAAAACAAGTAAAGCAAAGGAACGTATTGCTATAAATAACACAAAAATAATATGAAGTACAGCAAATTATTGTGCACGCAAAGGACCCCATCTAGTTAATTTACGGGCGAACTACTTACGTCAGGCTTTTAGCAAACGACATTAGGTCGACTAACGAAAGCAGCATGCATATATATAATATTATATTTTTAACCCAAATAATATTTTTCTAACAAAATATTATATGGTTAACAACGAATATATACGTACAGTTATGGGTAAAGCACAGTATTCATAACTATTTTTGTACAACTTAGTAAAGTAAAGAAGAGTATTGATGGTTATTTTTGCACAACAAGTGGAGTAAAGCAGAGTATTGAAAAATATTTCGATGTGCTTTTAACAGTAAAACATTGTATTGGAACACTTATCATATCCAGACTACACTGAATCACAGTACAGGAAAACGCAGATGTATAAAAATAGCGCTACAGTATTGTATTGATGAGTCAAAGTCCGACCACTGCTAGAAACCTCTTTGAAACTCAGTTCTTGCTCCTTAACAGAATTATATTCTTTTAAAGTAAACTAGGAGAAGAAATAAATAAATTTATTGTGACTTTAGCCCAAGGCAAAAGTAAGACCTTGTCACTCAGCCCATTAGGCGGCAGCAGGTATACGCGTACATAGGCGCAAGACTTTACTCTGTTCCAAATTAACAGCGCTAAAAAATGAAACTTTTACCTTTAATCTTAATCATTGTTTTTGCGAATCTCATGGTACCCAACCAATGCATTTTTAATGCGGAGACGAAAGTCAATTTAGAAGAATGGTGGGATAAATACACCGGAGGTTGTCGTAATTTCTTTTCTGGTTGGACGCAGGAAGAATTAGAAGCCGAGCGTCATAGAAGAAGAGAAGGTACAGAACGAGTAATACAAGTTCTATTGCTGCTTAAGGTGACGGTTGTGACTATTGTCACAATAATTATTTTAAAACGTATTATTAATAACTTTTGCTCCACTAATAGGGCAAGAAATATTATTTGTTGCAATTTTTTCTGTTGCAAGATTACAAAATTTTGTAGGGAGCAGCATGCTGAGATAAAGGAGATAAATAGGAAGGGGAAAGATGAGACAGTCATCATGATAAATGCTCACGCAGGTCAACAGAAGTGAGTAAAGGAAATAACTGTGAAAGAGCAGCCATATGAAAATTAAAAGTAATAAGATTTGTCATTGTTTAAAGCATATTATATATTACAAAAACATACGTACAGAAAACCTATACCTATATGTATAATTATAAGGAAATTGTTAGTTTTAAGAATATATGTTAACTTTAAGGGATCTTACGGAGGAAAATGACCAAGTGCACGTACCACAACAGTACAATTGTCAAATCAACCCTACCATCCCATTTGACAATACCCCACCAGCGCTTTTATTGTACCCAGTGCTACGACAAGTGTAAATAGTTGTAAAAAATAACTTTAAGTACATAGAAGGAATCCATTCATTCATTACACAAAGTAAATAAGGAAGTGTTATGAGGACATAACAAGGGAGAAGAGGAATGTTACATGTGTACCATAATTATATATGAAGTAACTGTAACATTGTGAATGAAATGAATTGTAAGTACGTAAGTACTTGTGTACAATATGTACTATGGAACGTAAATACGGCGCATGGCCTTTATGGATAAGAAAATAGACCTTGGAATGTCTTTTTTCTGTACCCAGCCAGCTCCCGTAAGATCATGTGAAGAGAGGAAAAGGACGCTTGTTCCCCTCTGCCAGAGGTTCCCTCCTCGCTCTCTCTTGTGTGTGTGACTTTGCTAAGCACACCAGGAGACCGGATGAGGAGAGTGAACGAAGTGCAGGGGTGAAGCATGTATATAATATATTAGAGATAGACCTTTTTCTCTTTGGTTCTTTAAACTCTTGTGAAATATAGGTTAAGCCTCGTGCATGAGAATTCTGAGTCACAGTCACACGGCCTGATATGTATATATTGTATGAATGTTATGACGTTGAAATAATTCAAGGTCAAAAGAATATTCTAAAATATTCTTTACCATGCTAAAGACTCCACGGAGCACATTTCATTGTTTAAATTGCGAAAGTCTCTACGGAGCATAAAAGTTACTGCAAATACTTATTGCAGATTTTAGTATAAATATGGTTGACGCTCTGTATATTTTATCTTAGTTTTAACTTAGATCCCACCTGGTTACTATGCCGGTTTGGGCATCGAATAGCTTAAGTTAAGATCCCTATTGTGCAGCCATGCATAATGCTGGTTCGCCTATAGGCTTCCATAATTTTAAGTATAGATTTAAGTTAGATAATTTAAGATTAGGATACATTTAATTCCTGTTTATAAGTCGTCATACTTATTCACAGAAGGGTTACATTGTCAGGTTGATAATGTGTACTACACACAGAACACAAATTAACTAAGAAAATACAATTATAGTTTATAATAACTTAATATAGACCGAGTATTAAGGACATTAATCACAAAATCTTTTTCATAACAATTACAAGTAAAATAAAGCAAGTTGGGCAAATAATTATATGTTGTTTACTCTCCAGGGCATTTATTTGCACTGTAATTCATCCATTTATTTTTCAGTGAACTTTAATATTAGTTTAGTTTAGACTCCGCGTAATCCGGACCGGGCGCTTACCAACGGGTATGCAACATTACAATTATTTTGCTTTTTAATTCATACAACTTATTGAAGGTTATTGAAGGTAAAAATGGGTTTGCTTGTTGATTTGCAATTTAATGTCAATGACATGGAAAATCAAAAAGCAGGGTGCTAACTTTTGAGATTACATAAAATATATGGTTATGCAATTTAGAGATGCATAATATTCGTTGTGTTTACGATTATATAAGCTTGTATTTTTACCGTGAATCTAAAGTTCAATTCATTTCAGTTTGTTACTTGAACGTATGATGAACGTTCGTTCACATTCAAAATAAGTTCTTCTGAGTTCAGTTCAAATTCATTCAATCAAAATTTTGCATTTACCTAGTTCGTTCAAGTTCGTTCAAAAACAATAAGTATAAGGGCTAGTTCAGTTCACCAATTTATGAACTGAAGGCTGCAAGTATGAGTCACACTATGTGGACAAAACCAAGCACACAATTGACAAACCCAAGACAAATCAGACCATGTGAATTAAACCGTTCAATATTAAACTATTAAAACCATTTTACGTACGGGAGCATTTACGTTTATGCGTGTATAGTTTTTTCTAGTATTATGATAAGGTTTGACAAATTTTAGTCACTTTACCCAAAAATGCTGGGGTAAAGGGGATATTTTTGGCAGCCACATTTCAATCAGGTCATCAGGTGGCCGTAGTTCAAATCAGGACATCTCTGCACATTGGTACCAGACTGAACCCACGGACTAAACCCCTCAACATACTGACCATATCAGTCAAATAATGCACGAAATTAGTTATGTAATTTGTTCGTTCTGATTTGTTTTCAATTTGTTTGACAATTTAATTTGTTCTCCGTTAACCTAGTTTTGCTTTGGATTTTGAACAATCCATTTATTTTGGTCAAAATACTTAGAAGACGTTAGAAGGTAATGCCTATTGTTGTATTTTAATACTACCTGGAATATATCTATTAATTTCCCGACTGAATCGAATTTCCCAGGTGAAAATTATAAAAATCCCTTTTACTAAGGGTGGAACACCGTAAATGGGACACTTGCATTTGTTAAATATATTTAGAACTTAAACTTCGAAAGAATTCTTTTTGTATTTTAAATTTGAAAGCTATGCTTTTGTTCATAAGTAGGAGTCGGCTGCTCCAATTAGTGTATACGTGATCTATCATGGCATGGCACGGCCAACTTTGTTCCAATCTTGCTGGGGGCATTTCCATGGCCACTCTTCAGTCTGTGCTCTCCGCGCAAACATTTTTCTTTTGATGTATCCAAACCCAAAAAAGTTCACTGGACTGGTGTCTGGAGCTTTCACTATGTCCTTGTTATCTGTGATTTTTATCCCTAGAGTATTTCTGACGGTCTCCTCGTATGCCCGCGTCTTCTTGGACGTGTGCAAACATGGGCGCCTGCCTAGATTCTAGGCCCTATAATAGGCTAAGGCTCTAGGATGCTGCAAGTTGGGATAAAAATCTAGGCGAGGTTCTAGGCTGGGCAATCAGCACTACAATATAGGCTTAGGGAAAATCTAGGCCATTCGGATAGTTCCGAACAAGGGACTGGTCAATTCAGGCGGGCTACAAGTTTGTTCAAGTAAAGGCTAGGCATTAGTGGTGAGCGGAATATTCTCAAAGCACGGATTGGTTAGGCTAGGATTACAAGGTCTTTGGAACAACGTTTGCAGAGACGGACAGCCAATGAGGCGGGAATTACTTGATACCAGAAACAAGTAATTACCAGAGTATTGCACATGTATGTATACTACAGTAAATGCATAATCGTCCATATTTATTCCCACTAGATAACTGGATACCTTACTACTGCATTAATCAAATCAAACCACTACATTTATATTCCAAATTCCAACTGCATGTGATCATTGCATACGGTTTGCACCTTCGCACTATCTAAAACTCGCCTATTATATCGCCTATATAGGCTGGCAGAGCGCTGTCAGAAGCTGTACAGCAAATATAGGCAGGCAAGCAATGCACACTAGGACAGACATAGGCTAATAGGCAGGCAGTTAGAGTACTTGACCCGTGGTATTAAGGCTCTTCTTTTCGTTGGAACATCCTATTAGCCTATATAGGCTGGCGATATTTTTTGAAAGAAAATATGAAGGCTATAGGCTTAGGCACTTCATTTGCCCACCTTTGGACGTGTGCGATGACCAAGAAGCTCCACTGTTCAACCCTCAGTAAAGAGATTTGATAACCCCTGGCGACAAAATATTTCCCTAAAAGATGTCCGCATATTTGAAAATCCCTGCTAAAAACAAATCAATTAATATAAAATCCGTTCGCAAAAAAATTCTTCCCTATGAATTTTTGCATTTCCCTGCCTGCATTATTTTTCCCAGCCAGAAAAGCTCTTTCTCCTATGACGAATCTTCCCGACTTCCCACCAAAATCCCACCACTGCATAATCTGGCGTTAAATATTAGGTGTTTAATAGGTTCACATTTTTTTAAACTTTGCTTGTTTGTTAGCGTTACATCAAGTTACGACACCCATAAACCATGATGTTTTGAATAGAACGTAGTTTTTGCATACTTAGCATCATGAAAATTTAAGCTTCAACCAACCGCGACCGTTTAAAGACTAACTACCGTTGAACGCTGGATGGGAAAATCCAAAATACTGGTCAAATCAGTAGACCTTCTGCCGGGGGCAGGGACGTTCCGTCGGGACACTGGACGGACCGGGACGGGACGTCCCGGGGGACACAATAATTGTCCCCATGACGTATTCGGGACAGGACGGGGACAAGATAATTGTCCCCACTATATTCGGGACGGAGCGGGGACAAAATAAATTGTCCTCACCATATTCGGGACGGGGACAAAAAAAGTTGTCCCCATTGTATTCTGGACGGGACATGCTTTTTGGTCGTGTATATAATCGGACAAGCAAGCAAAGTAAAACAAGGATACCGTTTCAGCTTTAATTATCATGAGTTAACAATTTTGTGATTACTATTTCACTGAATGTAAGACATTTGATTTTAGGTAGTAGAAAATGAAAGCTTGTTGCTCATGTTCAAGAATAGTACTTATTTAGACAGGCATCATGGATCGTTCCAAAAATATGCCGCCTGTAGTCCATATTGCATTTAAGCTCAATTCTACAACTTTGATTTGCTTTTAATTTTTAAACCCACATGGTTCACTTCATATTACTTTTTGTTTCTGTGCAACGGCTGCCTCGTTTTTCCGCTATTATCTGCTACCACGTCTCAATAACTATTACAAAAGTGCTCAGTGCTTCTGCCTAATAATTGTCTAATTGCTGTGCTTCTTGTTTTAGTGCTCTGAGTCTCAAGCCTCTGTGTATGTACACAGTAGCTGGGTGACTCATTCGCATCTTATGTAATGGATGCTACTAGCAAATGTGAAATATGTGCCAAGGCGGTCAAGAAATTTCAGCTAGTTTTTATTTGTGTTTGCTCGCGCTTATTCCATCGTGTTTGTCTTGTTCCACGGCCGTCTGTTTATGAATTCCATAAATTCGAATATTCTAATTCTTGGAAATGCGATAATTGTACTAGGACTGTAAAGGATGCTTCAACTGTATCATCCTTTAGCACCTTAACAAACCTAGACTGCAATACTACAGAAATTCCAAAATTATCTCCGACACTTGTTCCCAATACGCTAATACAGTCAATAAAGGGAATAAAGCTGACTCACATAAATGCAAACAGCTTGAACCTAGTTAAATTACCTGAACTACATATGCTAGCCAACCTGTACAAATTGGATATTGTAATGTGCACGGAAACCAAGTGGACTGGGGATGTCCCTGATAGTTATTACAATATTCCTGATTATGTTCTGATAACAAAAGACCGAAAAACAAGATTAGGTGGTGGCTCAGCCATATTTGTGTCAAAAACTTATAAACACTTAGAACTAAGCTATAACGTACAATTTCCCAAAGAAGTTGAAGTTACGTGTGTCCAAGTATGGCCTCAATATATGAAGCCGTTTATAGTAGTATGCATTTATAAGCCACCCTCAGTGAACTCAAATAAGTTCATTGATTGCTTTGACGAACTATCGGATGAAAATCTCGATGTTTATATTTCTGGTGATTTCAATATTGATATTTCAACAAACACGAGCGATGCTCACAGACTACATGTAGTTACAGGGCAATTTGGGTTTACCCAAGCAATAACTACTCCAACAAGAATAGCCAAACAAAAAAATAAAGAGGCTACTGCTACACTCATTGATCATTTTTATTGCTCTTCTAAAGAAAAACTCAAATTAAGTGGAACTCTTCCCTTTAGCTCTGATCATGAGCTAGTTTATGTAGTCATAAAAAGCCCCAGAGTCAAATACGTGCCACTATGTGTCTCTGCTAGAAGTTTCAAAAATGTTAATTGGAATGAGTTAAATAATGAACTGGAAACAACAAATTTCAACCTCCATGATAGCAGCATTTCTACAGAATTACTGTGGTCACACTTTGAAAATAAAGTGATGATTTGCGCCTATACGTAAGGTCAGAGTAAAGGGTAAACCTTTTCCGTGGTTAAATGAAAGTGTCCGTCAAATGATATACTTCCGGAACAAGTGTTTGAAATCATTTCATCAACTTCGGGCTCATTTGCAAAAAGTTAGACTCAGTGACCCAGAAAACTCCAGCGCTATCTCTAAACTACAGTGCAACATTGACATAGCGTGGAGTAAATATAAACATGAACGTAATGAAGTAACTAATTCAATAAAAAGCTGCAAAGCTAGTTACCACAAAGCAAGGTGTGAACAATCTGGGAGCTCAACTTCCTTGTGGAACAATTTCAAAGAATTATCAGGCGGCAAGCAACATACATCTGAAATTAAAAAGCTGTTATCTAATGACATGGTGCTAGACAATTTGGAAGATATATGTGACAATTTAAGCACTTTGTTATTGAATCACCGGACACGACATTGGATATAACAAATCTGACTGCTTCTATTCCATGTTCCGATTCTCCGATTGAAATCACTTCAAAGGAAATCATCTCGGCTGCAAAATGTGTGAAGAGAAGAACTTGCTCATCACAATCTTCCATTTCGTCTTTTATTTTTATTATGTGCTTATCTTCACTAGCTAACCCAGCGGCACAACTTTTTACAAAGCTTTTACAAGTCGGTCATTTTCCTGCTGAATTCAAATCAGCCATTGTAACCCCACTGTATAAAAAATCTGGCAAAAAAACGGACGCCAAAAATTACCGTCCTATCAGTAATTTACCCTATATGTGCAAAATTTTTGAGAAAGTGTTACAACGACTAATATTAGTTGAAGTGTCTGAAAAGTTTGCAGATAATCAGCACGGATTCCGAAGAGGCCGTTCGTGTGATACTGCAGTGCAAATTCTCACTCAGGAAGTTTTCAATAAAATTGACGTCACTAAGGGACATGTTGTAGCTGTATTTATTGATTTTAAAAAAGCATTTGACACTGTCCGACATATACCTTTACTCACAAAGCTGTTACTTTCTTATAACTTACATGCGGATATTGTCAAACTTTTGTGTAGTTATTTATTGCAACGATCTTTTCAAATTAAGATAGGTAACAAGCTATCAAATCCTTACAAATTCTTTTGTGGTGTCCCACAAGGTACAATTCTTGGCCCATTATTATTTATTCTGTTTATAAATGATGTTTGCTCGTTGCCTATTGTTGTATCTTTATGTACATGCTTGTTATTTGCTGATGATATCGTCATTTATGTAAATGACAAAGATGTTGAGTCAGCGGTAAAGAAAGCTGAGAGTGTCTTACTACAAATTGACAACTGGTGTAAAGAAAATGGTCTGTTTATAAACTTTGAAAAAACAAAATTCATGGTATTTCACAAAGCTAATGACAATTCTGTGTCTAGTGACTTAACAATGAAATGTGGTGACAATGTAATTGAACGAGTTTCCTCCTTTAAGTATCTTGGAATACATTTGGACAATAATCTCACGTTCAAAATTCATTTTACGCATATAAGGACAAAGGTATCCTCTGTAATATGTCTGCTAAATAAGCTAATACCTTACACTAATTTTGAAATGTTTAAACTATTGGTACATGCCCATCTTTTCTCAAATATAAATTATTGCTTAACCACTTGGGGTTGTGTTAATGCTTCTGACCTTCTCTATTTACAAAACAAAATAAATAAACTCCTCTACTCATGCTTATACAAAATAAACTGTAAAAAGAGAGGTATTAAACGTAACTCTCGTCATAGAGGTGATATGTTCGTTTCTGCTGATATGCAAAATTTCCTTTTAGAAAAATTCTACTCTCAATTCAAGAACGACTCTTGTTCACTGCCATGGGACAACTTCGACGCCAACTGAAGTTTAAAAACGACTGCAAAAAATACAACGAAGTCTTTATGTACACGCAAAATTCTGTACAAGTATTACACAGAAACACTCTGAAATCTCTAACTCACAAATCCGTTGCGTTTGAAAGGTCGAATAAATTCAGGTTTATACAATTGTGGAATAAAATCCCTCCTCCTCTTCGTGACTTAGAAAATAAAAATTTTTATATTGAATTGACTAAATGGATACTGCAAAAAAGAGATCCACTAAATGTGCTAAATTAACTCACCGTAAATTTAAAACTCTTTACTTTTTTTTGTATTTTATCAGTGACTATGAATTTATGTTCCTATAAGTATAGTTTAGTAACGCATGGAAGCCAATAATCCCGAATTTAATAGATTGATCTTGTTTTTTAATTTAAATTGTTGAAAAAATAATTATTTTTTGCAAAATATTCACAACTCAATAATTTTAAATTAGAATAATGTAAAATTTTTATAAATACTACATCAAACAAGGATAGCATAGTTAGTCATAATTAAGCCCTGAAGATGAACACTGTTTGAGTTCGAAAGCTTGGCAAATAAATTGATTCTAAGCAATATCCACGTATTCCAATTATTTCAACATGGTTGATAGTTTAGTTATTATTATATATTGTCCGTCATTGGAAATCATTGATTTAATTCGATGTATGACTTGACAATTCAATCTAAATAAATCAAATCAAAATCAAGAAGTTATGAAAGAATATTGGAGATACGATTCTATAAATGTGTTTTTTGTTTTTGGTACAAATATTTTTTTTGTATGAAATGTCGGCAACTGTTTTTAGAAATTATCGGGAAGGTATAGGAATTTTGTTCACATGCCCCATGTGGCAGCTGAAGTACATGCTGAGAAGAAGTAATGATAGATGAAGTTGGGACTGTCACAAGGAGATCTTCGTTGCCATAGTGGAAAATTATTATGATTATTGTTTCTTATTTTGATGAAGTTGTATCTGTACAAATTATTATGAATTATTTTGAATGTTCGGTGGATGAGTTGGGGTTCAAAGGAATAGTGGTACGTTTATTCGCACTGGGTAGCAAAAAGGGTACCATTAGTGAAAAAGGGAACGTTTATGGGTTAGGAAAAGGCTTGTACTCACAAGGGAGTTGGTCCTTCAATAATTATTCTACCAACAAAGGATTGGGAGAGAAAAGTTTAAAACAAAAATTGTTCGTGCTCTCAATCTGAGAGGGCACATTGGGTCCTTTAAGAACCGGATAGAAATCAGCCAAGGGCTCAATACGGTAATTTCGCCTGCTTCGGGGAAATGGAAGGTGAATTTGGTGAGGTTCGGAGAAGTCAGCGCTTGTTGAAAATTGCGCCTTTACGTTACCAGGGTTACAACGAGGTCAAACAAATGGGGGAAAAGCCGCGGCTGAGACGAATCAGGAATCTCTCATTCAGTTTCATGTAACTTTGTCGGTCTCCACAGGAACGAGTCATCGAAGGAGCAATAGGTCTGTTTGTTCTTCTGAAAGCGAAGCTACTCATAGAAAATTAAAAGCTGAGATAGATTCTTTACAAAGGATTGGGAAGGCTGAGGAACAATTTCTTCTTGCCAAGCAGAGGCTTCAAACTGAGAAGATAATTGAAGAGAAGCGATTAGAAATGGAGAAGTTCCGAATTAATGATGGACTTGAAGATGAAATTGATGACCGTGTCAGCGTATGTAAGATTCCAGAAATGTTTCCATCTTATGCAAATGTACGTTAGTGGCTTGAGGGAAAAGATGAGCGTCAACAGGAAACAGCGTCAAGGATTTCTGCAGATGCTGTGGCAAATCAAATGAACTACACAAACCAACGACTCGACAAACTACTGTCAAGGCAGGTTGTATGTAAAGAATTAGCAGTTTTATGGCAATCCCGATGAGTTCCCTATGTTTTTGTCGAAGCATCAAAGGACTACAGAGGTTTGCGGACTAACGGCAGATGAAAATGTGAATCGAACTCCAGAAGTGCCTCAAAGGGTTAGGCTAGGGAAGCTGTTCTTCCCATTTTTGGCCTCCCGGAGAACGTGGAAAGAGTCATCAACACTTTAAGTCTTCTATTTGTACGATCAGATCAGATAATTAAGTCGATGATTATCAAGGTAAAAGCAGCCCCTTCCCCAGCAACTAATAAGCCTGAAGCTGTCATCTTGTTCTCAAATTTGGTCTCAAATCTGATAGCCACTATGCAAAATCTGGGAAGAACCGGACACCTTTATAACCCACAACTTCTCGAAGAGTTAGTTTTAAAATGATCTTATTACCAACAATTTAAATGGTGCTAACATGTAACGAGGCTCACAGTGGAGCCAAGTTTACTTGACTTCTAGGAATGGTTGACAGAGGAAGCAATCACTGCAAGTTTGATGTCATCAAATGTGATGGAAGAAGTGAGAAAGTCAAATTTAAACACAAAAGAAAAGAGAAGAAAGTGGTTTTCACAGCCGTTAACAAGGTTGACAAAGGATGTTACCATTGTATAAAGGAAGGTCACGGATTTTTAGACTGCAAAGAATTTGAGAAAGCTTCAACGCAGTTACGATGGAAGACTGAAAACGAACAACCTTTGCTAAAGCGGTCTTGTCAAAGGACACAAAGATGCATACTGCAAAAAGAAGGTTACATGTGGAATCGATGACTGCGAACGAAATCACCACAAGCTCCTTCACAAGACGGAAGAAGAGAATAGAGTCGCAGTTATTGACTAGCCGTTAAAGACAGGCTTTGGTAGCTGCACAGACGACTAGCTCTTCTTCGGACTTTGACTATTTTTCTCGGCTGTACTTACAAGGGAGCATCCAGAAATTACGTCATTCCATTTTTTACCGTTTTCGACCCCTCCCCCTCTAAATCATTATTCATCATTTAAAGTTCATCCCCCCTCCCCCCACCGTAACATAACGTCATGCCTACACGCGCCTTTAAAGTTTTTGCCCACACTCTCTTGTATATTTACTTGTTGAGCCGAATTACTCCAGGAGATCTCCAGATCAAACCTTATACATTAGTATATTGACGTCATTCAGTCTAGGGAAGCTCATGGGAACAGGACCAACCCGGGTATTTGGGTACAGGAACAGGAACAGGTCCAAAATGGGTATAGTTTAAAAGTTCCCAATTGTAACAGGAACAATACAGGTAGGGTATGTCGATTGAAAATGCCCTGCAGTATTTGCCCGCCCAGCTGAAAATGCCCAAAATGCCTGCCCGCATGCCCAAAAATTGTGCATGTGGGCAGCTTTTGAAAATGCCCTGATTTTGGGCATTTTGGGCAGGGCAAGTTGGGCATTTTCATGGCACCAAAATTGGGTTACTAGCATATATTCAGAATATCCCTCCAAATGCATGAAAGCCCAGCCAAGGGTAAGTTACAAATGTGAATGTCTGGTAATTCGCTTCTTCGCGTATATTTTAATGGCAAAAACAGTCAAATCAATTTAATTTCATTGACATGAGGTGATATCATTTATTTATTCTACGAAAATAAATTTCTATGTAAACAATAATATGAAATAAATTTTCATATGCGTTACTGACGGGCGGGCAGAAGTACTATTTTCTTTTGAATTACGAATTCCTAAAGTAAAAATCTGATGGTAATGGATCAATCAAAATTTAAATGGTTGATGTAGCTGAATTTCATACTCCTTTTATTCTACATCACTGTTGTCTGCAGTTTGCAACGATCAGCCAAAAATGGCTCGAGTAGAAACCAATATACATCCTCCATACGGGTCCCCCAAATATTGTTGTTTGTAGTTTTATAGTGTATAAAGCAATTACCGTATGGGTTCAAACATATGGGTTAACCGAAAAGACATTTCTGATCACATTAATATACATACATGCATAGGGGTATGTGAATATTCCCAGGATGTTGGAGGTTCATTTTACATCGTCTGCTGTTTGGAAAAATAGTTCCTAGAATATTTTAATTTATAGCCGTATCGTGTACTGTTCAGGTGTTTCACAAATTGTAATGTTCAATATGACCTATGATATCCAAACGTATTTCATCACCGGTTGAATTAACTTCGTCAAAATAATGACATACAGAATAAAATTTTCAAGATAATTTCGAACGCTTTTTCTCCAAAATTACAAAGAAATTCATTGTCAAATTGTATAGATTGTTCTATTATATTCCACGATTCTGCCCAAAATGCCCAATTTGCCCTCGATGAAAATGCCCAAAATGCCCTTGCCCAATATGCCATATTATGCCGCCCTCGCCCTGAATTGAAAATGCCCAAAATGCCCTGGCATTTTGGGCGGGCGAGTTGCCCAAAATGCCGGGCATTTTCAAATCGACATACCCTAAATACAGGTACTTTTATTTTGTACCCAGAAACCCGTGACCACAGTCACAAACAGGTACAGGAACGAAAGTCGTTCCTGTTTGTGTGTTCCCAATAGGAACAGGTCCACACTGTTGAATGACCCATATTTACACGTGTGGACCCGGGTACTTTGACGTTTTTGAACTTCAATCATTTCCAAAGCACCAACCAATGAACGCTCGAAATGAATTTTGAGCATTCCAGTGCAATTACTGCAGGTAGGTTTTATTTTAATATAAAAGTACTAATAAAACTTATTTATTTATTTCCACTGGAAACATTCGGAAGCATTTACGAAGATAAACTTAGCATCAAAAAAGCTTAAAAGTAAAGTTGCTTTTCCGCCTTTAAAAGTAATAAACAAGTTACGGTACAATAATTATTTTATAGTACAAAAATATGCAGGAATAATGAAATTATTTATTGAAAAAGCAAAACAATAGTAAAAAAACGTTTAGCTTAAATTCATGTTTAAACTAAAGTACCCGGGGACGCACCCGGGTACTTGCATAACTTTTGGGAATGGGTACACGTTTTGGGTACTTTTCAGGAACAGGTACAAGATTTTGGATGTGTGAACAGGTACAGGAACTGAAAATTTGTACCTGCAAAAGTTTAGCATAGGTACAGGAACATAAATTTTGTACCTGTATTTATGGGTTCGTGTTCAGGAACAGGAACAGGAACCAAGTTTTTGTACCTTTGCGCTTCCCTAATTCAGTCGTCGACTCCCCCTTCCTCTTCGTCATTTTTCGTCAAATATTTTATCCTCCCCCTCCCCCTTGCGTACATGATGTAATTTCTGAATGCCCCCCAACATGCGACTCTCTCACTATTAGTTACTAGCTCCTAGCGAACGATGCAGTGTTCAACATTCTTGGATATTTATGGTAGTAGTCCTCCAAAGTCCCTTCAGCCAAACCTTAAAATGTTATTTCATATGGACTTACAATTAGTCGAATAAATGAAGAATAAGAAAAAATCATAAAGTAATGGTAATTCCTAGTTCCGCCTGGTAATTAGTACACGATTTATTAATGTTTCGGCATGGCATACACTGGTCAACTTTTCATCCGATGTAAACTCGCGGCAATGTTTATCTCTCACCGATGCAAGCTGTCAAAGTCTGTGATTTTCGCTCTTGACGTGTAATTAAATTAAATTCTGATTTTTCACTTGATTAAATTAACTTTTACGATATTAATTCTCCATTTAACTGGTAATTGGTGAATATTGGGTCTCTCTGGACGGGTTTACTTTAGTACAACTGCATTTTCGATGTAAGTACAAGTTCATGATACTTACAAGTATTCTTTACCACTTTCTGTAACTCTGGTTTCCCTCTTATCATTTATGTAAGTAAATGAAATGTAAGCTGCTGACATTCCTTGTATGATCTGTGTCAGGGCTTACAAAGAAAACGTAGCAAAAGTTTTAAAAAACGTTTTGCAGTTTGTGTACTTTCCTCGCAAATCGTGGGGAAAGTAAGCTAACTTGACCTTGAAAAAAGCAAGTTCTGGTCAAGTATTTGGCAAATGAATCTTGAACACGAACTTGACTTCAATCTTCGATATCGTCCAAATATTCCAAATATCCAATATTAGTCCAAATACTTTACTTGAACATGAACATGACTTGAAGTAAAATGTCGTGTTCGGGTTCTGCTTTTGGCTGGCCATGACTCGATAACTTTAAGTACTTTAAATTCTGGACATGGCCGGAAATACGTGTGGTGTACGTGACCATGTGATCATCTCTGAACCAAATAGTCAAATTGTCCATTAATCCTTTAATAAAATCAAAATTCTTATTCTTTAATCCGTTATTCCAAATGAATTTTCTTATTTTTATTTTCAATCCAAAACCTAACTGCTAGAATTTTATTGCCAACGTATTGATGCAAATCTTTTTTATTAAACCCTTAATCAATTCCTGATGCCAACCTATCTAGATTTCCCATCCCTGTGTGTTACTCATGCAGAAAGGTATTTGAATTAATTCAAAGGTTTCTTCATATTAAACTAATTGTAAGTCAAGGCCGCTACTAACACAAATATCCAAGGATGTTGCACACTGCTTTGTTCGCTAGTAACTAATAGTGAGAGAGTCGCATGTTGTAAGTACAGCCGAGAAAAATAGTCAAAGTCCGAAGAAGAGCTAGTCGTCTGTGCAGCTACCAAAGCCTGTCTTTAACGGCTAGTCAGTTATTGAAGAGCCAAAGAAAGAATGTGCTGATCATGTGGATTGTGGATCTTTCTGATGCCATGAAGGAGGTACTACTACGTATTTTACCAGTAAAGTTGTAAAGGAGTCATGCACACATTCGCTTTACTGGACGAAGGATCTACGGTCACATTGACTGAGTCAGCGGTTTGTGACAAACTGGGACTGAATGGAAAGGATGCACCACTTCTAATGCAGTGGACCAACGAAGTTATAGTTTTAATTAGTTAAAGACGCGAAGTGAAATATATATAATATATTAAATAAGGGTAGAAGTTCACTTTTTAACACAAGGCTTATATTTTATTCGCAGCAACGTTTCGAGCTTTTACTCTTCGTCAGGCAAATGATATACTAGTAGTAACATTCAATATAATGCATACTACAATCAATAAAAATTGAAAAATTGAAATTATTGATTTTTCGATTATTTAAAATAATCATAATAAACTATTTTTTT
This sequence comes from Allacma fusca, assembly GCA_947179485.1. Taxonomy (NCBI): domain Eukaryota; kingdom Metazoa; phylum Arthropoda; class Collembola; order Symphypleona; family Sminthuridae; genus Allacma; species Allacma fusca. The sequence goes on from OX359250.1 coordinate 30,661,743, forward strand.
TAAATATGAATTAGTTAAGCCATTTAAAAAAATTTTTGGCTAAGATAACCCCGGGATTGCCACACCCGTCGAACTTTCGTCCTGAGGTTTCGATGTTTCCTTAATATGTAAATTTGATGTTTAGTCCAGGTAATGCATTAGAATTGAAGAAATGGATCATTCGGTTTTCGGTTTCAATTCTGAACGAAGTTACTCGGGGAGAGAACTCGTCTGAGAAAGTCTCACTTTAAATCTCCGGAAGCCATAATGGAGCTAAGAGATTCAGAATGGAGAATAGTAGGAAGGTTAAGGACTTGTCACTCACAAGCCAGTAAGTGGATATGGGTGTGTTGAGGAGACATTGGCCATACTTGAAAGATGTTTCTTTCCATGCACTTTCAAATGTGCAGCCAACTATAATGATTGGTTTCAATATGTGATGGTTGTCGTCCTGATGTACATGCCATGTTGAAGCATAGCGGCTCATTTTTTCTTTCATTTATGGAAAAAAATGCTTTAAAATACAAATCAAAGCATTTTTTATTTTTAACTTTTTTATTTCTTTTTTGTTGACTTGCGCAGGCTTTAGGTAAAATAACCAGGTTTTCAGCCTAATTCTGACCAAGTCAACAAAATATGTCATTTCAGAATACAAAAATGTAAAAATAAAGTAAAAAAGAGAGAACAGAGTTACCGCAATGCTAAACAAATTACAAACATGCTTATATCTTTCATCTTGGAATTTGTATGGTTAATTAGAATAAACTACCACTTTCTGATTATGTCTGCCTTTAAATATTTAGTACAGAGTGGCTTTATATGAACAGTCATCATCTTTCAACCAACACTACTGAATCCTAACTTTGGGTAAATCGTCCATCAATACATATAAGACATTAAATGAATTAAAATTATGTAGCCTTCACGCATTGATAGCGTTCTGACTTTTTACCCGTTCGTGGTCAAGAATCAAATGTCGTAATAATCAAGAACCTCAGTATGCGTACATTTTTTGTAAATAATCAATTTTTGTAAGCCATGTTTGAAAGTTTCACGTCCACGTGAACGAAATTTCCAACAAATAGCCTACACTTTCGTTCATATTGTTGACTTGATCATTTAATCATATTAATAATTAGCCCACTTTATTTTAAAAATAATTCGTCACTGGTGCTCGACTTTGGCGACAGCCGCTGGCATGAATATATTGAAATTACACTGGAAGACTGAAAATAGCTTCAGCCTTGCCACAATAATAGAAACAATGTTGAAACGCGTCTTTTACTGGAATCAAAGCGTTCATTCAAACATTTTGTGACCAGGTCTAATGATTTTAATAAAGTTGTACCCCATAATGCATATTAACTAAGAGAATTTCAAAACACGCTGACAAACATTTGGTCTGCTTAAATAATTTCATTTACCATTTTAAAAGCACCATATCGTTGGATAAGTTCTAAAAAGTACCGTTTTTATTGGAGTCCCCATTTAAAAAGCATAGGTTACGAAATGAAAATGGTACCTTTTAAAATTTATCCAACTATAAATAGCATTTATTTATCATATTATTTAATTAATTTAAAAACCATCTATACCCCGCAACGTCAGATTAATTTAAAAACAATTCTGAAATTTATTTTCTGTCAACCGACCTACAGTCATCCTAACGTAATTTAGAAAACAGCTGATCCGATATTGACCCACAATTGTGCTAACGATGCTACCATAAATTGGATGAGTTTATGTTTGTTGATGGGTCCTAAAACTCCATGTCGGTTTCCATACGATGTTTATTTTATTGTCAACAGGATAAAGCCAAATGAAGTTACTACAAATAGATATTTACGAAATGTTGTAACAGTAATAATTTAATATTAGGTAATTTCTGAAATAGACTACCGACGGGGCGAATTGGATACTTAAACTCATTTCATGTTAAAATTTCTTAGCTGTTTTGGTATTCTATATAATAACTGCGTAATTACTGCAAATTAATTATTTAATATTAGGTAATTTCGTAAATAGGCTTGAGGCGGCACAAATCTTTTTATGCATTAATTCTGTGTAATTACTGTAAAAAGTAGAACTTCTGGCGGGTTATTCTCAAAAGACTTACGATCGTAACTTCAGTCGCAACTCTCGAGTTACGCTAGTTGGGATTCTCAAAACATTTTGAAAATCGCAAGTAACTTTACGACAACTAAATAGCAGTCGTAGGTACTTACGATCAAGCATTCTTTATATGGCGGGGTTCATTAAAAAACCCCTTCACATCCCCTCCACATCCCCTCCACATCCCCTCCACATCCCCTCCACATCCCCTCCACATCCCCTCCACATCCCCTGTGGATGTCATGATTGCTAAAAATAATGTTATTTCAGAATACAAAAAGTAAGAAACGAGAGTGAGCAGAAATACCACACGCTACCAACAAGCTACTAGGGATACCAATGGTCCGGTCCGGACCACTTATCTTATTAATAACTTATCCGTTATTGGTATGATCCAACACTTGAACCAGACCAGATACATTTGGTACAGCTTCAGAACCGGACCAGACCACAAGACTATGGTCCAAAATGTATGCAAAATAAAAATGTATGAGTTAACGAAATCCCTTGGAACAATTTAAAAATATCAATTCTGGTGATAAAACAATGTGAAAAACTCGACCAGACCATTGGTCTGATCTGAGCTTTGGACCAGACCAGTTTCATAAAATCTGGATCAGACCAGACCATTGGCGATCGATTTCAAAAATTATTTGGTTCGAATTTGGCATGGCAGTTGCTGTCATGAATATCGTCGGTTAAACTTGCTAACTGGCTATAATTTAAAATGCTTGGAATGAAGACCGGCTACTGCTCTCCCGCTACAAACTCTGCAGTGAAAATCGGTCATAATTATTACCCTTTGCAGTACAGCCTACAATCCGCACCGCGGAGCCTAGGGGAAGCGGGTAATTATGGCCGGTTTTCGCATTTGAGTTTTGAGCGAGACGTTCCTCTTTGTAAGTATTTTAAATGGCTGGTTATCAATTTTAGCCGACGATATATTGAAAGTACATTGGAAGGCTAAAAATAGTTACAGCCTTTGTTGGAAAAATACCTGCCACAAAATGTTGAAACGTTTTTTCCTAGAGTCAAAGCGTTCATTCAAAAATTTTGTCACCGGTTCTAATAATTTTAGTAAAATTGTACAGCATAATGCATATGAACAGGAAAATTTCAAAGCAAAGCTAGCTGACAAACATTTGTTCAGCTAGAATAGCATATTTTTAAACGTACCATGTATAACCTTTATTTATCATAAAATTTAATTATTTTGAAAAACATTTATACCCCGCAACGTCAGATTAACTTAAAAACAATGTCAACATTTTTTTGTATACTGTCCTACATGCATCCTAACGTAATTTAAAAACAGCAGATCCGGTATTAACCCACAAATGAGCTAATGATGCTAGCTTAAATGGGATGAGCTTATTATTGTTGTCAATGGGCTATAAGCCTCCATGCCCGTATCCATACGATTTGTGTTTATTGTAACAACAGATAAAGTCACTCCAGCAATGAAGTTGCTACATATAGCTATTTACGAAATTAATTATTTAATATTAGGTAATTTCGTAAATAGGCTACAGGCGGCACAAATCTTTTTACGCATTAATTCTGTGTAATTACTGTAAAAAATAGAACTTCTAGGGTATTTGTATATAAAACATTGTTGCATTTAAATTATTGTCAAAATTAAAATTCATTGCTGCCAGACATCCCATCGGCCTCGGCGGATGGCTTGATTGCTAGTATTACAAATAAGAAAGAAATTATAACAGAAAATAATACCGCAATGCTAAACAAGTTACCATCTTGCATCTGGGAATTTGTATGTTTAATTCGAATCAACTACCACTTGCTTATAGTGTACGCCTTTAAATATTTAGTACAGCGTGATTAATATGCTCATGTTTCATCTTTTAACCACCACGATTAAATTCTAACTGTGGGTAAGAGCGTAAGTATAGTATAAGAGTAGCTTAACTTTGGGGTCTAACTAAGCTATCCTGCGATACTACCACTTTATAAGCACTCTGTACAGCACCGATTGACTAAACATCATTTAAATATTTTTTAAAACATTTATGCCCCGGAAAAGTTTGAGAACAATTCTAAAGCTTATTTTTTGAGTACCGACTTCACGTAGTAAAAAGAGAGGCTTCAGTTTTTAAAAAACATCTAATCATATTTTGACCAAAATCTGTGGCAATGTTGCTAACATAAGTAGGATTACGTTTAGTTTTCTTAAGAGTGTTTTATATCTAGCTACGATGCCAATTCCATTCGATGTTTATTTGTGACTACGGATAAAGTCAATACAACAGCGAAGTTACTTCAAAGCCCTACGAAATGTAGGTAAAACAGTGAATATTAAGCCATTGCTTATGTAGGCCAGTGACGGGGCACTTTGAATAACATATAAATAGTCAAATAGATAGAAAGGCATTTCTGCATGGAAGCTAAGGGCCTTTGTTATTTTTTTTACCCTGACCGCTCCAGAGTTGACACACCTTAATAGAGGTTAGGTCTTTTAAATTTTGCTTTTTGCAAGGAAAGTAACGAAATAAAATGTATAAAGCCATTACTAAGCGATGAAGTTGGTTTCTGTCACAGATTTTACCCAATCGAAATGGGTTGGAGGTTTAAAGGATACGTTGCATTTATTTAAACGAAGAACAGCCTTATATGTAAAAACGGTCTAATTATATATTATTAAGTTTAATGCTTTTTATGATTTACAATTCATTGCAATCCCAGTTTTCCCATCCACCTTGGTGGATGGCTTGCATGCTAGTTTTCCTTATTACTACTAGACAGATTCGTCAAGGTCACTGGAACGACCCAGTAGCAACTAAAACGTTGCTTGGATGGGTCGTTCATGCTAACCTGCCGCTGAGAAAACGAAAGGATTCATTCAAATCCATAACTGCATAGAAATTTCTCCTGAGATGCAACTAACGCAGTTGATAAAGGAGTCATTTTCAACAGAAACTTTCGGTGTGAGAGTGGTCCATGAAAAAAGCCACTCGAAAAAATACTTCCAGAAGCCACTACCAAGTGGCTAAAAAAGGCCACTACCAAGCTAGAAGGAGATCATTTCTAGACAGGTTTGTTGTGGCGCTCAGATATGATCAATTTACCCGAGAGCAGAGGTACAGCACTACGAAGGCTTCAATGGATGGAGCGTAAAATGGAACAAGATCAAGCGCAAAAATCGACGATTATGTGATGAAAGGATACTGCAGAAAGTTAATACAAGATAGATCAAACATAAATGTTCACGTACGTACTTTTTACCCAATTTTGCTACACTTAACCCTCAGAAGCCCGAGAAGCTTCGTATTGCGTTTGACGCAACTTCGAGATCATATGGCGTGAGCTTAAACGACGTTTTGATAACGGGACCAGACCTGTTAAACCCGTTGCCCGCAGTTCTTTGGAAGTTTCGAAGACACGTTATTGAAATAGCTGTCGAAATTCAGGAAATGTTTCACCAAGTGAAAATAATTCCTCAAGACCAAGACAGCCAAACATTTCTTTGGCGGGGGAAGAGGAGAGATGGAGAACCAGACGAATACATCATGCAGGTCATGATTTTTGGAGCGGCGTGCTCACCATCATCAGCGATATATGTAACGCAAAAAAATGCGGATGAACTGAGCTCAGAATTTCCAGTCACAGCTAACAGCGCGAAGAGGAATTGTCATGTAGATGACTATACACACGGGGCAGATGATGACCATGGCGCACTTCACCAGTTACAGCAATGTGTGGAGTAGAGCATCACCCCGTGGAATATTTTAGGCCCGTACCCGCTCGCGACCCGTAAATGTTTACCCGTGCCAGCCCGGCCCGAAATTAAAGTTCAACAATAAAGCCCGGCCCGGCCCGTAAAATTTAAAAAAGCCCGTATCCCGCCCGCTAATACCAGTCCAGCTTGTAAATTCATAGCTATAGACCCAGAACAATTTTTTTATTCAATTTTTCATTTTCGGATTTGTTTCAAGGAAATTGGTAAATGAATTGGGGTTGCTTCCACTGCAGAATTCTTACAATTATGTTTGGCCAGAATTGATGTCCCTCCTTGGCGCGATTGCTAAAATATCCCTCATATCCCACTCATTGCACTTCACATCACAATTTATACATATTATATTTGACACCTATGTTCAACCAGTATCTGTTTAAGTGTTTTTCCAACTTACAATCTTCCTACTGTTTCCTTTAATTTAATTCGTTGACATTGAATGTCAAGGCTTTGTTTTAAAGGTAAAATTGTTTGAAAAACACAAACGTTTGAAAATTGTTCCTCTACACTACAACTATCACACTACTCTACGCAGTAAAACAATCCGTGCACTGCACTGATTTGGGCAAACTTTGTTTGTATGTGCAGGAAAGTGAAACTTATATTTAAAGATTTTGATTAGGGTAGAGAAATAGAGTTTGATTGTTATCTGTAAAGGACGCATGTCCATACGTCAATCCGTTGGAAAGGTATAGCAAATGCAAGATTTTTTGATAATTGTATCCAGAAAACAATTTTCAGAGGTCAAACGGTTGACCCTAGGTCAGGGAAAATATCAAAAGGCACATCTAGAATGTATGCCCGATTTTTTGGGAAAAGTCCCATGTCCGTACGTCCTTCCGTTGTTGAGTTGTGCGACTCCCAAGATTTTGTAGACGGACTGACGGAACAGACTCGTCTATAAGAAAGTTTCACTTTCTAAAACGTCACACTATGGAACATACTACCTGTTCACTGAATAGCTGTGCAATTTAATCTCAGCCTAAAATCATATAATTTTAATATAACCCTAAAAAGGCTTCTATTTTCTAAGATATGATTCCTAGCGAAAAAATCCCGTTTCATCGTATGTAAATACAGTTTATCATTTGAAGATGAAGCTAGACGTTTATGCTAAATTAGAGGCGTGCAGGACAGATCTTTACAAGAATCAATTGTAGGTTCGGCATTTTGAAAAACTAATTTATTGGTTTAGACAAAATTCGCATGCGTGTATAACTCAAGTACATACATGAGAACGAGAACCAAGAAATCTGCCTTACTCTGGATTTGACTTGATTTTCAGAACTGTTAATTAACGGAGGATTAAAGCACTTAAATAAAGAAATCAATACTAAGATTTTGCTTTTTGCAAGTTCAAATACTGCGAAAAAGTATCACAAATTAGAATGTGCAATGCTCCAATACAAATACAAGATGTTACTATACCCGTCCATGCAATCGCATAATAATATTTCGAGTATTGAAACGCGGTGTAACGGTGCAAGATATAGAAAGTTATGAAAAGACATAATCACACATTCCATGCTTAAGCATAGTGCATAGTCGGGTAGCACTACTTTTTATTGGACTTTGAGTATGCAGGTAAACTACTTCTCCACTACATCCAAACTAAAATCGGTTCCACTATTCTACACTACATTTTAGGGACAATGGTGAACGGGCACTGGTAGTTACTACTATTTACTTACCTGCTGATGTCTCCTTTCGTCCTACACTAGCAATAAATATTATTTTATTTCATTTTCAACAAATACTCTACTTTTTGCCACTATTCCACTACCACTACTAAAAAGTAGAGTAGTGTGGCCATCTCTGGGCCTCCCTGTAGGAAATTCCTTAAGTGACCTCTGTGTAGCAAATTCCTTAAGTGACCTCCGTGTAGCAAATTCCTTAAGTGACATCTGTGTAGCAAATTCCTTAAGTGACCTCTGTGTAGCAAATTCCTTAAGTGACCTCTGTGTAGCAAATTCCTTAAGTGACCTCCGTGTAGGAAATTCCTTAAGTGACCTCTTTGTAGCAAATTTCTTAAGTTTGACGTAGCATACAAACTTGACATTGAAGGGGAACATTGTAATTTACTACAGACGTTCATTGGGAGGGAGTTACATATCTTATGGAATTTGCTACACGGATGTCACTTAAGGAATTTGCTACACAGAGGTCACTTAAGGAATTTCCTACACGGAGGCCACTTATGGAATTTAATCACGGAGGCCACTTATGGAATTTAATCACGGAGGCCACTTATGGAATTTAATCACGGAGGCCACTTATGGAATTAACTACAGGGAGGTCACTTAAGGAATTTCCTACAGGGAGGCCACTTATGGAATTTAATCACGGAGGCCACTTATGGAATTAACTACAGGGAGGCCACTTAAGGAATTAATTAAAGGGAGGCCACATATGAAATTAAAACAGGGAGGCCACATATGAACTTAGCTTGCGTCCTCCTTGGTTAAATTCAACCTTTTCCGGACGGGGTCTGAATCTCCTGCGGAATAACTTTTTTTGTTCCGAGGATTTCGGATTGGGACGGAATTTTCTGCTGGAGAAATAGAAACCCAAAAACATGTTATATAAAAAACAAATTTGAAGCTACTCCAAATCCGTTTTGTGATAAAGATAATAAAAGTAAGGGACAAACATTTGACTTGGAATTTATTTGCCGTCACCATTTTTTACCCATGGTCAGTTGCGTGTGGCATTTTCTAGAGCTACGTCGGGAGAAAAGTAAAACTCAAAATTGCTGATACCGACTAGCAAGGTCAACTGAGGCGAGTAACTCAATATTTACTACCAACGCTTAGGGAGCTTTTTGATGGTTAAGTTAAATGGATTGACTTCATGCGGGACTAACTCCTAGCCGCGATATACAGATTAAGCACGGGACATGGGCAGGCCCTTGGGAATTTTGCCAAGAGCGATTAACCATGAATTTTTGGTGTGATGTAATGTAAACTATTTGAAATGAGTCGTTTTACTGAAATGTAATCCTCTTATACTAGATTACATTGCCCTGCGAAGCGGGCTACCTTTCTAGTTTCGCTATCAAATTTATACTTTTTCCTGCACGTTCAAATGGTCATTTTGTAACCGCCAATACGAAATCCGTGGTTGAGCGCCTGAGTCCTGGTATCCCCCTCATTAGCTTCACAAAGGGGTTTGTTGACACCTGATTGACCTGAATAGTTTATCAGAGTTGTTATGGGAGACGACCTACCTGAAGCAGAGATTTTCTTCAATGCTTTTAAATGGTAGCCAAGTAGGTGCTTGCTTCTCACCTATCAACGGTCTCACAAATTGTTGAAAAAATTGTGTCAATATTTCAGAACCCTTCTAGATTGCAACACAAATTTTCAGTAAGATTGGTCTTGTTCTCTGACTATGTAGCTCTGCGCCCTTGAAATTAAAGAACCCTTGCTTGTTTCAAAAAATTTCCCCAAAACCCAATCATTTTTCAAAGTTGACGGAAAGCATAGTTACTGTTTTAGTAATGAAGAATATTCAAGCAACTTGACATAAATTGAAAATATGTAAAACAAGAAAATATGCATGTCTCAAACGTTAAAATACTGATTATGACTGATGAGCCAGGGATGACAAGAAGGCTGTAGAATCAAGGTTATGTGTAAATTGTGAATATGCAGTATTGATGGGTTAGTGCTGGAAGACAATAATGTGGATGACGTGAGACATGGGAATTGTCCAGTCTGACTTAGTGAGTTTTTATTGTACTAGAGAGAGAATACTCAGCTTTACCCTTGCTCACAGGCTCTCAAAATCGCTCTGCTAAAAAGGTTATTCCAGGTAAAAGGTGTGCTTGAACTAAAAATAAACAGCAAGCTACTATTGCCGTTGATGTCAAGGAAAACTACAGATAAGATGGTTAGCATTAGAATCTTAACCTAAATGCAAAGTAGCGTCAGGACTGGATTTATGCTATAATGTTGAGTGTAGCGTTAACAATGACTGCAGAAAGAAGGAAAGACACAAAATTCCAAAACCTTCGAGACAACATTGTAGTATGCTCTACATCGGATCACCCGACTACCTAGTTGTAGACCTTTTAGTGTAGTACCTTGAATATTAGACCTCGTTTGTATAGGGAATTCAATCCGGGATCCAGAGGACAGATTACTTCCGCTGCTCTTCCATCTCCCCTTTAATTCGTTAGCATCAAACTTGAAAAATGGTCTCACGGTCATTGTCCTGAATAGTGGCTCAACCACGGGAGGGTACAGGGGGTACACCGTACCCTATATTCAGAACCACGAGGGGTACACTCATTGACATGTAACCCCAGGAAAAACTAATCCAACTTGTCTGACAGAAACTACACACCGTAATAAATGGGGGCTGTACTCAGGTTTCTCCATCGAGTAATACCCAAAACCAGGTGTAATAATAATTATTTAATCATGAGACATTTGAATGATTATCCCCAATTTTTTAAAAGAATTGGGGACAAAGATGGGCACCTCGCCTGAAACTAGGCCTTGTAAAAAGGCAACTAGGAAGGAAGGAAAGCAAAACGGATAGGTTTTTAGGAAAGGAACTAGGAAGGTTGTAGAATTTATGTCAAAACTAGGAAATAGAATAGGAAGGCTAAGAATATGTAAAATAATAGGCAAGTTCATAGGAAGGGTGAGGCAGTGCCTGTCATGGGAACAGAAAAGTCGTCCCCGTTCCCATTCCCGTTCCCACAGTTCGGGTTTGGGTACAAGGCAGAACCCAATTCCCAAATTGCACCCGAAATCTTGAACAAAAGTACCGCACCCAGACTCGAAATTTTTAAAATTATAGCACCCAAACCCGTTCCCGTTCCTGTTCCCAAAAATTAATTTTGGGTGCACCCAAACCCGTACCCAAAACCCTGGAACCCGTTCCCGTACCCGAAACGGAAGTTCATATATTCAAGGATAAAAGTTATACATTCTACATATATACTTATTGTTTCAATTTTTGCTAACAATGGGTACACAAAATTCCACTCATTCTATTTGTTATATTTCATTTTACTTAGGTAATTAATTTTGTAATTTTTAAGTCACCTTACAACTGCTAAGCACAACATACGCATATAATTAATTTTTATTGTCACATTTCATCATTCGACGTGGGATGATCTGTTCAAACAAAGAGCGTTTGCCTCTAAACTACAACAACGACACAAAAATCACACACCAGCAGGTCACACCCCACCAAAACAAATCAATCATGTAATTATCGTTACGCTCGCAAGATTGCTCTGTACACGGGTACGCATGAACAGAAACGGGTTTTTGAGCATACCGTTCCCGTTCCTGTTGGGTACAGATCCCATTCAGCCTGTATTGCACCCGTTCCCATATGGGTTCCGGTTCCCACATACTATAATGGGAAAGGTTGGTTCCCGAACCTGTACCCACACTTTTGGGTGAAAAGATTTTGCACCCATATGATACCCGTTCCCGTTCCTGCACCCAAACACCCGGGTGTGACCCGTTCCCATGACAGGCACTGGGGTGAGGGAATTGGAAGGATCCTAGGAACGACTACCGGGAAGACATATTTGATGCCAACCAGCGGCAAGAGATGAAACTGGTTTGTATGATTTCTGCTAGTTATTTGTATTGGACCGTATAACGTTGAAGAAACGACATAGGCAAACATAAACTGAAGAAATTCCACCCATATGGACCCCACTAATAGTTAGACTTCTAGATTCGGTGTTTCCGTAGATTTCATGGTGTGCTGTGAACAGGGTTTATTTTTAGTACTTTAATATTCTGAATACTGCTAACGTTAAAATATATCTTTCAGAAAATCAATCCAAACTTGTAACTTATCATGTGTTCGTCTATGTACAATATACATTTTAAATGATGACAATTATCATATTTACCCGCTTATGTTAATGTATATTGTTTCTCAACGCTATTCGTAAAGAAATGTACAATTTTGACCAAAGTAGCAAAGGCATACCCAACCAACTAAGGCAGAACAAAGGCAGTTCAGACTGAACTAGGCATTTTAGGCCCTACTAGGCAATTTAATAATCTGACAAGGAAATAGGAAGGGCAATTATATGGCCATTTTTAGGAAAAAGGAAATCAGCAAAAGTCCGGTTTAGAAAGGGTATTAGGAAGGAAAATCGAGATTACATTGTAGAGGTAAGGTTTCAGGCGAGGAAAACCAGTTGCCCATCTTTGATTGGGGATATTTGATGAAAATAAACCCCCATGAAATTTACTACAAGTTAAAGTGTTAATTAAATGTTATAGCAACCACGTCTTCCATTATAAAATAACATCAGAAATCCCAATTCCTTACTATCTCGCACATAATGTCTACACTCTTGATCACTCTTCCCCCCGATTATTTCCACAATTCTCAACACGGAGATTTACCAAGTAGCTCCCAGGACAACACATAAAAGATCCAACCAATCAGCCTAAAACTATTTAAAATAAGAAATTAAAAGTACTAAATCTTGCAATGTGATGAATAGGGAAATGTAGTTAAGTTTTATCGATCTGAAAATGCCGGCGGCAAATTGTTTTACAGCCTTTTTATCTAATATTTATATTTTATTACTGGAGGTATTGAGGAATGTGCTGAATACTAATTTGTCTCAACATTTTGCATTGTAAGTAAGTAAATAGCAAGAAATATTATTCGAGGAAGAAGAGTATTGTCTCCCATTCGTGTAATATGTTAACAAAATATGTACTCACTATTTAGTTTACAAGAAGTTAAGAGAGGAGTCAGATCAAGGTGCTGACTTTCAATGAGGTCAAAATATGTCGAAATTTTAAAAAATGGAACATTAAAGAACTGGGGTCATTAACATCTACTTTTTTATTTACGATTTATGAAGATGATACTCTTTTGAGCTAAATCTTGTTTCTGATTTTTTCATCCTACGAATACATAAGTATTTAAGGCAGATTAAGCTACTTGGAATTACTAGTACTTGATTTTACTAGTATCAAAGAGCAAAAATTGATTCAAATTAAAGGGAAAAAATTAATTAATTAAACGATGAATTTGCAAAATATTTCTTGACTTCGCTGCAATTTCGTGACCCCTATAACGAGAGGTTTTGAGCCGCGTGATGAAACAAATTTTGAAAAGCGCCTGAAAGACAAGCTTGAAAGTCGGGGGAATGAATAATTTTGTCCATGGTACCTTCTATGGGCTGAGAGACTGGGAGGGAAATTGTGTTGTGGCCGATACATTGCCAGTAATGTATAGTAGGAAACCCGTTTTAATGGAAACTAACGGTATGCATACATCTGTATGCAACATGCGTTCATTCACTCATGACATGACACAAAAATTTGTTAGCAGCACGGCTTCATTCTAATATTGTCTACACTTTAGTTAACCCATTAAACTGTATGCATGTAGATAAAATTGTATTATGCATTTGGTTACCGCATACCTTTCGCGCATGAGCTAACGGATCGTAATCCTTTAAACGCTAAGAGTGTAGCCAATTATCGAGGAATTAAAATATAATATTAATGAATGCATTTTCAGCATAGTCAATGGCAATGGTCTATGTAACCATGTAAGTAATCTGGGGGATTTGCAAATTGTATTGGAAGGTCAGTGTATATGTATAAACCGTGAGTAATAATTACTTAATATAATGTAGCATCGATGAAAATGCCTGTGAATAGAGAAAGTATTTCCATCAAAGGAATGGCGAATAGTCATTTTGTCAATTTAATCATCATCATTACTTAAGGGACTGTGTACTAATGACGTCACTCCAAATTGCCCACTTTTGAACACCCCCTCCCCCAAAATAACATCAAATCATATTCTGTCAGCCCCACCCCCACCATCTGACGTCATGTGTAATACTCATGTATTCGTATTCATTAATACAATAAAGACTGCATCCTTGATTAAAGCGGGATTTAGTAAAATATTAATAATTTGTGCATATTGTGTGGCTGGATTCCGATGTCTGTGAAAGCCATCAAAACGATTTGTTGCAACTGAATTCTAAAATATCTAAGATTACTGCTTTTACGTAGTACAATAAACCATCGTTATTTTTGTATGACGTCAGACAACACTTGCCCCTCCCCTCCTCCTGTCACCCGAAGTCACTCATTCTGCTACTCCCCCTCCCCCCTAAATGTATGACGTCATTAGTACACAGTCCCTTACTTACTAGAATAGTCACAAATAATAATACAGTTAAAACCACTGCCTCTAAAATGTTAAGGCGACAGCCATCATAGTTTTACTGACGGTCGATCCAAGAGTGACCGAAGTTGGCAGTAACATCAGCAAAAACCGTAGGGTATTCCTCCTGAGCACATGGAGAATAACCCCAGGAAGTGAGTCCCACCAAGTACCCATTGCACTGGAGCGGCCCCCCATCATCTCCCTGTTGAATTACCGTGACATTTTTAATAGCATTCAACTAGAAAGGATTATTACAACTACAGAAGTAATGTACAGATATATGCTAGCGGTAAAACTCACAAAACAGGCTCCTTTTCCAGCAGCACCGGCGCATACCATGCGATCGGTAATTTTATTTATATGCTGGTACTTCTCAGCACAGATTGCATGCTCAACGAAGGGTAGATCAACCTTTTGCAGAATTGGAGAAGTTTCACCACGGTCTGTTACACCCCATCCCGAGGTTGAGCAATTCACCAAGGGAGCATTATGGGGAGCTAAAGAGATTGCTCCCACATAGGCGTTAAATTTTAAAGGATTTGCCAGTTTGAGACCCGCGTAGTCGTAATCTCTGGTCCCCCTACGAAAGAAGTATCATGTGGATCTATTATGTTTTAAAATACATAATTATCTTTACATAATTACATATAATTATATATATGTATACTGGCTAAAGTCTTACGGATTGTAGCTGGGATGCAAAACAGTCTTGCGAACAAGAGAAGTCTGCTCTGTTCCATCGTCTTCTAATAAGTTCCATTCTCCAGCAACGATGCGAAATCGGTATTTTTCTCTGCCGAATAAACAATGGGCGGCAGTCAGTACCACGCTAGCAGAGACGATGCTCCCCCCACATGTGTGCTGCCAGCCAGATCTTTGGTAAATCTGAATTGACACCTGGTGAGGAAATTCGGTGGGAAGCGCAATCACACCTCCAATAATTAATGGAACGTTCCCATGATATTTCCCCTCTGAGAAAAAACCTCCTGACACCTTTTTATCATTCGGGTAGAGTTCCTGCTCCCAGTCTTGAAAACCTATGGAAGAGAAATTCTGTTCAATAGAATATACAAGAAAATTTATAAAAACCTTGAAAATATACTTAAACTCGGTGTACCCATGGGCGCCCCTTTCTAGATCACACAAAGTACCTACTGCATAAGGAAAGCTCTGTCTAAATTTATTTAGGTAAAAGTACAAATTTTAGCAGCCCCAGAACATTGGCAGAAAATTTTCAGCCCTTTCAAAAGTTACAGGATTCAATGTACCGCCAAACGCTTTTTAAACAAAAATATTTTGTAGTTAATTCTAAGGAATATTTTAGGAAGATGCGAATAAAAGAAACAGAATAATGACACAGCATGAAAAACACAGTATAGCAAGACTGGATGTTAAAGGGAAAAAAGTAGTGCTTAAAAATGTATTTCTTGTCTTCTTTAGCTTGGCTACTTCTAGGTTTTCACTTATAAAAATTTTCTACAAAATTACTTTAAATGTTCGAAAAATTTTAACTTTGTTTAACTTTTCGACTTGTAGCAAATATTTACCTACCAATGAAAATAATCTTAAAAAAGCTGGGATACTTTTTGCTGCATAATGGCTGACTTGATAAACATTTCGATTATTGTGCTATATAGTAGTTGAAATATTAGTTGGATCGAGATCCTACAAGATATAAAGTAATTGTAATTACCCGTTGTTACGGCCAAGACCAAAAAGCCAAAAATAATGACAACTTTCATACTGATTCTAGTTTCTTTGTCGTTGTATTAGGAAGCCGTGAAGTGAGGATGTTGCCTGTTTGTAATTGAAAAAACTTTTAGTTTACTCTTGAACAACCTGTCGATATTTATACAAGAGGTGAGAGAATATGTTAAAAATGCATTGAAACATTTTTTTTCCGCCACATCAGCTTAACCTAGAAAAATGAGTTAAATATTTTAGGGTCCTTATTAGCATAAATGAAATTCATTTTTATTTTTTATTATTACTGCAGTTTCTTCCCATGCCTCGTAAATTGACATTGTGAAATGAACGTGATAAATGCAGGGTTTTCCTCTAGATTTTGACCAACAACCTGACGGATGATTACTTGTACATTGTATATTTATGTGTGCATGAGTAATAATTTCCTGGATTTTAGTCCTGTTAAATACTTATAATTATGACTATGACATATAACTATGTATGTACCAATAACATGTAATTAGTTATGATATAAGTTGAAATAAGAATCCATCAAAACTTTGACTTACAAGCTATTACTGTAAGCAAGTAGTAATAATTATTTATTCGACCATTCAAAATCAAAATTAAGTGTGCGGGTTAAGTTTACAAAGTCTCAGTTGCTTTGATGTGAGAAGTTACAATTTTAAATGGTTATACATGTAAATTATTATTGATATGCATACATACTAATATTATTCGTCTAATTATTATAAGTACATACATACATATTTGGGTTTCTCCAGCTCACTCCAGGCTACGAAGGTAAGAAAAATTGTTTCAATATGATAAAATTATTTACTATCTTAACAAGTTTAATTTTGAATAATTAATATATGTAACCATTATTATTGCTGTTGTTAAGTATTAATTGATTATGGGGGGAAATATAGCTCAGAAATGAGGAAAAGAAAATTAAAGGAATAAATAGGAAATAGTGGAGAGAGATTGAAATGAGGAAGGAATGGAGAGTTAAAAAATAGTGAATGGGGGAATGTGCAGCAGGCAGAGTGTACACACTCTGCTGTGAGAGAGAGATGGGTCGATGGCTGAGGGAATAAGTGCCTTATGTACGATAGTAGATTTACTCACAGGATATAATTTATTCTTGTATTGTGCGTGTGTAAAGGCTACATGGTTTCTTATCTGAGGTCTTTCTTGGTCTCTGGCTCGGGATTTTCTCGTCTCTCTGAGACTGGAGAGGCTGGGGTTTATATAAGGAGGTGAGCACTTATGAGCCAACCTCTTGGAATATTTCCTACATTATTCTGACCAATAGAAATGTACTAAACAAAGGTACCTAATGCATTTTACAGAGGTTACATGACATATATGTACATCAATGTTGCAGTATGGAATATTTTAGCTTATAATCATTTCTAAAGCCAATAAGGGCTTAACATTCATTGGATTGAAGGAAACGATGACCGCATCGTTGGAAAAATATTTTTTGTGACGGTTTCCGAGTCATTCCGAACGAATGTGGGTGAAGAGCGGTTTCTGCCTTCTGTTGCAGTCTTGAACTTGAGATTGACTTTTTCCTAGGTAGACATCTTTGCAAAGTTTTTAACATAGGGATTTACTTTTAAATTCGTAAAAATTCCCTAGAAAATACAATTTTAAAGCGATTTTGGTGCCGTAAACTGCACTAGGAAGGGGAAAATTATGTCCCTATAATTTGTGGAGTACAAAATACAAGAAAGTGATTATACAGGGTGAGTAAAAACATTTTTTGGTGGGAAGTTAAGCATAAAACATGAGTGTGAGTGAGTGAAAAAAGATATAACAGAGAAATTTTGTGTGTTTGATAGTTCCTAATTGGAAGGGTCGATAAATATTGGAGTGATCAATTCCTTTTAGTTATCGGGGGAAAAATACAAGGCCTTGAAGGAAAAATAGAGTAAGTGTTAACAGAGTAAATAAAGTTGTGTATTATAAGAGTGGCATAAATGAGTATAATGTGTGTACAAATTAAAAGCAATAAGGAATAAGTATATTAAACATAGATTCATGAAATTGGAAGGCGCCGTAGTGGATCCAAGAGTTTTATAGCTGCTAATTCAGGGAGGAGGAGATGTGGAGATTTCTTCAGCTGGAGTTTTCGGAGGATAATTCTGCAGAATGTAAATTGTTTCTAGAACTCAAAAATATTCATGAATTAGTGTAAGCTTGTGACAATCAAATGTTAATCCTGTATTTGTGTATTTCTACAGGGTGACAACAATTTTGTGATTCTGAATTCATCGCTCATGGATAAAGTGCAAAAGTGAAATTGATAGTAGTTGTTAGGGTAGGGCGAAGGGTCTGCAGGCTGGTACCCTTACGGTCTGTAGATCCAGGGAATTTATCTATGATGCCGGTTATGGTGTAATGTGATTTTTTTTTCTTGCATTATGAGCACTCAGTACTTGTGGGTCAATTTTTTAATTGTTTATTTGGTTTGAAGTGCT
The DNA here is from genome assembly GCA_947179485.1 of Allacma fusca. Lineage (NCBI taxonomy): Eukaryota > Metazoa > Arthropoda > Collembola > Symphypleona > Sminthuridae > Allacma > Allacma fusca. The sequence goes on from OX359250.1 coordinate 30,679,956, forward strand.
CCGCGGGACTCGGCAACCTTTGCCCGTTCATGGTATTTGAGTGTTTAATAATGCTGGTCGAGACTATTACATCTGGGGCTAAGATAAATGACCGAGAATGGAATTTTCTTGAGTTCCATAATTTTTCTTTTGAATTCTTGTTATCATTTTCTTGAGTATAGTAATGTTGAACAAAATTATGAACAGCGAACAAGCATGGAATGGAATAAATTTTCCACTGCTTGTATATTATGTCTTGTGGACCTTCGGAATTCTTCATCCTTACGTGTATAAAAATCCGAGGGGATTAATTTTTGTGAATCCTCTTGTAAAATTTGTTGTTGAGTCCTTCTGATTCTTTTTGTAGGCAGTGTAATTGATTCTGATTGTTGTAAATTTGCACTTAATGGTCCATTATAATTTGATAGTGCCGTAGATTGATCAATTATTGTAGGTAGGTCAGGTGTTGACTCTTTAGAAGGGTTGGATTCCAATGGGGGAAGGTTACCTCTTGGGGGAGGGGGGCCTTCCATAGGGGGAGGGGTTTGGGTGGGGCCCTCGGGATCGTGAGGTCCTAGAGGGGTCACGCCCGATTTTTCTTTCTCTAAAGACTTAGTAAATTTTTCAGGGTCAAGTGAGGTCAAAGGGTCTGTATAGTCAATATGTTCCTGTGATAAATTTTGTAAATGTGTGGATGGTTCTGGGTTTGGAGCCTGATGTGCTGTAGTTAATAGGGATGGTAGCTGTATCCAGTTTGGTCTGGCATAATACTTTTTGAGTCGGGATACATGTACGGTTGTTGTCTTCATAGTGGTTCCAGCGGAACCTCGGATTGTATAGTTTACT